>BSBK01004073.1:0-185000 GCA_027943335.1 Chamaecyparis obtusa | reverse complement strand
ATCAAACAAGTGTTATCTTTACTCTGTTGGTAACTTTTTTTAACTGGCTGGCCCTGTCATCATCATAACCTAGAAGCCTCCCTAGTAATGGTTTCTATTGTTAGGTAGGTGGTTGTCATTCATATTTATATTTAACTCTGGCTAAGCCACTTTTATCCTTATGATTTTGAATAAGTTATGTTAGGTTTTATCTCTCTTCCTCTCTCGATGCATGTTCCTATTTGGCCTTATTCTCCATGAGGATTGTTATCTTGAAGTCAAAATAGAGGGCTCTGTGTTGACTTTAGGCTAAGGATCTTCATGCAATATTTATCTTCTTGATCTAATTCCTACTATTTGGTAGGCTTCTTGGAGTCTTGCCAATAGAGGCTATGTTCTTCCCTTTTTGGTGCTTGCTTTGTGTTTCCTTTTTACATTTACCATCTTGCTCTCCTTTTGGGTCTTTGTATCAGCATAGAGCCTCAATTTTCCTTTTTTCCATTATGCAAAATCTATTTTTAACCACAATAATCTTTTCATTTAACTTTAAGTAGCTATACTTAACAATGTAAGCTAAGCTCATGTGCTCTAGGGAGTGTAATACTTTAATAGTTATAATCCATATCATAGTAATAGGTGATATTCTAGGAAGTTTTTAGTAGTTAGTAGGCAGGGTCTCAAGATCCTTTGCAGGCAGTGCAGACCAAGCAAGGTTCTTCTCCTCCATAACCATTCTTGTAAAGGGTAATTATTATTCATATGTTTAAACAATACAAGTTTTAATTTCAACATTAATGTTTCTTTCTTTAAAATCATAAATAGACTAACAAGGATCTTAGTCAAAGCTGAGATATGATAGGTAAGTAGGAACATAAGTCATCAATGAAACAACAAATAAATTGCAACATAGATTGATAAGACTCCTCAAGGGCCAGCAGCAAACAAATGACTTAATATGAGGACTTGTTAATCCAGAGCATAAAAGTTGATACAAATCAAATTGTAGAATATCTTTTCTTTGTACATACTTGCACACTATAAATATGAAAAGGAGGGAATGCCCTCTAAGAAATTCATGTATCAGAATCTGGACTAAGTTCCCAGGCAAGGCTAGAGGTTTTCTCAACCCCACTCTTTCCTATGAGCACCTGTATAGATTGGGGTTTTTTGTAACACTTTTAATGATCAATAAAATTTCTTGGCTTTGGCCTTTTACCAAAAAATTACATACATACATACATACATACATACATACATACATACATACATACATATATATATATATATATATATATATATATATATATATATATATATATATATATATATATATATATATATATAATTTTAATTATTATTAGTATTTAATATTATCATTAAATATCTTTATTATAAAACATGTATAACAATTATCTATTATATTTTCACATTTTAATATTATTTGATTTTATTATATAACTCTATTAGTATTGTATTCTAATTAATATCAACTTATTAGAATATTATTTTTTATTATTATATTAATATTTTATATTTTTAATAAGGATCATTTCTAATGAAATTTAAATTTAATTTTGAATTTTTAATCATTTAATTGATATTAATTTTGTATTTTGAGATTAAAGATATTAACAAATAGGAGAGGAGAGTTGTTGGTGTCAAGACTTATTCTTTTCTCATCAATTTGGATGAAGATGTGATGGTTGTGTTAGAATAGAGGTAAAATTTAGACTGTAAGTTTAAAAGCTACTTGAAAAAAAAGCTTTTGTTGGCATTAAAGATAGAATATCTTCTAATTGTTAGCATTTTGCAAAGAAAGTAAAATATGTGGCAATTTGATGAAGGGTGCTCCCCTTAATACCACAAACACATAACAGGAACAGAGAAATGACAACAATATGCAAGAACAAAAAATTGGCTTCTTATTATCTCCACAAGTGTGGAATTACAAACTTTCAGAATTACAATATGCAAATCCACATGGGCATTCCCTTACAATATTCTATAGGAAAAAGCCTCGAATCATTACCCAAATCTACCCAGAACTACCCTAGACAACACTACGGGCCTTCTTTATACAGGCAATTTCCACCGCCTGAGAAGGTTCCTAAAATTTAACCCTAAGGGCCGACCAAACTTAGAATTATTTTATTTTTCAATTTATTACATCAAAGTCAGCTCAAAATAACTTTTGAAACCCGAATAGAAATTTTGAAGGAAAATTATTTTTTGCCATTTCAGGTGACCCGACTTTCGGAGACCATAAGTCATCACCAATTGACCCGATGGACTATTATAACCCCATTTCAGAAATGCCACAAAGTGCTCTACAGGCTTGACTCATACAAGCACCTGTCACACAAATTTTTGACCTCATCCAGGGCCTCTAAAGCCTTCAAAACTGAGTTCGAAGTTTCTGTACCCTACTGCCAATACTGAAAATCTTCAATATCTTCAAAACTAGACCTGATCTAGCCATGAAACTTTACCGGCAAGTTGATATGACTGAGATGAACCCCCACATGTGAAATCAGAACATTATGAGATCGTATGACCAACTTACTAAAAATAGCAAGTTTCCATAAACAAAATCCCTACACAAGATAGCCCTTATTGAATTCAAAAACATAAATATTTTTGGGTGATGCAAGATTGCTCTTACACCCAGGATGCTCCTGCATCAGACACTTGGGGTAATTTGAGAAGTGACCCCGTCACGACTCAAGTGTGTAGAGGAAAACCAAGATAGTTAACCTCCTCCTTTGTTAGCCATGATGAATCTTCCACAGGTCATCCTTTCCATTTGACCAAATACTCTTCATATGTCATGTTCCTTGTGCTTCTGCCAACATGACTATCCAGTATGTCTTCAATCTCCTTGATATCTGAACTGGTTGCCAAAATACTCCACTATGCTGTTGTAACCTCATCTTCAACACCTCCCTCATGATACTCTATCAAATCCAAAATGTTAAACACTGGTGCAATATTTAGCTCAATAGGCAATTCTACCTCATATGCATTTCCTGAATCATGCTTCTTCAGTATCTTACATGGCCCAAACTTCTTCATTTTCAACTTGTTATATGTACCAACTAGAAATCACTCCTTCTGCAAATGAACCATGACTTCATCTCCAACCTCAAATTCCTTATGCCTCTTTTTCTCATCTACCTTAGCTTTATACTGTGCATTCATCTTGGTAATGTGCTTCCTCACCTCCTCATGGATGTTCTTCAAATGTTTTGCAAAATCCTTAGCTTCAGCACTATTTATTTCTCCTTTATCTATCTTTCTCAATTCTGATGCATTTCTTGGACTACTTCCATATACAATCTGGAATGGTAATTTACCAGTGCTCCTATTGACAAAATTATTGTATGCAAATTCTGCCTGTGGTAAAATCAAATCCCATCATGTTGGCTTATCTCCAACCAAACATCTCAACAAATTTCCCAAACTCCTATTCACCACCTCTGTCTATCCATCAGTCTGTGGATGATGTGATGAACTGAACTTCAAATCTATCTTCAACTTCTTCCACAATGTACACTAGAAATATCCAACGAACTTAGTGTCTCTATCTAAAACTATGGTCTTTGGCAAACCATGTAGTCTCACTACTTCTTTGAAAAACAATTCTGCTACATGAACAACATCATTAGTCTTCTTGCAGGGAATGAAATGTGCCATCTTCAAAAATCTGTCAACTACTACAAAAATTAAATTATGTCCCCACTATGTCCTTGGTAAACCAAGAACAAAGTCCATACTGATATCCTCCCAAGGCTTCTCTAGTACAAGTAATGGCTGATACAACCCTGTATTCTGCTTCACTCCTTTTGCCATCTGACATACTCTACAACTCTATACAAACTTCTTGACATCTTGTTTCTACTGTGGCCAATAATAATTCTCACTAACCAAAACAAGGGTTTATCTCAACCAAAATGTCCACCCAATCCTCCACTATGCTTCTCCTTGATCAGATTCTCCCTCATAGAACTTCTTGGAATGCACAACTGACTCCCTCTAAATAGCATATCATCCTGGATGATAAAATCCAGCCATTTTGTCCTGTCTAGAGTAACAGGTTCTTTAAAAGCTTTCCAAGCTTCACCAAAATTAGGATCCTTTGGATATAAATTCTTGAGTTCCTTGAACCCAACCACCTCAATCTGCATCTCTATCAGCAATAGTTGCCTTCTACTAAGTGCATCTACAACCCTATTAGACTTTCCACTTCTGTGTTTCAAAACAAATGTATAACTCTGCAAAAACTCAACCCATTTCAAATGCCTTTGATTCAACTTTACTTGACTATTAAAATATTGCAAAGCTTGATGATCAGTATACAAAAAAAACTCTTTAGGAAGAAGATAGTGTCTCCACTTCTTCAATGCCTTAACTATAGCATAAAATTCCTGATCATAAATAGAATATTTTCTCTTGGCATCATTTAACTTCTCACTGAAATAAGCAACAAGTTTACCTTCGTGGCTCATAATAGCTCCTATTGTAGTACCACTAGCATCACAATCTACTTGAAACACCTTATTAAAATTTGGAAGTGCTAAAACAGGTTGTTCTGTAACTTTTTGTTTCAATAATTGAAAACTCTTTTGGTCCCCATTAGTCCACTTAAACTCTTTTCTATCCCCTCTCATTGTTTCAGTCAAGGGACCACAAATACTGCTAAAATTTTTGATAAAATTTCTGTAAAAGCTAGCCAAACCATGAAACATCTTACCTTAGTAGCACTCCTTGGAGTAGGCCATTCAAGGATAGCCTGTACCTTCTCTGGATCCATTTTTAGACCTTCTGCTGAAACTACAAATCCTAAATACAATAATTCTTTCTTCACAAACTGCACTTCTTCAAATTAATCAATAATTTCTCATCTCTTAACTTCTCAAACACCATATGAATATGCATCACATGCTCTTCCAATGTCTTACTAAAGATCAAAATCTCATCTAGGTACACAATGAAAAACTTACCCAGAAATTCTCTTAGAACCTCATTCATTAGCCGCATCAAAGTGCTCGGTGCATTGGTTAGCCCAAAAGGCATGACTAACCACTCCTATAGTCCTTCCTTTGTCTTGAAGGCAGTCTTCCATTTATCTCCTTCTCTGATCTGAATTTGGTGATATTCACTATTCAGATCTATCTTTGAGAAATACACAGCTCCACTCAAACAATCCATAATATCATCTATTCGTGGCAATGGAAACTTGTACTTGATTGTGATCTTGTTTATTTCTCTGGAATCTATACACATCCTCCATTCTCCATTCTTCTTTGGTGCTAATACTATTGGTACAACACATGGACTCAAGCTCTCCCAAATCAATCCCTTCTATAACAACTCATGTACTTGTCTGTTCAACTATTCACTTTCTACTAGTGTCATTCTGTGTGTTGCCTTGTTTGGAAAACTGGCTCCTGGAATCAAATCCATCTGATGACTGATCTTCCTTATTGGTGGTAATCCATCAGGTACATTATCAGATACAATATCCTGAAATTCATTCAACAAATCTACAACCTCTACAGGTACATCCTCTACTTCTTCTTTACCAGCTTTTAGAATTAAAGAAAAACACACATGCTCATGCCTCATACCATTTAGGGATTTTTTTCCATCAAAAAATGTTATTCTTGCATTACCACATACCTTTTCTTCGGTCTCCTTCAATGAATTTAGCTTATGTCGCACTCCATCTTTTGTTAGGGAATAGATATTCACACGACCATCATGTATATCACATCTGTCAAACTGCCACGGTCTACCTAACAACATATGACATGCATCCATAGATATGATATCACATAGTACCTCATCTTGGTACCCACCGATCTTGAACTTTACTAGGCACTGTTCACTGACCATAACCTTGTGGTCATCCTGCACCTAGGCAATCCGATATGCATGTGGGTGCTTCTGTCTCTTGAGCTTCAACTTTGTCACCATCTCTTCTGACACCAAATTGTCAGTGCTTCCACTATCAATAATCAATAATCACATCACAACACTTACCCTCACACTTGCACTTGGTGCGAAACAGGCTCCTCCTTTGTTCAGGTTCATTCTCACCACTTAGCAGGACTCTTTTGTTAATTAGCATTTCTCCTCTTTCAACATCTTCAAAATGTGATGATCTGGAATCTTCATCTACATGTGCAACTCTAGCCTGGCCTTCATTCCTCCTATCTATCCTTCCTTGGCATTGAGGACATTCAAATGCCCTATGACCTTCTTCTCCATAGTGAAAACATGTTCCACGGAAGCCTCCTCTTCCTGAACCTTGTCCTCTTCCTCTTCCTCTCTGATCTCTATTATTCTGATCTTGGAAATGATTGGAATTTTTTCCTCTTTGATTTTGACTGCTACTGGCCTCATCCTTCTTTTTCAAATCTTCATTTCAGCCTCCATATGACCATCCACTAGATTGTCCACCATGACCTCTTCTATTTTGTCTACTCTCAAACTTTTTATTCAGCTTTTCCTTCACTTTTAGGGAAAACTGGTATGCCTCTTCAATACTGTTCATTCAAACCAGATTCAGCTCCTCCTGAATGTTGGACCTCAACCCATTAAGGTAATGAGCAACTTTCTCCTTATCAGCTTCCGCATGGCCTGTTCTGATGAGGATTCGATAGAACTCCTCTGTATACTCTTGAACAAATCGTCCCGCTTGCTTCAAACTTTGCATTTTCTTCAGTAGGTCAAGCTCATAATCAATAGGGATGAACTGTCACTTCAATTTGTCCACCATCCGATCCCATCTTGTGATTTTATCTTTCCCTCTTCTATTTCGCTCCAATTGAATCTCTTGCCACCAGATCTTTGAATGACCTTTTAGTCTAGCCTTCACGAATTTGACCCTATCAGGATCCTCAATATCTTCATACTCAAAATATTCTTCACATTCATTGATCCAGTCAATCAATTCTTCTGGGTTAAGATTTCTTGAAAATGTAGGAACCTCAATCTTAGGTCTTTTTCCGATCTTGGAAATGGCTCAAAAAAGTCTTTCTTCCTCCTAGTTCACAACTTTGACTTCTCCTTCTCCTTCTCCTTCTTGATCTTCTTCTTCGGCTTCATCCTCTCTTTCATCTCTGACATTAAGATTCATTCCTCTGTGAATCTCCTCTTGCAATGCTCGCACTTGTCTCTAGAGCGCTCTAACCTCGGGTGTTACAACACCAGCTCTTTTGCCACGTTCCCTTCATGGAGGTATTTTTGTGATACGTGTTGAAACCCTAACCACGGTCCTGGTGCAAACTGTCTCATAGTCGGCGATCTATTTACACACTCAAGAACTCCTACTCTGATACCACTTGATGAAGGGTGCTCCCCTTAATACCACAAACACATAACAAAAACAAAGAAATGACAACAATATGCAAGAATAGAAAATTGGCTTCTTATTATCTCCACAAGTGTGGAATTACAAACTTTCAGAATTACAATATGCAAAGCCACATGGGCATTCCCTTACAATATTCTATAGGACAAAGCCTCGAATCATTACCCAAATCTACCCAGAACTGCCCTAGACAACACTACGGGCCTTCTTTATATAGGCAATTTCCACCGCCCGAGAAGGTTCCAGAAATTTAACCCTAAGGGCCGACCAAACTCAGAATTATTTTATTTTTCAATTTATTACATCAAAGTCAGCTCAAAATAACTTTTGAAACCTGAACAGAAATTTTGAAGGAAAATTATTTTCTACCATTTCAGGTGACCTGACTTTCGAAGACCATAAGTCATCACCAGTTGACCTGATGGACTATTATAACCCCATTTCGAAAATGCCACGAAGTGCTCTATAGGCTTGGCCCATGCAAGCGCCCATCACCCAAATTTTTGACCTCATCCGGGGCCTCTAAAGCCTTCAAAACTGAGTTCAAAGTTTATGTACCCTGCTGCCAATACCGAAAATCTTCAATATCTTCAAAACTAGACCTAATCTAGCCATGAAACTTTACCAGCAAGCTGATATGATTGAGATGAACCTCCACATGTGAAATCAGAACATTCCAAGATCGTATGACCAACTTACTAAAAATAGCAAGTTTCCATAAATAGCAGCCCTACACAAGATAGCCCTTATTGAATTCAAAAACAAAAATATTTTTGGGTGATGCAAGATTTCTCTTACACCCAGGATGCTCCTCCATCACAATTTCAGTGAGTCTTCTTTTAGATTTGGCTTCCATTTGGGGTTTCATGGTGACAAGGACTAAGAAATGAGAGTTGTTGCTATCATAGATTAAACCTATCTCATTAATTCTTGATGTGACTATCAACTTGACTAAAATTTGTGGTAATAGTTAGTAAACAAATTTATAAAGTAATTTAGTAGGGTTGGCGATGGCTAAACCAACATGAAAAAATTAAAAAGTGGACAAATGAGAGAAGTATTCATAAATAATGACAGATCTATCATTTATTGTCTATAATTTCAAGGGGCCAAGTTTGAAGGATATTTTAATTGCAAAGATATAGTTTATATCTTCAAAAATTCACAAAATAATGAGCTTTCATATTCCATAGTCTATTCATTCATCTTAGTGGTTGTTTTGAGCTTGAGCTTGAGATTTGGTTTTCTTCGCAAGTACTTATTCAACATAAAGTCAAACACCCCAGGAGACTAATGACATTCCTCAGGAAAATAACAAAGAAAATATTGTAGGAGGTAACCAAGAATTCCCACAAAATTATCA
Organism: Chamaecyparis obtusa; assembly: GCA_027943335.1. Classification (NCBI taxonomy): domain Eukaryota; kingdom Viridiplantae; phylum Streptophyta; class Pinopsida; order Cupressales; family Cupressaceae; genus Chamaecyparis; species Chamaecyparis obtusa. The sequence goes on along the minus strand of BSBK01004073.1, from coordinate 176,283 downwards.
TTCAAGAAATTCAATATATTCTAGGGGTGGATTTTCTTATAGTAGTTCACAAATATAGGGTCAATATAGAGATACACACAATTTTATTAGCAACCCTCTTGCATGTTGATCTAGAGACAAGAAGATGGCATAAAAGCTATGTCTTAAAGTTTATTGAAAGGAATTATTAGAAGACTTGGATAAGGCATTGAGGAATATAGATGACTAACTGATAATACATCATCTAAAAGACTACATGGTAACAATTAGAGTGGAAAACCCCTTCCATGATTTACCCTTTTAGTTATTGAGGATACAATCCCTTTTAGAGCTAGGTGGTTTGGTATAAGACATAATGCTAACTTTCTTTTGAAGTTGTATAAACTTAGGAAAAATGAAGAAGTCTTTTGGACTTGTGAGCATTTGATGGAAAAAATGACAATCTTAGAGGAGGACGGGGAGGCCAAGGTGGAAATCTTGGACAATGGGTTACTGGAAATAGTAGAAGGCAAGGGACCAAAACCATGGGGCATTAAAGGAAGGTCCCTAGATTGGCCTGTAGAGTAACCAATTCTTCAATGGTCAGGTGCAACTAGGATTCCTCATGGACACATCAATGAATATGGATCATTGATTACAAGGGCCAAGGGTTGAGCTCTAAGTATTTATTCTCTTCTTTACTATAGTCATTTCCAATTTATTTTTAAACAAATCAAACACTATATGTATATATTTCTAGATGATATGGGTGATAGGGTGTAGGCCTAGTTTGGCCCTCCAAGGAACCCTTGGACAATAAGCCAAACATGCACTGATTAAAAGGAAACAATCTATTTTGTTGTTTTGTCTATTTTCTGTTAGGTTGTTGGTGTTAGGTTTGTTGGATTTTTGTATAGGCTTCCAACTGGTCTTCTATAATGTTGGATACAATTGTCTGAAGGAGATTGTTAGATTAATTATGTGTTGTCTTTGATGTCACACAAATGTCATATCAATTATCAAGCTCAATCGGTCAGCAAAACAGTTCCCAGTATTTATCGAGCTTAGTCGGTCAGCAGGTGGTTTTTCAGTGTCTACCAAGATCTTTCGGGCGTCAAAGAAAAGTATGGAAGGAAAGTTAGTGTTTACCGAGTTCACTCGGTCTCCAAAGGATGTTGCAAAATTCATAGTGCTTACTGAGTTCTCTTGTTCACCAAAGGAAATCTTTTCGGATTAGTGTTTACCGAGCAAGGTTGGCCTAGTAAAGGATTTCGTTAATTTAAGAAATAAAGTTTGTTTATTCCAACTAACTATTGTAATGATTAGTAATGTTTGTAATGATTATTAGTGCTGACTTGACAAATCTGAATGGACAATCTGAATGGTATATATAGAAGGTCAAGTTGTGAATTAAAAGTGTGCAAGTTGAAAAAAAGAAAAGTGTGAGCGAATTTTGAAGGATGATTAGATATCCTTGAGGAGCAGCAAAGATATATTTGATCAGGAAGGATCTAGTGAAGTAGAACAGAGATCTGTAATCAGAAATTCAGTTGCATCATTATTCAGGTCACTTCATTGTTACTTTCTTACCATTGTAGCAGTGATTTCAAAATCTCTTAACAGAGTTGGTTTAATAGCTATTTTGTAAATCCTCTAACAAGGTGACAATTCTATTGAATAGTTTTAAAGACCTCTTACAAGGCCACTCCTAACAGGGTGATTAAATCCTCTAACAAGGTCACACCTAACAGTGTGTTTTGTAACCTTTAACTAGGTTGGCTCCTAACAAGGCATCACTTCAAAAGAGTGAAAAAAAATAAGTAGTTACATTGGTAGTTTTCCCCATATTGGGTTTCCATGTTAAATCTGGTGTCTCTTGTGTTCATGTTATTTTGTTTATGCATGCATGTTAATCACTGATGAATACTTAAGAACAATTATAATTAATGCTCAATGCAATAACCGAGTTACAACATTTCTTTGTATGTTTACCTAGTAACAGCAACAAATGATTTAATAAGACATCTAAAGGATCTGTGGTAATATTTTTGTAACTAATTCACCCCCCCTCCTCTTAGTTACTCCATCTATATTTCCAACAATTGGTATCAGAGCATTTGGTGCTGGCAAGAAGGGTTTCAAGGACCTAAGCTAAAGACCGGGATGTCTTACAAGAGAGAAATCCCAAGGCTTAACCAAGATAACTTTTCAGCATGGCAAGGTCTCATGAGACTTCATCTGGCTTCCATTGGTGATTCAGGATGCAAATATCTTGATCAAGAATATACAGTTCCTACTGGCACATTAACTATTGAAGACATTGCAGAGAAAAAGAACCATAACACCATGATGATAGACATTGCATCAGCTCTTAGCTATGAAGAATTTGATGAGATCAAAGGCTGCACAACTACTTTTGCAATGTGGAACAAGCTGAAGAAAATTTATGGTGGTGGTGAAAATGTGAAGAGAGCCAAAGCAAAAATCCTAAGAGGACAGTTTGATCAGATGAAAATGAGAGAAGATGAAAACATTGCAAAATATGTTGAAAGGATCAAGGTAAGTATTAGTGCAATCAGAGCTTTTGGAGGAACAATTGATGATGAAACTTTTATAAGTAAGGTTCTCAGAACATTACTTCCTATCTATGCAATAAGAGTATCTGCTATTCAAGAAAGAAGATGTGAACAAAATCACAATATAACTTTGGATGCCTTAGTGGGAAGATTGACAGCTTTTGAGTTGGATAACTATGAAAACTATGTTCCAACTTCCAAAAATATTGAATCAGCATTTGAGGCCAAACTTTCACTTAAGAAGGGTAAGAAAATCCAATCAGAAAGTGAAGAAGAATCAGAGGAAAGTTCTAATAGTGATCTTGAAGTTATTGAAGCATTACTTGCAAAGTAATATTGTAGAGGCAAAGGTAAATACAAAGGTAAAACTCCCTTAATCTATTTTTCATGTGAAGAAATTGGTCATATTGTAGCTAGGTGCCCAAACAAGCAAAGCAAGGATGAGAAGAAAGGTCACAAGTACAATGGCAAGAAGAATTTCAAATCATTCAAGGATAAAGGTAAGAAAACATGTTTTTTGGCGAAGGATTCTGATGATAGTGAAGAAGAAATTTTCTTCATTGCTGTAAAAGATGAATCTGATGATGATGAAGATGAGATGGCACTTATCTCTCATATAAGCAAAAATGATACGTGGATCATAGACAGTGGATGTTCACATCATATGACTAGTGACAGAACAAAATTTGAATACATTGAAGACTATGATGGTGGTAATGTAAGGTTTGGAAACAATGAACCTTGTTGTATAAAAGGAAGAGGATGAATCTCATTAACCAAATAACTTATATGTGATAATGCATATTGGGTTGAAGGACTAAAGCATAATATTCTAAGTGTAGCACAGCTAATCAACATTGGATTCAAAGTTGAATTCATGAATGGCAAAGCAAGACTACTGGATGACAAGGGAAAACTAATTGGATCAGGCAAACAAACCAAATGTAACTTGTTTTATCTTGATCTTGGTGAATGCTCATGTTTTATTTCTCAAATTGAAGAAATTTGGTTATGGCACAAAAGGTTATGTCATGTAAATTTTGATAACATGGTGAAAATAAGAAAATTCAAGAAAGTAAGAGGCATTCCTACTTTGAAGAAACCTGATAGTGGTCTATGCAAGAATTGTCAGATTGGAAAAATGGGAAAGACTAGCTTTAAAAGTAAAAACTATCAGTCTAAAGATATTTTGGAAATTGTGCATACTGATTTATGTGGACCTATTGGAATTGAGAGCTATACTAGAGAAAAATTCTTTATTCTCTTCATTGATGACTACTCTAGAATGATGACTGTTATGTATCTAAGAGAAAAGTCAGAAGCATTTGAGAAGTTCAAATGGTATTTGGCAAGAGTAGAAAAGGAAACAGGGAAAAGAATGAAGTGCTTGAGATCAGATAGAGGTGGTGAATTCATCTCCCATGAATTCAATAAATTTTGCATTGAAAGAGGAATCAAAAGACAGGTATCATCCCCAAGAACTCCTGAGTAGAATGGAATAGCTAAAAGGAGGAGTAGATCTATCATGGATTATGCAAGGACTTTAATGATTGAAAAGAACATTGCTATGAAATAATGGAAGGAAGCTATCAACACTGCAGTTCATACCTTAAACTGAGTACAGTTGAGGAAAGACACATTCAAAACTCCTTATGAGTTATGGTATGGCTATAAACCCAATGTAAGTTACCTGAAAGTATTTGGTAGTAAATGTTACATCTTAAAATAATCTAGAAAAGGAAAATTTGATGTAAAAAGTGATGAAGGAATATTTTTGGGATATTCTTGCAAGAGTAAGGCATATAGATGTTTGAATTTGTCTACTCTCAAAATCATAGAAAGTGCACATGTGAAAGTTGATGAGTTTGCAAAAAAGACTGAAGAAGAAAGCAAAAGGGAACCAGAGGATTATAGGAGATTTGTATACATTGAACTTGATACATTGCCAAACACATTTTTCAATAAGGCGTCTGCATCTACCGAGCCCAGTACAGTAACCGAGTCACAAGAAGAAGTTCAAATTGAGTCACAAGGAACTGAGTCTCAGTCTGAAGCTACCGAGCAAATATCTACCGAGCCTGAGCAACCTGAACCTGAAGATGAAATTCAAGAAGATGACAATGTAACTCATTCAAGAGGCAAGGAACCTATATTGGCCAAATATGTCAGGAGGCATCATACTCCAGATTAGATTATTGGGAACAAATCAAAGGTACTATGACAAGAAGTAAACTAAAAGGTACATGTTTACTTGCTGATTTTGAACCTAGAAATGTCAAAGATGCATTAGAAAATGAAAGTTGGATTGAGGCTATGAATGAAGAAATAGAACAAATAGAGAATAATAAAACATGGACTCTTGTACCTAGGCCTAAAGACAAAAATGTAATTGGAACAAAATGGGTATTCAAGAATAAGTTGAATGAAGATGGTCAAGTATCAAGAAACAAAGCTAGATTGGTATGTAAAGGATATTCTCAAGAAGAAGGTATATATTATGGTGAGACTTTTGCTCCTGTTGAAAGAATAGAAGGTGTAAGAACTCGAATTGCATATGTAGCACATAAAGGATTTAAGGTATATCAGATGGATGTAAAATCTGCATTTCTCAATGGCATTCTTGATGAAGAAGTCTACATTAAGAAACTTGAAGGTTTTATTGATCCAGACAAAAGGAATATGGTCTGCAAGTTACACAAAGCATTGTATGGTCTGAAACAAGCCCCTAGAGCATGGTATGAAAGATTACATAACTATCTTATTCAGATTGGTTTCAAAAGAGCTAATGATAACAGTAGTTTGTACATCAAGGAAGGACCAGATAATAGAATTGTTTTGGCAAAAATATTTGTGGATGATACTGTGTTTACAGGTAATAATGATCAGTGCAAAGAATTTTTAGAGCAAATGAACAAATAATTTGAAATGTCTATGTTTGGTCAAATAAAGTTCTTTGTTGGTCTTCAAATTCAGCAGAGCAAGAATGGTATCTACATTACTCAATCTAAATGCATCAAGGAAATACTTAAGAAGTTTGGTATGGATGATTCAAAACCAGTTGGTACACCCATGTGTACTGGACTGAATCTTACCAAAGATGATGATTCAAAAGAAGTAGATCAGACCTTATATAGATCAATGATTGGAAAGTTACAGTATGTAGTTCATACAAGGCCTGATATTGCCTTAGCAGTTGGTATAGTAGCAAGATTCTCAGCAAAACCCAGAGAAAATCATATGATGGCAATCAAAAGAATCTTGAGGTACTTGAAAGGAACTGAAGATTATGGCTTATGGTATAAATTTGGAGGCAATTTGGACTTAAAAGTGTTTACTAATGCTGATTGGGCAGGAAACATTGATGACAGAAAGAGTAGAAGTGGTGGAGCATTCTTTCTTGGCAAGAGGTTGGTATCTTGGACTAGTAAAAAGAAAAATTGCACATCCCAATCCATAGCAGAAGTAGAATATGTTGTTGCAGTAGTAAACTACTCTAATATTGTTTGGTTTAAAAAGTTATTGGAAGGCATGAAGGTTGAAATCAAAGAACCAGTTGTTATGTTTTGTGATAATACAAGTGCAATAAATATTTCTAAGAATCCAGTAATGCATTCCAAAACCAAGCACATTGCTATTAATTATCATTTTGTTAGAGAATTGGTGCAGGACAAGGAAATTAGATTAGAATATGTTCATACAAAAGAATAGATTGCAGATATATTCACCAAGCCACTACCTAAGGATGCATTCTTGTATCTAAGAGGTAAGTTAGGGGTCATTCCCCTATCCGAGGCTCACTAAATGAAGTTTTAGTGATGCATCATCTAGGGCATATTGAAGATCAGTCAGTTGATGTAGCTTAGTCAAGCAATCATTGCATATGAATTAGTACTCAAGGTACATTGATATTCACCTAGTATGTGTTATCTTTGGCATGTGTTGTCAAAGAGGGAGAGTTTTCTATCATATTTCAAGAAATTTCTTAAGATTTCTAAGAGGGAAAGTTTTCTTGGAGAGTTTTCAGTCAGAAAGAGAAGTTTGCTGATAGAGGGAGTTCTTAGAGATGAGAATCAGAATGAAGCTAAGGATATGTTCCTTATTCTATGTTTTCTATGAAATTTCATTGTGCTATGACATGTTGTGTTGCCATCAATGCCAAAGAGGGAGATTGTTGGATACAATTGTCTGAAGGAGATTGTTGGATTAATTGTGTGTTGTCTTTGATGTCACATAAATGTCATATCAATTATCAAGCTCAGTCGGTCAGCAAAGCAGTTTCCAGTATTTAATGAGCTCAGTCAATCAGCAGGTGGTTTTCAGTGTCTACCAAGATCTTTCAGGTGTCAAAGAAAAGTATGGAAGGAAAGTTAGTGTTTACTGAGTTCACTCAGTCTCTAAAGGATGTTGCAAAATTTGTAGTGCTTACCGAGTTCTCTTGGTCACCAAAGGAAATCTTTTCAGATTAGTGTTTACCAAGCAAGGTCGGCCCAGTAAAGGATTTTGTTAATTTAAGAAATAAAGTTTTTTTTATTCTAGCTGACTGTTGTAATGATTAGTAATGTTTGTAATGATTATTAGTGCCGACTTGACAAATCTGAATGGACAATTTGAATGGTTTATATAGAAGGTCAAGTTGTGAATTAAAAGTGTACAAGTTGAAAAAAAGAAAAGTGTGAGCGAATTTTGAAGGATGATTAGATATCCTTGAGGAGCAGCAGAGATATATTTGATCAGGAAGGATCTAGTGAAGCGGAACAAAGATCTATAATCAGAAATTTAGTTGCATCATTATTCAGGTCACTTCATTATTACTTTCTTACCATTATAGCAGTGATTTTAAAATCTCTTAACAGAGTTGGTTTAATAGCCATTTTGTAAATCCTCTAACAAGGTGACAGTTCTATTGAATTGTTTCAAAGACCTCTTACAAGGCCACTCCTAACAGGGTGATTAAAATTCTCTAACAAGGTCACACCTAATAGTGCGTTTTGTAACCTTTAACTAGGTTGGCTCCTAACAGGGCATCACTTCAAAAGAGTGAAAAACAATAACTAGTTACATTGGTGGTTTTTCCCAGATTGGGTTTCCACATTAAATCTGGTGTCTCTTGTGTTCATGTTATTTTCTTTATGCATGCATGTTAATCACTGATGAATACTTAAGAACAATTATAATTAATGCTCAATGCAATAACCGAGTTACAGCATTTCTCTGTATGTTTACCTAGTAACAACAGCAAATGATTTAATAAGACAACTAAGGGATCTGTGGTGATATTTTTGTGAGTAACTGATTCACCCCCCCCCCCCCCCTCTTAGTTACTCCATCTATATTTCCAACATATAATTCTTTTTTTTTGGGGTCTATTTTGATATCTATAGTTCTCTTTTGTAAAGGTTTCAGGTCCTTTAAAACCTGATTTTATCTTAATCAAAACACATAAACTAAACTTCACTTATGTTTATTAAACATAATTGAAGGCAAGCTTGAGTCATGAATCATCCAATAAGAAGAGACCTTCCTATAACCACATCCACATCCAAGGGTCTAATGGATCTAACCTTAGGATCAATAATGAGGACCAAACCAAGTACTCCATAGAAAAAGACAATCCTTAGCCTCTAAGATATAATACAAGGACATTAGGAAGCAACCATAGAGCATACACATGCATCTTGAACCCTGCAAACTAGCTTACAAAAATGACTATGCTGATATGTCAAAGGAAGGAATTTTCATCGATCCACATAGGTATTGATCAACAAATCACATACATCGATTACCTATTTATTTATTGTAATGAAATGTCTTAGTCCAGAGAGGTGGAAGCACTAATCTAGAAGGTGTAGACATTAATCAAATGCATGTGTTGATTGAAAGTTAGACTTTTCTTTGAGGAATGAGCTTTCTCAGACCAAAGAGGTGGAGATGTTTATTGACAAGTTAGAGGCACTAATCAACTCATGTGTCATAGTGCATCTAGAGGTATCAATTTCAAAGTCATCATCCAAACTTTCAATTCATCAAAACATAGACACATCACCAAAAGATCATCTCAAAACAACAACAACAACAACATACAATAACAAGCATCCTCAAAGAAGAGTAGTCCAAACATCAACAAAGAGTCAAAAACATATATAATTTGTCACTAACATACACAATATAAACTAAATCACATGGAAGCAATGAATACAAATTAAAACCACTACAAAAGGATGAAATAAAATGTAGTCTCATTATCTATAACCAAAATCTAACTAAGGTCGAAAATAGGTAGTGACAAAAAATAAACATGGGAGGCACTATAGGGATATGTAGCAGACATGGCTAGTTTTTTTATATCTAAAAACTATAGCATCATATTATTATTTCTAATTTTTTATTAGATTAGTGGGATATAGGTTTTAGAGTTTTGATTAACATTTTAGTATTTCCATGGAAAAGTATGCTTCTCTAGAAGTATTTATGTATTTTTTTATTTTTTCCTTTGGGTAAGTGCACAAAGAGAGGGGACCAAAAATATAACACTTATATTTTGGTCCCCTAAAAATAATAGGGTGCACATCCTATGGCTTGGAATGCTTGAGTATTAGGCTTGGGCATGTCAATTCATAGGGTGTGCACCCTATGAAAAACTAAATATAAAAATGAGAGAGAGAGAGAGGTTATAAATAAGGTGTTGGAGTTTATGAAAAAACAACCCATAGCTCCCAAGAACACCTGCATGCAAACACCTGTCACAGAAAGAGAGAAGCAAAAGATATGGAGGCTTGAATGCAAGGATCCATGAAAGAGGAGACATTCTTGATGTGCAAAAGAAAAATTTGCAATTCAATAATAATGAATGTTCTTCAATGATAATATAAAGAGAGATTAATCCTTATCAAGGAGATCTGAAACCCTATAAAGAAAAAGTGCATGTATTAATTAATTTAATTATTACATGACTAATGCATGCATGTTTTAAAAATAAGATGACTAATGCATGAGTGTTTTAAATATGAAACAAATAATGCAAGAGTCTTCTAAATATAAAATGACTAATAAAAAAGCATAAAGTGAAATCTCAAGAAGGGAGAAAATTTAAATTAACTAAAATAATTAAATTAATACTTTAATCTAACACCCCCCCTTAAGATGAAAAAAAATGTAGCTACAAAAAATGCAAGAAGAAAATAAAGGAAACTATAGTGCTGAAAGAAAAAAATGGGTCCTAGAAACATGCCCTAATGAGGTACCCAAGTACAAAAGAGAGTCTCTTTAAAAGAGGATAAATAGAGAAAACCACATGGGAAAAAATCTACAAAAAGAGATAAAGACTAGTCTGAAGGACTGAAGAAGCCTCCAAAACTAGGGAATGTTCCAGAAAATAGGAACAAGGATGAACATGTAGACCATCACTGAAGCAAGAAGATGCAAAATCTGTCAAGAAGTAACTATTGGTCTAAAGATCCTCTAGTGAAATATGACCATGTAGAGAAGACTGCAATCTACATGAGTTCCTACAAATAACACTAATCAAATCAAGAGGCAAATAAAGGAAAACAACTGAAGTCAAAGAGACAAAATACTGTAATCTACATGAGTGCCTTCAAATTCCACTACTCGAATAAGGAGGAAAACAAAGGAAAATACCTGAACTCGAAGATACATATGACATAAAAAAACACCAAAGTCTAAAGAGATGATCAATCAAAGCTGGAAGAGTGCTTCCAAAAAAAGGAAAGAAAGAGTGTCCATATGGTAAATGATCCATCTCATCAGAATGCATAGGTACCCAACCACTACATTTGCCTAGTACATAGGAACAAATATTGAATACTGTCGTGCCCAAAATTTAATCAACCAAAAACATAACAAAAATTTTTTTAAAGTGCAATGTTAAGGAGTGTCGTTCAACAGTTAAGTGAAAGTTGACATCAGTTATGTTAGGTGCAATCTAGGATCAAGTTTATAACTAATGTTGTAAGAGTCAGGTTCAAAAGAGGAACCCTAGAGTATATAGTTTTCTTTAGAACTTCTAACCAGAATGCACCCAAGGTATCTAGGGCATTGAATATTTGATTAATCCTACTTAGACTATACTCACAGATGGTATATCTACCAAGGTTATGGTTCCCAAATGGGGTTCGGATCAATGAAATGATATTCAATCCTACGATGAGGGTTCATGGGATAATTTCATCAGTGCATGGGTATAATTATAATGCGAAAATAAACCCTATGAAGTTAATTAGAGCATAATGTTATCTGTTGGTTTAAGAATATTGACGACTATACTACTCCTTACTTTGACTTCTTTAAAGAACAAATTTTTTTCTTTTCACTAGGACAATGCATTTTGTTTAATCCTAATCCTAAGGATTAACAGTGATTTAGAATATTAAATAAACCCCGCCAATCTATTATACAAGCAATAAAATGAACTATAGAGTTAACTAATTCATTTATTAATGTACCTAACATACTAACAATACATCTTTTTCCTTATTAACTATTTGATTAAATTATGAATAAATGTTCTACCAAAGCAATTAATAATTAAAAGAACAAATCATATTAAGTATCAAATCACCAATTAAATAAATCCAATTATTTATCCTTACTAGCCTTATATAGATGAATTAACCATGAATGAAAATTAAACATTAACTTGGCAAGTTGATAAATTAAAGACTAAATCTAAGTACACTAACTATAACTATAAATTGATAATTAATTTCAGTAGATAGGAAGATAATCACAAAATAGAATTAACAATTTACAATGAACTAATCATTAGGTTAATATGTTGATCAAAGTTAAACACTTCAATAATAATCATCTAATTAATAATTAATTCTATAAATGAGGAATGTGTTAAATCAAGTTCAAATAATAATTAACAAGGATCATGAATTAAAAGAGTATATTAGCCTACTAAACATACTACCCTACTAAACTGACACATCATTCTACCTATCCCTATAAGCTACTATCCTATCAAGCCACCACTATCTACCCCTAAGCTAGCTCCCCCTACCTACTAGCCAATGATTCATGCAAAAAGGGGAGCGCATATCCAAGAAGGAAAAGGGGGACAACACATGGCTGACTTGGGTCCACCACCAAACACATAACCCAAGCTCCTAAAAGAAACTCACGCTAGGAATGGGAGGAGTATGAAATAAGTTGGAAAATTTAATGTTGGTAGCAAGGTAGAGAGTACCTAGATCCACACAAGGAAGGGGGAAACTCCCAAGACAAAATGAATTTTCAAACACTTCCATGTCAATCCTTTCACATCTAACAAGAGGGAATGTCAGAATTAAATTTATATCATGTCATGTTTAAAGGAAAGGGTGGAAGGTGGCATGAATATGGGTGTGGAAGAAAAGGGTAAGTCAAATATTGACATGACAAGGTGGTGGTACACATGGCAAGGGTGAGTTGTCTTGTTCACCAACCAAGAATTAAAAAAAAGTCTCTTCATTAAGTTAGGAAATGTTCAAACTTATTTATTAACATTGCATTTCCCTTGCTCCCAAAACCCAATAGGAAACATGGAGGGAAGAGTTTATTATAATTTTGATTTAAATAAAGTATCATAAGCATGGGTAGATTTGGAGTGGGTCCCACTAGTATGCATAGGATAGAGTAGCCTTTATGTCATGTTTTATAAATTCCTATTAGTTAAGGGTTAGTTATAATAGCATGGGTAAAATGGGAGTTTATTTATGTTAATCTTAATTAGGAAGCTTAATGGGATGGGAAGGGAATATTCTCTATAGTAAGAGAATAATTTCCTTCCCATACAAAATCTAGAGAGCATTTTGTTCTAAAAATTGGAAAGTATCATTTTTATGGTAGTGCTATAGTTTTAACATTTTGATTCTTTTTCTTTCATTAGGAGAGTTAAACACATGCATTTGGTTACTCAATTAGTGTACTACACTAATGAGGATTATGGATTGGATTTTATTTGTATGTGATTTTTTATTTTTTTTACATAGTATTTTAGCATATTCATTTAGACATTGTTATCATGTTTCAACTAAAGGGAATTAGAAATAGAATATGTACCAATGGAGTTTGGATTTATTGAATTAGAATCTTAAAATCTACATTAGAGAGCTTACTAAGTTCATACATCAACTAGATTTTAGGTGTTATTGAAACTATGATATTCTTATTCTATCAACTTTGAGTATCATTTCACAAGAAGAATAACTTCACTATCTCAAGAAGTAGAATACAATAGATATGAAAGGAATGATTCATCATTTCCATAATAGTTATCTCATCAAATACAATAATATTCTTTATGATGGAGAAGTATTGACATTTACAACAAGATAATAAAAATTGGTAAGGGTACTCAATGAGAGCTCAAAATAGAAATAGCAACTTCTCTTCATTACAAATCACTTACAAATTCACAATAGACAAAACCATGAAAATAACTTTACAATATGCAGCAAGAGGAGGATCTTCTACAAGATCAACAATACAACAACATAGGGTATTCCCACACAATCACACCAAAGAGTTAACTCCTTCCAAGCTCACCTCCCAACCTAGGTCTCTATGAGACCACCCTTGAGCTAGGAGAATCAATAACCAATGGGTGACAATCACATAACATGAATACAACAACAAGAACACCCTCCCAAAGCTTGCACAAATGGATTCACCATGAACCCAATCAAGGGGTGAAGGTGGACTTCCATGTAGGAGAATTCCAAATTATTACATACAAATAACATGCCTCTTCAAGGCTAAAATCCCATACATTCTTTCAACCAATCTTCTCCTTATCTCCTCCAAGATCAAGATCACATACAATGGCATGCAAGGGCCCATACACCTTGCATTTTCTCCTTCTTCTCAACATGAGAAGAGACTCTACACTAATATGGAATCCAACTAACCCCTTCCCCCATACATGGCCACTTCTTCCCTATCCAAGGGTGAGTAATGCCATCACACCCTTCACAAAAATCTCATATTCAAAAGCAAAACAAAACCATAACCAAGGATTCAAACCCAAAATCCCATTCCCATACATAAACACAATGCAATTACATGAACATAAACAAGAGAATGAAGAACAAGCAAATCTACTTGCAACAAGAAAATGAAGGTCTTTCATGGCAATGGAGACCAACCTTCCCAATGTGTTATGGAAAAATGAATGTTGAGAAGAGCCCAATCCCTTTTTCCTTCCTTTCTCCAAAACTCTAATGTCTCTAAAGATAGAGAGTGGGTGAACACCCACTAACTCTACCAAGGGCCTCTAAAAAGACCTCCAACTTCTACCCACCTACTAGCATTGATTACAGAATTGACTCTCATGTCCTATGGCTTCACCTTGTCCCCTAACTTAAATGCTTGATTGAAAAGGAGTGTGGGGTTGAGTAAGGGTCAAGACTTCTTCAAATTTCGAAGCTTAAGGTAAATGGGTTATAAAATGGGTTGCCTAGGCCACTAGGGGTTTCTAGTTGTGTTAAAAATATCCCTAACCCATACCCCTAACACTTAGGCACTTAAATTTTGTTAAATTTGACCCTTAGGACCTCTTTTTGGCCTCAAAAAGTGGTTAGAAGAAAATTTAAGTAATCAAACTGGTGGGGGTTTACATTGCCAACCTTAATAGACATGTCATTACATAACCACATAACAAGTGTCAAGTGACACTATAAAATGACATAACACCACATCGACAGGTCACTAACTACATAGAGAGACATTAATACATACATACAATTTTATGGTTACGAATTAAGTCACTTTACAATGAGGTTTGAACCTCTTCATTAGGTTTAGCCTTGGCTTTACAGTTTGCACAATGGTTGGTTACTGATTCTCTGACTAATTCCATGGTTCTCTTACTTGCACACTAAACATTGAGCATCAGTAGTTCAAGGTGATAAAATTACATTAAATATACATATTCAATTCTTTATTTAACAACATAAACCAATATGTAGGACTCAATCCTAATTGCAATTTTTTCATTCAATAATGCTTAAACATAATAATTCCACAATCATCATGACATGTCATCTGTGAAGTAATCAAATCTAAATATGCATAATCAAAATAATGACATAGTCTAGGTTCTAATCCACATCATAATGAAATCCACATAGTATAATAATCATCATCAAAACATAGTATCTTGAGTCTCTATTAGGATAAATCAACAAGTGTATCAATGTATCAAAATGTGAATGAGAAAAGATGCTATGATGGGTCAGGGTGAGGCCTCACAAATACATAGCTCACACTATCAAACAAAGGAAGCAGAAGAACGATCAGTAGAAACCCCCCTATAATGTTGACAAGGGATTAATGATAGGTACACTAAAAATATGTCCAATATGAACTGAATGATGAAGAAATAGGAACATTGAAGGTGTAGAGAGAGTACAAACAAAAATAGAGATACCTAAGGCTAATATAGTTGGAGGAACACTTACTTGAAAAAGGTAGATGGAAAACAAAGGAAAAAATCAAACCCCACCATAAAAATTTATAATGGAGTTCGAGTACAAATAGAACAAACATGTTCAAGATCCCAAACATGCAATAGAATGACACTTTATCTTAGTGCATGTGCATAAAATAATGCTACAAAAGTGAAGTATGCACTCCTCAAAGAAGAGTGAAGGCTTGCTAAAATAAAAGAACAACCTAAGAAGAGCCATCCCCTAAAGGGAAGAGATCCCAAGACCTAAAACATCCAAGATATCCACCAGAGTGCAGAAATGCTAAAAAATGAATAAAATATGCCTGGAGCAAAATCTAGAAAATTGACTCACAACACTGGAAGGGTCTCAGAACATGTGCTAATCCCAACAGTCAACAAGCTTAAATTTCATGGCCAAATGGTCATTGCCACAAAAACAAAAATAGGCCCCCGATGCCAAAAAAAATTGGCAAAGGCTATTGATACAAAAGAAAATCCAAAGATGAGCCATCCCTCATAGGGAAGAGATCCCAAGACCTATAACATCTAAGATATCCACCAGATTGAAAAAAAGAAAGAAACTAAATAAAATATACCTAGAGAAGAATCTAGAAAAATGACTCACAACATTAGAAAGGTCTCAGAACAAGCTTTCCAATGATATATCATTTGCCCAAAATGGAGTCCGGATGTGCAAAATAGAGCTCTCAGAGTTCAAAACTGAACCTCTAGATTTGATAGGAAAAAACACCATCAAAAAATAAAAATCAGAAATTCAAAACTCCATATATGGATAGAGCTCAGAAATAGATTTATGATAATTTCTCTTTTTTTGTATTTCAACACCATATGCTCAAGCTATGAGAAAAAAAATAATAGGTATTTTGATGGGCCCAAAAAATGGTGTGTACAAGGGTGTTGACATGTGCTAACAACAACAATCCATGAGCTTAAATTTGATGGCCAAAGGGCCATCATAAAAATAAAAAAAAAGCAAAAGGCCCCCAGGGCTAAAAACATTGGGCCCCTATTCACATAGGTGAATAGGGGAATGAACAACTGGCTCCTTTCAGCTGGGGGCTAGTCCCCATAGGACCTTGGTCTTTGGTGGAGGGGGTTGCATTAGCGAAAACTACTGGTAGTCGCCACTAGTGGTTCTCCTAATGAGAGCCCCAAATAGTTCCATAGGTGGAGGCCATTAGCAACACCATCAAAAAAAAAATTGCCTTGGATTGCAAGCTAGGGTTGTATAGCCTAGCATGCATTTTTTTTTGCCTCGGAGGCCAATTTGTCAAAATTTGACAAATTTCATATGGAAATAGGGGTTCTTGGGAACTTTGAATGCAATGGTGAGCTCTTTTTTAGCCCAAAGTGACCAGAAAAAGAGGTCCCCCCAGATCAAACATAAAATCCTCTAAAAAATTATAGATCTAATGAACAAAGTCAAATATCTTAGGAAGAGGACATGGGAAAATAGATCTGAAGCTCTAATACCATGTTGGAGTTGATGAGAAAAAAACTCATAGCTCCCAAGAACACCTGCATGCAAACACCTATCATAGAAAGAGAGAAGCAAAATCTATGGAGGTCTGAATGCAAGGATTCATGAAAGAGGATACATTCTTGATGTTCAAAAACAACAGTTGCAATTCAATAATAATGGATGTTCTTCAATGAGAATACAAAGGGAGATCAATCCTTATAAAGGAGATTCGAAACCCTAAAAATAAAAAGTGCATGTAATAATTAATTTAATTGTTACATGACTAATGCATGCATGTTTTAAAAATAATATGACTAATGCATGAGTGTTTTAAACATAAAACAACCAATGCAAGAGTGTTTTAAATATAAAATGACTAATGCAAATGCATAAAGTGAAATCTTAAGAAGGGAGAAAAGTTAATTTAATTAACATAACTAAATTAATAAGTTACTCTAGCATAAGGAAACACACACAACTGGGGGGGGTGAATCAGTTGTGTTCAAAATAGTTGTGTCAAAACCAAAACTTATCAATACTTAACTTATATTTACATGATGTGAATATTAAAGAACTGAACCACAATCACAAAAACATATTATTCAATACTTTTTTGCATGAAAAACTGGTTAAGAGAAAAACCATGGTGGGGATGAAACCCACTAGATGATTTACTATCACATACAACCATGTTAAAGGTACAATAGGGGAATGCACATGTATTTAGGCTCACTATCTAGAGATCACTACTCAAATATAATTGAGGGAAACAACCCAAATCACAACAAGGGCTACAACCCCAAATGGACCACAATCCAATATAGGTAATAATCTACTAATTTATGAATTGACTAGTAGCATCTGTAATATGCCAATAAAAATCCAATGAATTATAGTTATATTCTGACTTAATCTAACATTTCACTCATACCTCTTCGCACATCCACTGATATATCTTTCTCACACACATCTCTCCATACTCTCGTCCATCTTTGTAATAAAATAAATTACATTTTAAATATATTACAACAAGGTCATCTAGGGACATAATTACAAAATATTACAAAGAGTAATACACAATCCTCAATGTGGTCCAAGACATAGCTAGGAACAAATTTTTCATCCATGAACAAGATACAATCCATAGATCACTACACAAATCTTTACAACACACTATCCATCAAGTCGATGAAGAACACCAATAGGCCATAGGACAATCACTAAAATTGATCACATAACTCAATGCGATATAGAAACATGAATAGGACATGATCTGGAAACATCATCAAGCAGGATGAAATACCACACTAGAAATAAAAAAGATGTCTCATAATTTACAACTATCTCTACACTGTTCACCAGGAACACTAAACATCAACCTCTGTTACTCAAGAAAAATAGTTTTTTATTAACCAAATCATGAACCATCCAAGACAAGGACACACATCCATGTCTTAAACTCACTGACATGTTAGAAACTAATAATATTTAAGAACTGATCCTCACCGAACCAAAATTGCAACACTATCACCTCCAAAATAACTAGAAAAATGTCCTTTGATAAATCACTTCAAATCTCAATGCAAACCTCTAAAACTTGAACAAGATAAAGTAAAGACATAAAACAATACTTCTACATCTTTGCAGCATCTAATCTTTAATAAAACTTGAACAAGATAAAGTACAGACATAACACAATACTTCTACATCTTTGCAGCATCTAATCTTTAATATACTAACCATACTGATTCATAACTTTTCACTAAACAAACTACAGAATAAATAAATATGTTGACATCAATGACAAAACATTAATGTTAGTAGATATATGCATGAAATATCCAAGAATCTCTCCCTTTGGCATTGATGGCAGCATATTATGTGAAAAACAAAATCAATGCAAAAAGAAATAATATCAACAATAATATCCACAATATATTAACCATTCCACCTAAGTATGTCACTGGATTTTCTCATGGCAATATCTTCCATATTTTCCTTTTTTTTTTTTTCTTTTTTTTCAAATGGTTATTTCTCCCCCTTTGACATCAATGAAAACAAAACATATATGCACTACATCATAGAGGTCAAATATCAAAATATGAACATCATACCTTACAAAACCAACTAGTCCCCCTAAGGAGCAGTTCCAAAAACATCAATATAGAATGAAAATAATATTTGTATAAGCACTAGACTGGTGCAAATCCATGCATCTCTAGCTCTGATCAGGAGGGGCTATTACCCCAATCTTACCTCATAGATACTCAAAAGTATCCTTTGGCAAGGGATTCATGAAGATATCTGCAACCTATTCTTTTGTAGACACATATTTCAATCTATCTTCTTTTTCATTCACCTTATCTTTCAAGAAATCATACTTTATAGATTTATGTTTTATTTTTTAATGCAACACATGGTTCTTTGAAATATTGCTTTCACTTGAATTATCACAATAAATAACAATGATCTCACCAAAAATTATTTTGATGTCTTCCAAAAAAAATTTCATCCAATATACTTGATTACAGTTCATAACAATGTCGACATACTAAGATTTAGCAATAGAATGATATATACAAGTTTTTTTCTTACTGGACAAAGAAACTAACTTCTTCCCCAAGAAGAATGATCCATATGTAGTATTTTTTCTATCATCCACCTTACCTACCCAATCTGTATTAGTATAAACACATTATGTAAGATCATCATCCTTAGGATACCATAGGCCATAATCCATTATCTCTTTCAAGTATATGAATATCCTCTCAAGAGAAACAACACATGATTCATTCAATTCTACTTGAAATCTCGCAACAATGAAAACAACATTCATTACGTACAATTTAGTCTAAGTCAAGTATAGCAACCCACCGATCATTAATCTATACCTTTTCTTATTAAAGAGGGAATCATCATTCTTTGGCAATTTGTAACCAGTAACCATAGGGGTTCCAAAAGGTTTAGAATCATCCATTCCAAATCTCTTTAACAAATCCTTCACATACTTATACTATGATATAAAAAAAAAAAAATTTAATGAATAATTTGAAGACTAAGAAAAAAATTCATCTCACCTACCATTGACATTTCAAATTCCTTTTGCATCTCATCAACAAAATCTTTACTCAACTTGTCATTTCCACCAAAAATGATATCATCCAAAAATAATTTAACAATCAAGATAATGCCATGATTAATTTTGAAATACAAATTATTGTGAGCAGACTCTTTGCTAAAATCAAGTTTCATCAAGTATTTATCTAACCTTTCATTCTAGGCTCTCAGTGCTTGTTTTAATCTATACAATACTTTCTTCAATCAGAAAACCATGTCACATTGATCAGTCAAAGGAAAACCATTAGGTTTTTCAATGTAGACTTCCTCTTCCAATTCTCCATTCAAGAATGCAGACTTAACATTTATTTGATATACATTGAAATCTTTGTAAGTAGAATATGCAAGAAAGATTATAATAATTTCAATTCTAGAAATAGGATCAAAAGTCTCCTCAAAGTTAATACCTTCCATATGTGAATATCCTTTGCAAACCAATCTAGCTTTGTTCCTTATCACATCACCACCATCATTTAGTTTTTTTTTTAAACTCATTTTGTTCCAATCAAATTCTTGTTCTTTAGTTTGGGAACTAAGATCCATGTTTTTTTTGTTTTCAATCTGTTCCAAATATTATTCAATTGTCTTAACCAAACCTTCATCTTTTCAAGCTTCATCAACATCTTTAGGTTCAACTTTAGAAATTAAAAAAAAAATTCATCTATGATTCTAGTATGTTTTCCTCTAGTCAAAATGCCTCAGTATCTGTCACCAATAATATGATTTTATGAATAATTCATCCTTACATATCTTGGATTCTTCAAATTTAATTTTGTAGAAGACTCTTGACTTTCCACTTCTTCCTCTTTTAAAACCTCTCTATCATATTCTACCAATCCATTCTAATTCCGATTCAAATTTTGTACTTGTATAATATAATATTTTTCTTCATCATCTGGTTCATAACTACATCAATTGACATGTTTTTGATAACTCCCATAAAACTTTCTATTCATCTCTCTTGATCTAGCATTTTCTTCCAAAACTCTAAAATACTTCATTATGGGAACATGACCATACCAAAGTTCATAAGGATTCTTACCAGTACCATGCTTTATTTGAACTTGGTTTAATGTGTATACTACAGTACTCATAGATTCTCTCCACTACACTTGAGGTACATTTCCTTCCATCATCATAGTTCTTGTAGTGTCAAGAATAGATCTGTTCATTTTCTTTGGAATTCCATTCTATTGTGGGATTTGGGAAGATGAAATTTGTCTTCTTATTCCTTTCTCTTCATAGTATGTATTAAATTCTCCTAAAATAAACTCTCCACCTCTATACGATCTCAAACATTTTAGCTTCATTCCTTTCTTAGTCTCAACAATAGCTCTAAAGATCTTGAATTTTTCAAAGGCTTCCAATTTTCCTTAAAAAAATGTAACCCATATCATCCTTTAATAATCATCAATGAAAAGTATGAAATATTTGTCACCATAATAAATCCTAGTCCTAGTAGGACCACATAAATCTGGATGCACCAAATCTAACAATCTATTTGAAGAATATGTCTTTCTTTTAAAGGTATATTTTTTTATCTTTCCCAACTGACATTCCTTATACATCACATTATCAAGATTCAAAGATCTAGGAAGATATCTTACAACATGTGTAGGGCTTATCTTCACAATGTTATCAAAGTTTACATGACAAAGTCTCTTATGCCATAAACAACTATCATCAATTCTAGAAATCAAACATATATTCTTTGTGCTATTCAAATGAAAAACATTACCTCTAGTCTTGGTACCTAATGCAATCTCATTTCTAGACCTTCATGTGATTTTGCACTTTCCATCCTTGAATTAGAACATGTATTCTTTACTAACAAGTTGTTCAACACTCAAGATATTATGCTTGAAACCATCAACATATAGAATATCATCATTATTATTCTTACCATCTAGTGTAATTGAACCACTTCCTTTGCTAAAAAAAAGATTACTGACACCAATTATGACAACACTACCATCATACCTTTCCAATCTCAAAAAATTATTCTTCTCTCTAGTCATATGATGTAAACAACCACTATCTATTACCCATTCATCTTTTATTTCAACATGTGTAGGTAGGGATTTTTCCTCATTTAATAAGGTATGATTCTCATCACTAATAGAAATAAAACAATTGAGCATCTTCACTCTTTTCAAATTCATCATCTGTCACACCATCAATAGTAACTAGATAAAATTTCTTGTGATACCTAGGCTAAAAATTTCTAAGCTTATACTTTGGTACTCTCATAGGACATCTAAAAGAAAAATGACCAATCTTATTGCAATTTTTTTTTTTCAAAGGTAGCTTCCCTTCATAGTTACTTTCACCCTTTGGTACTCTATTTCAATTAGGGCTTCTATCTCTTCCATCTTTATTTCCTCTTCTTCAATCTCTTCCCATTCCTTAACATAGCTAGATCCAAGCTTAGATGAACTTTCTCTAGACTCATACTTTGTATTATCTTTAGAAATATTAGATTTAAATGAAGATTCATATTTAGAAATATTATCATGAAATCCATTTATTTAAAAAGAAGATAACTTACCAATCAGTGAATCTCTTGTCACTTTAGAAATGGTCTCGATTTCTTCAATTGAAACAATGTTGTTGTCATAAGGAGGAAGCACAAATATCATAATTTTAGAAACAATCTCATCCTCGTCCATTGTTCCACCAACACTTCTGATTCCAAAAAAAAAATTGGTTACCTTTTAAACATAGGCTATATATTTTCATCTTCACTCATCCTCAAGACTTCTAGCTTCCCTTTCATGCTCTACAACTTTGATTGCTTCACAATGGAGTCTCTTTCATGCAATGCTTCCAATTTTATCAATATCTCATGTGTAGTTTCCAAATCTATGATATTTTTATATTCAACATCTAATTAGGCACTCAATAAGGCTTCTTTGGCTCTCATGTTATATCCAAGTTTTGTATTCCCATCAACACTAGACATGGCCAAATCTATAGGAGGCTTGTAATCTTTCTTTTTAACTTTCCAATACTCTTCTCCAATTAATATTAAGTGTGTAATCATTATTACCTTCCATATAGTCTAGTTGGTTCCATCAAATCTCAGATTATCCTTCTTAAAAGTTTCTATCCTAGATCACCTCAAGTTGTTAAGCTTCAAAAAGAGGATCTAGCTCTGATACCAATTGTTATAAATAAGGAAACACACAATTAAGAGGGAAGAGGAATCATCTATGCTTAAAATATTTGTGTCAAAACCAAAACTTATTAATACTTAACTTATTTACTTGATGTGAATATTAAAGATCTAAACCACAATCAGAAGAACACATAACACCATATTTTTTTGCATGGAAACCCAATTAAGGGGAAAACAATGGTGGGGATCAAACCCCAAGATGATGTACTAGCACATATAACCCTATGAAAGGTACAATAGGGGAATGGATATGCATTTAGGCTCACTACCTAGAGATCACTACTAAAATATAACTAAGGGAAATAACCCAAATCACAAAAATGAATACAACTCCAAATGGACTACAATCCACTAATTTATAAACTGAATTGTAGCATCTTTGATATACCAATATAGCTCCAATGAAGTATAGTTCTATTATGACTTAATTTAAGACTCCAATTATATGTCTTCACACATCCACTGATATATCTCGTTCACACTCATCTCTCCATACTCTCTTTTGTTAGGCCCAAAAGGAGGTAAGCACAACTGAGAGGGGGGTGAGTCATTTGTGTATAACTAATACATTAATTTAACTTTAGCCACTTAGATCTGAAAGATAAAGAATAATTCAAGATCCACACCACAAAATATAGAACACAAAGATTTATTCTTGATGAAACTTGGTTAAGGGAAAATCCCGGTGGGATTCAAACCCACTAGATGAGTATACGCTATTAAAATTAATACTTGGTTAAGATAAAAATAGATTAAAAAGGATGCACTTGAAACCACAGGCTTACAACCCAATCTAAAATATCACTACCCATATCTCATAATATAATCTCAGATCTTGCCCTCATTCGGGTTCACTAATCTAACTTCAATTACAAAGGGGTGGACATACAGTCCTTACAATCAAACTAAAAAATACAATCTCCAATTCCAATAGAGTTTTAATGAAGTAAAAAAATGCATACATAGAATCCTCTTCTTCACATACATACATAAATTACAAAATTATCTCTCATTTATACTGATTACAAAGAATAATCAACCACTAGGTTGACTAAGATCTAATACAATGAAAGATATAAACATTATGTTCAATATTCAATGTGATCCAAATAAATTTGGCTAAGATTTATATACGACCCAAATATTCATCCTTGAAAATGCTACACCATCACCAATGTATCACCAAGAATTGTAGCACACTACTCCAACAAGTCACCTAGGACCTAAATGAAGAAACACACACTACCGAAATAGAAAATACAATCACCACAACTAATGAAAATCAATACCACAATCATCACATGATCTAAGAGAACCAAAAATTATCATGAATACCTTTGAGAACCTTTGAATCATCTCCAATATGAAATCCAAACTCATCTTTAACTCTGATCAACAAGAACACTAAAATATTGAACTCAAACGTAACAAAAGATAGCTTGTTGTAATCTGAATGATGAACAACATCAGCTATGATCAAAATGATAAGGGATCATATAATAATGATCTTTGTAACCTATAAAACATCACATCCG
The DNA here is from genome assembly GCA_027943335.1 of Chamaecyparis obtusa. Classification (NCBI taxonomy): domain Eukaryota; kingdom Viridiplantae; phylum Streptophyta; class Pinopsida; order Cupressales; family Cupressaceae; genus Chamaecyparis; species Chamaecyparis obtusa. Next base: position 151,982 of record BSBK01004073.1, on the reverse strand, counting down.
AGTCATATCAAACCAAATATATAACCACTGTTCAGAAGAACATTGTGACACCAGTGACTAGAAAATCGATCATATCTTACTCAAACTATCAAACTAACTTCTTCGAACCTCTATAGATGATCTACAAACATCCCCAAACAATACCTGACCATCAAATCTCAAGATATTCAATATAGAATATGAACAACTGAAATCTACCTTACTGAACATCCTGAACACACTATCTAAGATAGCAACAAGTATGTTGACATCAATAACAATATTCCAACAATCTCCCACTTTAGAATTGATGGAAACATATGTAGTGAAAAAATAATCATTGTACAAAGTTAATTCTATATCTACCTAATCACTCTTAAAGTATGGTTACAATATATCCACCTGATCACTCTAACTATCCAGCTTCAACACCATCACTACAATCTTTGATCTTGCTTTTTCTTCACTCAATCTTCCCCCCCTTTGAAATCAATGGTAAAGGACCAAAGATAAAAAATACCAAACCAATAAATAGCCATAAGACTGCTCCCCCTAAGGATTAGTCCAAAAAACTCATCAACCTATCACATAATACTTTGATAGATCCTATGGTTTGATGCTACCCTTAGCATCATTAGTTCTGATCCAGAGGGGCTATTACCAAAAACTTTTCCCTAAGATACTCAAAAGTATCCTTCAAGAAAGGATTTGTAAAGATGTCAAAACTATGTTACTTAGAAGACATAAAGTCCAATTTCACTTCCTTTTCATTTACCTTATCCTTCAATATATGATACTTAATAGAAATATACTTTGACTTTGAATGCAAAACATGACTGTTTGAAATATTTATAGTACTTGAGTTATCACAGTGAATAACAATCAGTTCATCAATGTTTATCCTTATGTCCTTTGACATTTTCTTCATCCAAATAGCTTGATTATAGTTAATTGAAAAAGCCACATAGTCATCTTCAGTAGTAGATTGAGAAATATAGTCTCGCTTCTTACTAGTCCAAGAAATCAATTTCTTACACAAGAAGAATGCACCTCCACTAGTAATTTTTCTATCATCCATGTTAGTTTCTCAATCAATATCAGTGTATGCAATGTATAGAAGAAGTCATCATCTTTATAATACCATAGTCCATAGTCAACTATACCCTTAAAGTATCTAAAAAATATTTTCACAATAATCATGTGAGATTCCTTTGGTTTATCTTGAAATCTTGAAGTAATTCAAACATCATTTGATATATCTAGTCTAGAATGAGTTAGATATTACAGTCCACCAATCATATATCTATACAATATTTGATTAACACAAGAAGAATCATCATCCTTAGTTATCTTAAAACCAATAAAAATAGGGTTCCTACAGGTTTTGAATATTTCATACCAAATTTATTCAATAATTCTCTGACATACTTAGACTATGTAATGAAAATTCCTTTATCTAGTTGTGTAACTTCAAATCCAAGAAATAATTTTATTTCACAAATCATAGAAATTTTAAATTCTTTTGGTGATTCATGGGTAAAAGCTCTGCTCAACTCATCATTTCCACCAAATATGATATCATCAACAAGTACTAGCATCAACTATTTTGAAAATAAGTTACTCTATGTTTTGCCTTTGTTGAAACCAATCTTTGTTAAATACTTGTCTAATCTAGCATACCAGGCTCTAGGAGCTTGCTTTAATCCATATAAAGATTTTTTTAAAATTCACAAACCATATCTCCTTCTTTGGTTAGAGTAAAACAATCAGGCTACTTCATATAAATATCTTCCTCTAGTTCACCATTTAGGAATGCATACTTAACATCAATCTGACAGACCTTAAATTTCTTATAAGTTGCATATGGAAGAATTAGTATAACTTCAAGCTTAGCAACAAGAGAAAAAGTCTCAGTAAAATATATACCTTCCATTTTTTAATAACCTTTGCATACTAGTATTTCTTTATTCTGAACCACTTTACCATCTTCATTCAACTTGTTTATGAATACCCATTTAGTATCGATCACATTCTTTTCAATAGGTGTGGAAAAAAGGGTCCAAGTCTTATTATTTTCAATCTGATCAAGTTCTTCCTTCACTAATTTTATCCAACATTCATCAATACATGCTTCTTTAACATCTTTAGGCTCAAATTCAGATAGGAAACAAGTTTCATCTCTAACATTTCTTCCTCTAGTCTAAACACCTCAATTCTTATCAACAATAATGACATCTTTAGAATGATTAATCCTTACGTACCTTGGAGTATTTGGTATAGGATATGTAGAAAATCCTTCAGTGTTAATACCCACTTCATTTCTTTTTGGTTCTCTCTACTCTTCTGATCTATCTTGATTCTAATTTTGTATTTCCACAATCTGATTGTCATCTTCAGTCATATCATACTTGCAATTCCTTTTTGATCTCTACTCATTTTCATTAACTCTGACATTCTCACTTTCAAAAATATTCTTTAGTCTATAGTAATAATATTTATATGCCTTTCTCTTTTTAGAATAACCAAGAAATACTCCATAACTTCTAGGATCAAAAATTTTAGTCTCTTCATCTCTCTTAATGTAGCATTTACTTCCAAATATTATAAAGTATCTCACTATAGGGACATGAGCATATGAAAGTTCATAATGAGTCTTATCAATTCTCTTCCTAATCTGTACCCGGTTTAAAGAATATATTATGGTGCACACTGCTTCTCTCCAACAGATCTGCGGTACTTTTCCTTCAATCATGATTGTCCCATTTGTGTCTAAGATAGTATTCTTCCTTCACTTAGCTACTTCATTCTGTTGTGGGGTTCAGGAAGGTGAAGTTTGTCTCTTTATCTCATGTTCTTCATAGAATGCATAAAACTCTTCAAATGTAAACTCTCCACCTATGTCTGATCTCAAGCATTCCAATCTTCTTCTAGATTCTATCTCCACCAATATCTTGAATATTTGAAATTTCTAAAAATCTAATGATTTATCCTTGAAAAATGTCACCCACATCATCCTTGAATAGTCATCAACAAATAGCATAAAGTATCTTTCACCTGTAGACACCTAAAAATCCAACTTATTAATTAAATTTATTTTTATTAATAAAAGTCCCGATGACATCATAATTAATTAATTAATTAATATTGTTATTATCCCCTCTTATTTTATTTAAATGTATTTAATTAAAGAATCACTCCCAAAAATATTTAAATCAAATTTAAATATTTATCTCTTAATTTATTAAATTATTTAATAAATATTGCCCAACCAAATCCCATTTAAATAAATTATTTACTTATTTAAAATCTCTAAATCCTAGATATCTTCTAGAATCCCCTAAACCTATCCTCTCATCCCTAATCACTTCATAACCCTTCTTAAGGGGTGATTCCTAGCCCTCTTAGCCTAACCATCTCCTTTTGACCCAAAGTCAACACCCTCATTAATGAGCCTTACAAACTCATTAACGACCCCTTACATCCTCATGAATACCTCTTACAACCATCTTAATGGAAACCCATCCCCTCTCTTTCACCATTTTCCCCTTCACACTTCCCAAGTGTTTCTCACACATGTGTGAGAAACCTTGATCCCTTCAACCATTAATGCTCATTCTTATCTCTTTGACCCTAAGCCCTAACCCTTCCTCGTAAACCCTAGCCCTTGATCCTAAATCCTAACCATCCTTCCTAACCCAACCCCTTCCTCAAAATATATAAGTAGGCCTCCTTCCAAGAGAAAATTATAGTTTTTAAAATCATCAATCAATTGCATTTTTATCATGTTCAATTATATCTAAAATTTCATAGCATATGTTAGGATTGATAGTTTTCTTTCATGTTTTTAGCTTCATAAATCATCATAGCATAACCTAATGGATTAATCTTAGTTTCTTTGAATCATTTCATATCATCTTAAATTCATAACATATTCATTCTTAAGTAAAATGAATCTTGCATCTCATTTATGGCTCATAATCTCATTTTCATCCATTGCACCCATTGGAATCCTAGGGGCAGAAGTGGTTCCCTATACAAGGTTTTGTACCACTTTTTCAGTATCCATGGCTTGTATATGGACTTGATAACCTTATCTCTACATTGGGGATATCCTCATTGTTCTTGGAGATAAAATCTACATCCCTCTCAAACGAGCAAATCAAACATGGCTCAAGTGTTCTCGTTTTGGCTCAATCTGAGGTGGTGTTCGTGAATAGTTTTACTATATGTCTTGTTTGATAGATTAGGACTAATGTTTTAATTTATTATAATTCTCCTAATAGGTTAAGTTGACATCATCCACATTTTGGCATGCTTAGTGGGACCCCCACCATGCATTTCAACTCTGTTTCTAGGGGTTTCTGATAAAAAAATTACACTTTTTTTGAAGATCTCGTACAACCCTCTGAGAATCCTAGTATGAGTAAACTCCTATGTCCCTATTTAATCATATGGGAACCCCTTCATTCTCACACTATTCTATGTACTAACTCATATGGGACTTCTAGATATCATTTTTGGCTCTCTACTTCTCATTTGGCCCTATTTTCTCATATGGTGACCCATGTATACTCATATGGGACATGGTATTGACTTGTACAAGTATTCACCTCAAAATACCATTCCATTTTTACTCATATGGGAAATAGAGGGCATATTTATGGCCCCAATCCTTGAGTTTTTTGGGTTTTCAAGTTCGTTTGGGCTCCATATTGACCCTAATATTCAAAATTATAGGATCTAACTTTGTTTTTGTAGGTCATCCTTGGAGAAAAGATTATTTTTCAAAGTCATAAAGGACCTAAAGCCTACTAACCCATTTTTTTTCTTAAGGAGCAAAGGCAATCCTCATTCAGGCTTAAAATGAACCGCACCATCAATCTTGATTGCCTAAATCAAAATAATATGCACATCTTCATTAAAACTTAAAGATCAATCAAAACTAATCCTAAAGCATCTAAAATGAACAAATTTTATCTCCATGTTTTGGTTTAAGGCTTAAAAAGAATCACATCTAAATCTTGAATGTCTAAAAATTCATGAAATCTTGAATGCAATCTAAAAAAATTCAACTCTTTGGTCCTAAAAAGAACCCTAAACTAATCTAAAATGCCTAAGTGGAATGAACAAATCAAAAACAAAATTACTTAGAGTTTAAAACAAATCACATTAAATCTTGAACGCTTGAAGGTAGAAAGGATCTCAAAAAATCTTCACATCTCCCTTTTGGTCCTAAAAAGAACCCTACACCCAATCTTGAGTGACTAAAATAGAAATGAACAAAGAAAATCAAAAAATTCTTTGGGCTTAAAATGAATTCAAATCCAAATCTTGAATGTCTAAAAAGAATGAACAAATGAGAATCAACTATTTCATTTGGGTTTTAAAAGAAGAAAAAAAGATCCAATCTTGAGTGCATAAGGTAAATTGAAGCAAGCTCAAATAAAAAACACTTCATTTTTGGGCTCCTAAAAAGAACCAAATTCAATCTTGAGTGATACGGAATAAAACACTTGCAATTTTTCAAAAGTTCCTACAGAGATTTTTTTTCAAGGAACGAAAAAACTTGCATCCTAATCATGAGTGTTTGAGAGTCATAGAATAGAAAAACACTTAAAAATTAATTTTGGAATGAACTTTCTATGATGTGATTTTAGGAGTTTTTTTTTCAAATTCTTGTAAAAATCCACTAAATCTAAGTGATTTAGGTGAAATACATACCCTTTCCCCATACTTTTATGGAATTTGGGCAAAAGATTAGGGCTTGGATTGATCACTTGACTCTAGCAAGGCATGTCTAGAGAGAAAATCACTTCCTCTTTGTAGAATGAACTCAAACCAATATTCCCCGATCGGTATATAAACAAAGCACTGAGAAAACTCTCACTTTATCCCCTCAAGATTAGGTGATGCGTGTTGATGGTATCCCAAGGTAGGTAAATATCCCTACTATTTTTTCATGGTTAACTAGGCTCTTAAGTGAGTCACGCACGTACAAATCGATTGGGAGGATGCTAGGGACCTAACTAGACACCTATTAATCAGAGGCCACCCTATCTACCCCTAAAGGCTTTCTAATATTTGTGCAAGGAGAATAGTAATCTCCCCAATACATTCATCATATCTTGCCATCCTTGAGCACTTGGAAGCGGATAATACGACATCATGACTAGAGCCATTGTGTGGTTGGTGGTGGCCATATTCTGATTAGCTCTTGGATGTGTACCTACGTCTATGAGAAAAAGGTTTTTTAAGTCAAGCCAAAATTCCATAGGGTAAGAATGCTTGTGCATGTATTCAAAGTTTCAGAATCAATGAAAACAAATTATTAAACATACCCATTCCAAAAGAGCATTTTCATAATCTTTTTCACTACTGCTTGTATCCCACAAAGATGCTTTGTCCTTTGTTGGGATTATCTTTAGAAAACTTGGTCATTATCTTTTTTAGTCTTGGGTCCTTCTCCATTGGAGGAAAAAATCAAAACAAAAACCCAAAACTTGATCAGATCTCATCAAAACATCCTTGGACCTAAAATTTACCCACAAGAAAGCATTTTCCCAAAAACATTGCTCAATACAATCCAATTTATTATCCTTTCAAAGATATTTCTGATTCAACCAAACATAAGAAAGCCAAGTTTCCAAATTCTCGTGTCTATCAAGAAAAGAAAGTTGTAGAAAGAGAACTCAAAGATCATCAATCTTCCCTAACTGCAATCTTAAAAGAGGACAAGTATCAGGAGAAACTAGACAATGTGGGTTACAACACAAGAATCAAATAGTTTGCAGCCTGCTTCCAGGTAAATCGTTGCTTTGTCAACTTAGAAAGTGAAGACTAGTTATCCTATCACACCACATTATCTCAAAATCTCACAAGATAGTCTCAACATCCTTGCATCCTTACATAATAAATCATCTCTTTAATTTCATATTAGGTCACCCCCTTAGAATAGCCTCATTTAGACAAAACCACCATCCTTAAAAATATGAAAACCAATCCAAAATCCAAAATCCATGTTCAAATCCAAAAACTCCTTGAATCACATCCAACTATCCAAAACATCCACTCATTATCACATCCTTTGAGTTTCTTGAATCCTCATCCTAAATAAAAACCATCTTAGCTCCACCCTTTGACTAAGCATTATCTAGGACAAATCATACTTGTCTTTGTACACCTCATCATCTTGATCAAGAGATTGGCATGCAGTGACAAGGATCTCATCTTTTGAAGGTAAATAGTCTATCCTAGGTTGACAATCTCATCAACTTTGATCCTATATCATGAAGCAACAACTCATTCTGACACTTAGTAATCCCCATCATCCTAATCCAATCAGAATCCAAACATCCTTAGTTCATCCAAGACATCCCAAATCCTTGCATCCATCCTTAGGTTTTCATTAACTTGTCCTATCCACTGTCCCAAAGTTTCCTTAAAAAAATCTTGCATTATCGATCACTACATCTTCAGGTCTTCATTTTATGTCTTTTGAAACACGATCCAGGAAGACAAAGAATATGGATCACAACTTAGCCACTAGTTAATCTAATCCCAATGATCCTAACATAGCAATGGTACCCTATAATCTATAACCCCCATGAGTTGAGAGTGTGTGGGAAGATCCAATTGAGACACCCACTTCATTTTCCATGGAAGCATTCATGAGCCACCCAAGATATGCACAAATGGTTAGTGCAATCATAAACTAGAATCATCTTGCCATTTTGGAAAACTATGCACAAGAGGGTACTTCCATTCCACCACACCTCCAACCTTTTAGTTCCTCAAAATCCATACACATCCGCATTGACACCTGTTCCCACATTATCCAACAAATCCATAACCCCATCTTGAAAATATCCCAAGTAGCCTCACATATCTTCTATATTTTATAAACCAACTCCACAAACCCTACTGTGTAAACAATGGCACAATCCACTCCATTTTCCATCATGGGGGACCACCTCCACCTACAAAATCTCTAGTTGCCACTCAGGCATAAAGCTTCACAAAAAACCAACCTCCACCTCCCAAGAAAATCACCACACAAGAAGTACCTCCACCTTTCATGATCAAAGCCTCCTCATCAACACTATTCTTCCTAGGGGAAACACAATCATTTCCCTCCTTCACTTAGAAAATTTCCACATCAGCACCATCCTTCTAGGGGCAACACAAGTACCTCCTCCCACTACTCAACAAGCTTTAACCCAAGCATTTCTTCTACACATCACTTAGCTAGCTTCTACACACATTCCTCTTCCACCTTTCATCACCAACACACAAGCCCAACAAGTTTCTTTCACAATAGGAATGCCCTTTATGGGATCCCAAAACCCACAATCTACATCAAAAAATCTTGTGGTCACTTCTGCATATACATCACAACCCACATCAAGAAAAAGCTCTTCTTGGGGTGTCAATCAAGCACCACTACTACATTTGGGGCCAAATTTTGACAGAAGTTTCCGATGGGTAACTTTTTCTTATGAATTTGGTGTTTTTTTTTTTTAATAGGCCTTGATGATGTTGGTATTCTAATGGGTGTTTAATTGACCATTGGAACTCCAATAGATTTGGGGTATACATTTTTAAAAAAAGTGAAACAGCCTCATCATTTTTATTGATGGGAGAGTGGGAGAAAAGGAGTGAAAGCTGAGCGTGGGAGAAGGTATGTGATTTCTTCATCTTTTGAGCCTTTGGCATCATATTCAAATGCATTTCATTTTATTGTTGAGGGAGTTGCTCTCTAAAATGACTACATTCTACTATGTTAATCTCTATTGAGCATTTTAGGTTGTCATTAGTATCAAAGGACAGTAAACAAGTTGGTCGGTTACTTATATTGAGACAGTTGGCAACTAGAAGTAAGACAGAGCAGTCGGTAAAGCCTTACACTGAGCATCACAAAGTTAACCGAGCACCAGGGACACCGACACCGATGGTTAGTAAACATCAAGCATCATAGTATACACCAAGCAGATTATACAGTGTTTACCGATGATCATAGAAAATGGCATTGTAATCAGAAATGGCACATTATTCTATGCAAACGGTTATAACAGATCATAAAATGGTTTACCAAGATCGAGGAGCATTTATTGTAAAAGATATTCATTAAATGCAATGATTATCTTATTTGTATTAGTTGATCTAAGTTATTTTGCATCGTAGATCTTAGGGTTATGATTATTTTTGTAACCTAATTTTTGCTAAGGCGACAAAACAAAACACTATATATTGTATATGTTCACACCATTTTATAAGGTTGTTGAATTGATATATATGAATCAAAGAGCACTTGAAGAAATTGCCTATCTTCAAGACAATTAGTTTACCAAGCAGAATAGAGTACAGAGGTTTTTAGATTGAGCAGAATCATACAAGGCAACCGAGCAAAACATAACAGAGAACCATCACAGATAAGGTGATATTTTGATAAGCACTTATAGATCTATTTTAGACAAGTGAGTTGTCAAGTAGCAGATAGTTTACCTATTACTTTCTGACAATTATGATAGAGTTTTGATAAATCTCTTAATAAAGTAGACTTAATAGTCTTTGTATAAATCTCTTAACCAAGTACACACTTCATTTAGTGTTGTTAAATCCTATAACTAGGTAGATCTAGCTGATCTAATATGTTACTCCTAACAGAGTAAGATCACCAGAAGTGATCAAAACTTGTATCCTTAATAGGCAAACCTTTTCTATCCATAGTAGTGAAGAATGTGTGGGTGTCATCCCCACCACATTTTTTACCTTCTAACAAGGGTTTCTGCGTTACCAAAATACTTGTGTTATGTGATTGTCATATTGATTTGTTGTTTACTTTCTTAAGTTAGCTAGATGATTGATTTATGCAATTAGATTCAAGTTATTTTGATTAGTTATCACAGTATTCAGTTATAGATCAGAAAGGTTTTGCAAGTAAAGTTTTGAAGGCACTGATTCACCCCTCCCCTCTCAGTACCTATCTCTCCTAATTCCAACAATTGGTATCAGAGCATAGTTCTCTTGTTGAACAGTCTAACCACTAAATGGAAGAGATCTGAATCATGGAGAGATACAAGCTTGAAAAGACTATTGAGAATCAGAAGATACAAATGCAGATGTATGTGGAACAATATAAACAAGCCAAGGAAGAACTGAAGAAATTACTGGTTGAAAGAAAGAACCTTGCAATTCAACTAAATGAAATAAGTTATCATGAAGAACCTATTGATGAAATATTTGATCATATTGGATCAAGCTCTAGAAGCATCTCTGATAGATCCGAAAGCATAATCTCTGAGTTATTTGAAAAGAATCAGCATCTATCTGAGCAAGTGAAAGCACTTCAAATCGGTCATGAATCTCAAATGGTGAGAATGGTGGAAATCATGAACAATGGTAGACAAGCTGAACAAGATTAGAATCTGGCTATTGAAGACTGAAGACTGATGTCTAAACAAATTCAAGCAAAATAAAATGAAATTTAGAGACTCACTGATCGTCACTTCCAAGTATCAAATCAAATGATGACAGTTAATCAAGAAATGAATTGAGTAAATGGAGAATTATCAAGAAGACTTGAAGATATAGAAACACTCAGGGAAGATAATGAAAAACTGAGAAATGAAATAAAAACACAAAATCAACACAATGAGATGATGAAGGTAGACGAGGGTAGCTCTAAAAAGATTGATGATTTTTTGACTAATCAAAGGAGATTCGAAAGTAGAGCTGGTATAGGCTACACCAGTGAAGGAGAATCATCACAATAAGATGAAGAAGTCAACAACAATCAAAGTCAAAAACCTAAAGTGATGACATGTTACCACTATGGAAAACCAGGACATACATCTAATGTGTGCAGAAGTAAAGCACAAGGTAAACCTCCTGTCATTCCTAAGTTCAATGGATATTGCTATTACTGTGGTAAGTTTGGACATCTAGCTTATGAATGTAGAGCTAAGAAGAATGACATTTCTAATAATACTACTGACGAGTAAATATGCTATACTTGTAATAAGCATGGACACACTACAAGGGACTGCAAGGTGAAAATGAAACAAGTCTAGACACTTAAAGAGAAACTACAACAAAAGCCATATCAACCAAAGAGACAAGGTAACTCATATGTTTGGGATTATAATACATGGATTAATTGTACTGCATGTGGTTGGTATGGACATATTGCAAAAAATTATTACAGAAAGAGCTGGATTGGACAATCAAGAAACTGGACAAGTGCAGGAATGACATGTATGCACTGTCACAAGGTCAGTCATGTAAGCAAGAACTACAGAGACCAAGCACCTGATGAAAACCATATATTTGAGAGTGGATATAACATTGCAGATATTACAAAGTTAAGGAAAACAATGTGGAAGAAGGCATCAAATGAGAATGTTGAGTCAAGTAACACTGTCAGTGAAACCTTGTCCACTGGATTGGGTGACATCGGTACCTCCACTTAAGATGACAAAGGTATGTATAGAACTAAAATTTTAAATGATCACATTTTACATATAGTTCCTTATATATGATGTATGAATACCAAATCTGCATGAATATAGATGCACCATGGTTTATGTGTTATAAGTTTACAAATGTCACATAGTTGGTAAAAGAAGAAAAGTGAGTTGGTTACCCGTTAGTAATCACTATACAAGGTTAATCGACAACAGTACAAACTGATGAAGTAATTCTATGTTAATTGAGAAAAAGATATTGTAGACATTACCGAGTTGATAGCCATTTCATACCGAAAGTTAGGTCATGCATTTAATGCATCAAAGTTTGAGAGAGAATATCAAAAAACCCTATATATACACGGAAACAAAGTTCATTGTTACATTGCGATTTCAAAGAAAGGAGATTTTACAGAGAAGAGTTCGAGCTAAAAAATTTTAGAATAGATTCAAAGCTATTGTAGATCAAACTGATGACAATTTTTTATGATAACAAGTAAGTTCATCTACCTACCGAACATTGGTTATCTATTGCTTGCTGAAACAATAGAAACAATTTATGGCATTGACATCGACTGCAAGAAAATCGCAAAACTTTGAGGAGGAATTGAAATTGATTGTTAGGGCACACTTTTCCGAGGAGAAAATCAAATCTCATCCTAAGGTTGCAGCACGAACAGATGATATGGGTGCATTTTCTAGTATTCTGGATAAGGTTTTGTTGACAGAAGATGTTAGGGCCTACATTCACTGCAAGATCAGTGAAGTATGTGATTTTGAGACCATTGCAGCTTATCAGAAAATCTATGGACTAGATGGTAAGATCAAATCTAAATATAAGAAGATTGAAGAGTCAAGGTTATGATGTTTCACATACTTCCCACAATCATTTCACAATGACTGGATAAGAATTGTGCTAAGCAGATTTCATGACGACAAATTTTGGTTAGACAAACATGTTGAGATCACTAAGAAGATTATTAGTAGGGTTACTGGGTACCCTACAACTGACAAAGCCAAAGCCTTTCGAAGTTCATCTTGTCTTGAAGTAGAAAATAACATTGGAGCTCAATGGGATGGTAGGGCACTAAAAATATCAACAATCAAAGATCCAGTGGTAAAATTCATAGCTCATGTCATTGGTTACAAGATATTCCAATCAAGCAGACCGAATAGTGTACCCTGTAGTGCCATGGACATGGCTTACAAAATTGTGAAGAAAGATCACTAAGTTGATCTTTCCAAGCTACTACTACACCAACTGCATGACAACATGAAGAAAATAAAAACAAGGAAGTCCAATACATGTAAGTATGGATCACTGCTTGTCTGTACATTCCTCTATTTGCAAAAATATGTACCAGGTATTGGTAAAGTAAACTGGCAATTAGAAAAACCGATAACTGCTCAAATCGATGAAATGATGAGATTTCTAGGAGACAATCTAAACAAGGAGTTCAATACATATTTCAAGGAATTTCAAACAAAAATGCAACAAAGAAGCAGAATTCCAAAGGAATTAGTAAGTAAATTTGAAGATGACATATGCTTTGTGGTAAGCACAGACCAGTCAATGATAAAGGCAGTAGAACTGAGAACAAAATGGCTAGCACCAGTGGGTTATGAAATGAATCATGATTTTGCTTTGAAATCTATCAATGCATTGCTGGCATTACCGATAGACATCACTGCCAGTAGGTTTGGAGTCTATGAGGAAGCTAAGTCTAGAATCACAACAGACATTGAGATCGGTAAAATGTCCAGAAGGGAAAAGAAAATGAAAAAGGATCTCACAGAAAAATATGGAACTACATCTGACTCACCTAAGGAGTCACTGGTTGATGAGGCAACTGAAGGTCAGTTATAGTTGGCTGACAAACCCTATGACAGTGAGGAGACCGAATCAGACAAAGAAGAGGATAATACACTGGTTCCTCCCACCAATGATGAAGAAGAAATTCAACTATCCACAACTGATGAACAAGATATTCACCTACCAGAACCTAAAGGAATGAGGACACATTCATCAACTACAACACAATCTACTGAGAAAGAAGAAGCAGTAAAATTAGCAAAAAGAAGAGCAACTACACTAACAAAGAAATACATAAAGAGAAAGAACAAGAAGGTAGCTGAGCCACTTAAGAAAAAGAGGAAATACATAAGGAGTAAGGAAGATATAGAGGAGACTGACACTGAAAATGATCCTGATCAATTCAAGTTAGTTTGTAATAGGGAAAGTACATTAGAAGAAATAATTGAAGATATAATTGAGAATGGAAATCTTAATGATCCAAGCATAGGCAAATTTAACATGTCAATTAAGGACAAGACAAAGATAGAACATGCTATTGTTCAAATGATGATTAAATTCAAGAGAGTACCAATGGAATTTGCATGTCAATTTCTGAAGGAACTTGATGACAAAATAAGTGAGAGATGGGCTATTGCACTTGAGACAGAGAAAAGGAAAAGAGAATAGTCACTAGGTCATGCAGCCTCACACTTTAGCTATGATGTGGTAAGTGAATACATGGCAAGGTATCAGCCTAGATTTTTAGTCAAGAATAGAGCTATGCAGATCATGGATGAGAATGTAGATGATATGGATGTCATATGTGACTCTCTATGGACATCAATTTTGAAAGCAGAAGAAAAAGTTGAACAGGAAGCATTCCTGAAACTGTCTAAAAAGAGACACAGTTCAAAAGGTAAAAGTATTTTCACTGATGATAGTAAAGGAAAGAAAATAGAAGACACCGGTATATCAGTTACCGAGGTAATTGATATCACCAAACAAAAGGAAGAAATCAAAATTTCACAGGATGCACCAGATCAAGTTAAGATCCACTTGCAAAAGAAAATTGACGATGATGCACTCATTCAGGACATCACTAATGGTGATCCTGATGATAAGGATGATGAAGATGTAATAATTACACAATACAAAGATGAAGCATTAAACACTGACAATGTGTGTACATCTCTATTAGGTGAACTACCTGTACTTGCAGAGGTAGTTGAAATCATTTCACAAGTACAACCCGATGTCTCTCATCCTAAACCAACCAAAGATACAACTAAGATTCAAGAACTTGAGCAACCTGTAGATACAAATGAGCCTAAAAAACTAGAGGCATAGTCTATAGAACAAAAGGAACTTGAAGAAACCAAGTCAATCGAGGTGAACCCACCTAACACTACCACCGAGACTCCCACTCAATCCACTGAGGAGCAAAAGAAGGATGATATAGTGTCAACTAATAAGGATACTCCGAGAAGTGAAGAAAAAGCTATTGTCATAAGTGAGAAGAAGTCACCTCTTGCCCTGAAGAAGAAGAAGAAGAAAGCCAAAGGGCTAGTCACCATTGATGAAGTTATCATTATACCCGAATGCGACCCAAGAACCCTAAGCCCTGAGGAACTAAGTCGGTATGGGGAGTTATGTTCAAGGAAAGTGGCACAAGAGAAGTTGAGGTAAGAACACAAACACAAAGAAGTGTTAAATGATGTACAGGATATTCTACAATAGATAGTATTGGAAACAAACATTGATGAGAATACTCCCATTATAGATCAACTTGCCACACTCACTGACAAAATGAATGCCCCTGATATAGATGTAGACAAAAGAATAGAAGAAAGGGTAGAATCAAAGATTCAGAATAAATTGGTAGAAAGGACTAGCATAGAAGTGGCATTGAACAAAGTAAAATTATCTGAGGTCATTACCGAGGTAAAATCTATCACCCAGATAATCTGTCAACTACTAATAAAGCTTTGTACTTCAAACACCTTCACTGTAGAAGTCAGTGAAAAGATAAAAGGTTTAGAAGAAGAAATCAAGTCAAGTACACAAGTAGCTATCGCCGAGCCAACTGCCTTCTTAAAGCACATTAACCGAGTTTAGGAACTCTAGTGGCTAATAGCAGACTTAAGGAAATAGGAAGCACACATCATAGATCAGGTTACAGAGTTACAGAAAGAACTCACTCCTTACCTAAAGATTTTTGAAACACATATTGTCAAATCTGAGCAACTTGTAGCAACACCGGAGATTTCGGTGTAGGATAATATCTTTGACATGTATGCATAAGTCGGTCTTGAGCAAATTGCTCTTACCAACTTGAAAGAGGAATGGGAAAACCTCTTGGAGTCTGTAAAGAAAACCCATTAGAACATTTTTAA
This sequence comes from Chamaecyparis obtusa, assembly GCA_027943335.1. Taxonomy (NCBI): domain Eukaryota; kingdom Viridiplantae; phylum Streptophyta; class Pinopsida; order Cupressales; family Cupressaceae; genus Chamaecyparis; species Chamaecyparis obtusa. Next base: position 136,353 of record BSBK01004073.1, on the reverse strand, counting down.
TAAGATGTAAGTATACATTACATACTTTTTGGGTATTTGGCATTATTATCAAAAAGGGGGAAAACATGTATATGCCAAATAGTATATTTTTTGATATGTATATTACATAATACCAGGAGAATGCACCAAGGGGGAGTACTTTTGTACTTAGAAGTTTTTGTTGTGGATATGTATATGGCAGAGACATAAGGAATATATAGAAACATTTTGTCTATATACATTCAAAGTTTTGATACTAATGCCAAAGGGGGAGATTGTTAATCTCTATTGAGCATTTTAGGTTCTCATTAGTATCAAAGGACAGTAAATAGGTCAGTCGGTTACTTATATTGAGATAGTTAGTAACTAGAAGTAAGATAGAGCAGTCGGTAAAGCCTTACACCAAGCATCACATAGTTAATCGAGCACCAGTGACACCGACACTGACTATCAGTAAACATTGAGCATTGCAGTATACACTGAGCAGATTATATAGTATTTACTGATGATCATAGAAAATGGCATAGTAATCAGAAATGGCACATTATTCTATGCAAATGGTTATAATAGATTGTAAAATGGTTTACCAAGATTGAGGAGCATTTATTGTAAAAGATATTCATTAAATGCAATGATTATCTTATTTGTATTAGTTGATCTAAGTTATTTTGCATCGTACATCTTAGGGTTATGATTATTTTTGTAACCTAATTTTTGCTAAGGCAGCAAAATAGAACACTATATATTGTATATGTTCACACTATTTTATAAGGTTGTTGAACTAATATATATGAATCATGGGGCACTTGAATAAATTGCTTATCTTCAAGACAATCAGTTTATCAAGCAGAACAGAGTACAGAGGTTTTTAGATTGAGCAGAATCAGACAAGGCAATCGAGAAGAACATAGCAGAGAACCATCACAGATAAGGTGATATTTTGATAAGCACTTATAGATCTATTTTAGACAAGTGAGTTGTTAAGTAGCAAATAGTTTACCTATTACTTTTTGACAATTGTGATAGAGTTTTGATAAATCTCTTAACAGAGTAGACTTAACAGTCTTTGTATAAATCTCTTAACTAAGTACACACTTCATTTAGTGTTGTTAAATCTTATAACTAGGTAGATCTAGTTTATCTAATATGTTACTCCTAACAGGGTAAGATCACTAGAAGTGATCAAAACTTGTATCCTTAATAGGCAAACCTTTTCTATCTATAGTAGTGAAGAATTTGTGGGTGTCATCCCCACCGTAGTTTTTACCTTCTAACAAGGGTTTCTACATTACCAAAATACTTGTGTTATGTGATTGTCATATTGATTTCATGTTGTTTACTTTCTTAAGTTAGCTAGATGATTGATTTATGCAATTAGATTCAAGTTATTTTGATCGGTTATCATAGTATTCAGTTATAGATCAAAAAGGTTTTGCAACTAAAGTTTTGAAAGCACTGATTCACCCCTCCCCTCTCAGTACCTATCTCTCCTAATTCCAACATACTAGTGTCATGCCCTAGCCAGTGCTATATCTCTATTATTTGATGTTATTGGTGCTTGTGCTCAAAGATATCGATTCACCATATTCAAATGTTTGGATTCATGTTTGTTGATATTACTGGCATGTGTTTAATGACACCATTGTATATTGTTGTCACTGAAATGACCACATTCTATTGGTGTCGTGCCCTAGCCCGTGCTTTAACTCCATTATTTGATGTTATTAGTGCTTGTGCTCAAGGATATCCATTTTTTTGAAATGTTGACTGTGGTTATCAAATGGATAGCTCGTGAGCTTTTAGCTAGGTGCCATTTGTATTGATAGCTTAGGGTGTCAAATGTATTGTATCATTGATAGTTCAGACTTTTTAAAAAGGAAATAGGACAAAGAACGATTTTTATTTAGTTTCTTTATTTTGATCCCTAAGTGGCTTACAATCCTAGAGAAGTATATGCAGATTTATGGATTCAGTTGCAGGATACATAACAGTCAATAATTTACAAGAAATCCATGCATCCAATTTGAATAGCAATTAATACAAAGAACTAGGGTCCTCTAATGGCCCAATCATCTGGACCTTGACTGTCCCCTCAACCAGCGACCCTTCAAAACTAGGTTATCATGCAATCAGTGAGTGATCTTTCATTCTCCTGGTCTTCCCTGCATCCAAACATATTGGAAATACACAATACAATGATAACAATTTTTTCACAATCCCCCTTCCCCCAAGGAACACTATCAACCATCCCTTCCACATAGCATTTCACTGTTTTATGAGTGGATTGTGTAGGAACAATTAACATTAAACAAGGAGAAAACTCCTCAACACATCTTGGAAACCATTGAATTCAATAATAAATGAAACCTAACACCAACACTATTCCTTTCATAGTTGCAGGATACATAGCAGTCGATAATTCATGAGAAATCCATGCATCAAATTTTTATAAGGATATCCTACTAATCAATAGGAATTTTCTTAATATGACCAATGATTATGGATTTTGATGGCAATGTGCTAGTTCAAAAGGATAATATAAATCTGAAACAATTTTTTCTTATTTTCTCAAACTATAAATGTGGTTAAAGGGAAAATATTATGTGGAAAACCCACAAACCAAGCTAGCAAATGATTGTACATCAAATTATTCCTATATTCATTCAAGTATTGTTATACTTTAGCTACTTGACCTTTGAACTTCATCTAGAGGAATGTGTAGCTTTAAGATAGAGTTACTTCTTGGGCCTTACAATAGGGTGGAATATGATCAAGATTTGTTTAGGTTGTATCTTTCTTAGTCCCATTGTTAGATTCTTACGGTTCATGGTTTGAATCTATTATGGTTGTGTAACAAATTTGTAGATGCTTTTTCTAACATAATTATTGGACACCATGATTGGAACAACTAGTTGTTGGCTATTGTACACATGAATCATAACTGTCAATGGTTCTTTGTGTTCAAGAATTTTTTGATCAATCTTTGAGATTTATTGTCCCAGCTTTAAAAGAGTGATAAAAGATATAGTGAGTGCTATCTTTTCCAAGTGTTTTGTGGGTGCCATTATCTTCTAGGAGTAATTGTTGCAACCAAATTATGTTCTTTGCCTCTAGTAAATATTGCAAACACAATCATCTTCTTGGTGAAGGGTTGCTTCCATCCCCATGAGGCACTATTGCATGGTTTCCATTCCCTTGTAGTATAGTGAACCTAATTTAATACAAGTGTGCACTATTTTGGGATCCATAGTTTATGGCCCCTACATTGTGGTTGTTAGCCTAAGATAGGCCTACCTTTGCATATAATAAGAGGCCAACATGAAACAAACATCTAGAAGTTAGGGGGTTGTTCCCTGTCCATAATTTATTATTTAAGTGCTAAGTGATGATGGGTATATCATGTAATTCATACCTAGTGTGTCTCTTTCTTTCTCTCCACATTTCACATTAGGAGTATATGCTATAAAATACCAATGAAATCAACTATTGGTCAAATCTAATCAAAATTGTAGTATAAAGATTAAAATAGATCTTGAAGAAATATGTGAACCATTTTTGACAGATATTGTACAAAAGAAGAGAATAATCCCAAGAGGAAATGCTTCAATGTGGAATAATTCAAGGACAATATTTTACTTTTATATGCACATCTGCAATGTTTTTGATATATTTCTGAGATAACAAAACCATAGAAAGAATAGCATATAGAAGAAAGTAAAGAATAATGATCATATTTTGAGATATTGTGGAAACTTAAAGGAAAGAATGCTTGGTGGGGTTATCATGCAATCAGTGAGTGATCATTCATTCTCCTAGTCTGCCCTGCATCCAAACATATTGGAAATACACAATACAATGATAAAAATCCTTTCACAATCCCCCTTCCCTCAAGGAACACTATCAACATCCAAACCTTGACTGTCCCCTCAACCAGTGACCCTTCAAAACTAGGTTATCATGCAATTAGTGAGTGATCCTTCATTCTCTTGGTCTTCCCTGTATCCAAACATATTGGAAATACATAATACAATGATAACAAGTATTTTACAATCCCCCTTCCCTCAATGAATTACTATCAACATTCAGACCTTGACTATCCCCTCAACTAGTGACCCTTCAAAACTAGGTTATCAGGCAATCAGTGAGTGATCCTTCATTCTCCTGGTCTACCCTACATCCAAACATATTGGAAATATACAATACAATGATAACAAGTCTTTCACAATCCCCCTTCCCTCAAGGAACACTATCAATAAGTGACCCTTCTTCTTATTAGCCATGTCCAATGTTTCATTGAAGTCACGGCTAAGAATGAAGGTCACCTTACCCATACCATCCATGGATTCTGAAATGTTGTTCCAAACTCTTGAAAACTTTTCTATTGCTGCTTTTTGCTTCTTTAAATACTTCTTCTACCACAATGTCCTCCTGCCCCATCTTCTTGATCTTCCTGGCTAAAGCAGATGAATCCACACACAATAACCCAAAATGAAGGGTTTTGTATCCTTTAATGAATCTCAATCACTGGTAATGCATGGACAGTCAAACCAGTAGTCTCCAAAGCATTCAATAAGTGAATATGAATGTTTGAAAACTTTCCTCTCAACTTTCCCAACCACTCCTAATCAGTTAGAGGGATATTTCTAGAATCTCCACTATTCCTATCGTTACCAACAATTCTTAAACATACTTTATCTAATATGATAATAACATGCTAAACTAAACCAATGGCATGTTCTTCATGTGGTACAAGGAAGATTTGGCTATGAAATCTTCCTTCATGCAAGCTAAACACGAGAGAAGGTATGTGATTTCTTCATCTTTTATTGGTATCTTTGACGGATAATGTCTTTCGAGCCTCTGGCATCATATTCAACTGCAAATTTCAAATGCATTGCATTTTATTTGATTATGAATGCTCACTGAAATAACCACATTCTACTGGTGTTGTGCCCTAGCTCATGCTTTATCTCCATTATTTGATGTTATTGGTGCTTGTGCTCAAGGATATCGATTCACTATTTTCAAATGTTTGGATTCATGTTTGTTGATATTACAATTCATCATATCAGATAAAGTATGTTTAAGAAGTTTTAGTGTCTAAACACTCAACTAATCCCTCTAACTGATTAGGAGTGGTTGGGAAGTTGAGAGGAAAGTTTTCAAACATTCATATTCACTTATTGAATGCTTTGGAGACTACTGGTTTGACTATCCATGCGTTAATGTTTAGAAGAGATCAATGAAGTATTTAAAGACATTCTTACATGTTTGGAGAGGTTTAAGAGGCACTTATCATGACTGTACCCTCACAAACAGTGGAATAGACTAGTTTTACTAAGTTTCCTTTCTCTATTTTGAGGTTTCCTTTCTCTACCGCAGGGGTATAGTCAGAGGGTTCATTGACAAAATGATCCTTTGAATGGTTACTATGAATATGAATGATTTGATATAGCATATTGCTCATTTTACTTGAAGTTTGGAATAGCTTGTGCAAGGGTGAAAGTAGTTTTGATCATTTTGGTCGTGACTGTTCCTCTACATAGTCAGAAAATGTAACTATCTAATGATTATATGTAATGTTGAATGGATTAAATATTTTATTCTTGGTAGAAGTGAATGGCAGGAATAGTGTTGGTGTTAGGTTTCATTTATTGTTGAATTCAATGGTTTCCAAGATGTGTTGAGGAGTTTGCTCCTTGTTTAATGTTAACTGTTCCTGCACAATTCACTCATACAACAGTGGAATGCCATGTGATTGACAATTTCATACAATTGGTCCTTTGGCATGTATTAAATACAATCCAGTCACTTATTGAATGCTTTGGAGACTACTGGTTTGAGTATCCATATGTTACTAGTGTCTGAGATTCATTAAAGGATACAAAACCCTTCATTTTGGGGTTATTGTGTGTGGATTCAAATGTAGGTTTGATTTGGTTAATGTGTACAATTTTATTTTATTTTTCATTTGATAACCACAGTCAACATTTGAAAATAGTGAATAACATCAAATAATGGAGATAAAGCATGGGCTAGGGCATGACACCAATAGATTAAAACTGAACAAATGACATGTTTACAACAAAGAAATAGAATGATAATAATATGCTAAAAAAATTATTTTGTTTAATACATGCCAAAGGACCAGTTGTATGAAATTGTCAATCACATAGCATTTCACTATTATATGAGTGGATTGTGCAGGAATAGTTAACATTAAACATAGCCAGTATTCTCTTTACTTTCTCAAATCTCTACAAGTCAAGAACATTAGAGTTGTATAATACATTGTTAGTATCCTTTTTCCATGGGTCCTAGGTCTTTGGGTCCATGGAAAGGAAATAGATTACAAAATACACTTCAAAACAAAGGAAAAACTTAGCAACTTCAGTCTAACTCATTGTACATGAAGGAACAGTCATGCTAATAGTTCCTCTAAGTCTTCCAAAACATTTATTGAACTCCCCTAAAGTCCTATTGGATCCCAAAATTGCTTAATCCAATCAACTTACATCAGGATCATGAGAAACTTCAAAGGATTAAAAACATTACTTGGAACAATCAAATCATTATGCTTTCAAATCAATTACCTATCGACATATCCCTTGCGAGGGAGAGAAGCCAAACACATAAAGAGCATGCACATAAACACGGTAGCTAAAAAACTTAAATGGAATACACCAAGAATTACCAAATGATGAATGCTCAATTGTTGTAATGGCAAAGCATCAGAACCATCCATTTCTAGAATTTGATTTTATAGTCTAAATGATTTTTCTATAGTCGTAATGATTTTTCTAGAACTTGATTTTGTAGTCTTAATGATTTTTCTATAGTCCTAATGATTTTTAGATAGTACTCTTAATGATTTTCCTAGAAATTGATTTTCTAGTCTTAATGATTTTTCTATAGTCCTAATGATTTTTTTATAGTACTCTTAATGATTTTTCTAGAACTTGATTTTCTAGTCTTAATGATTTTTCTATAGTCCTAATGATTTTTCTATACTCTTAATGATTTTTCTTTCGTCCTAATGTTTGTTGCTCTTGATAAATTAGGCCTTGAATTTGAATTTTTGTTCACTGTTTTATTTTAGCTTGATATTTCATTCATTTTTCATATACATAGAGACTACACATGCTAATAAAAAAATGAGCTATTTGATTAAGGTTAACTATTCATGATTTTAAATAGTCAATATTTCTGATGGTACTCCTTGGTGTATTTCATTTTAAAATAATCATGTTTCTATGGCTATGATAAATGTCCCTTTGTGTTGAGAAAATTAGAGTTGAAAAAATGGTTGCAAACAAATCATCCTTCTTCCACCAACATTCTAGTCAATGTACAAGTAACGAGTCATTCCATTCAAGAAAGACCATGTCTGACAATAGCAACACAAAACAAAATAAGGAGTATGCAAAATTTAGTGATTGTATCTTCCATTTGGGCCACTTCATATGCACAGGTGATGCACATGCATATTTGCCTAAGTTCTATTGGGAGCTTACCCAGCAACACATGTACTATTGTGAAAATCATCACAAATCTATTTGCTATTGGGTCTACCATATACCTTCTATGATCAACTCTAATATGCACAAGTGATGAACATTCAGATTTGCCTAAGCAATACTTTGAGTTGTCCTCCTACACATGTACTATTGTGAAAATCATCACAAGTCCATTTGTTGGAGGGCTACTCAAAGTACACATGTTTGGAGGTCTTAAGGAAATAAGAGAATTTGAAGAGTCACGAGTCTTAAGATTGTACTTAATATAGCCAAGCTTCATTTAATGGTACATTCAAACATGAAACAAACCATTCTTAAACCAAATTAAACTAGTAAACTAAAGGACATATTGATTATAAGTAAACTAGTAAACCAAAGGACATGCTTTTACTACTAAGTCTCTATTTTTTGGGCATACTGATTATAAGTACTTGACATATATCAAAAATGTTGCTAATTAAGGTTGGTAGGATGATTACGCCTATCTTGAAAAAAGACTATCAAATCATTATGCTTTCAAATCAATTACCTATCGACGCATCCCTTGCAAGGGAGAGAAGCCAAACACATAAAGAACATGCACATAAACATGACAACTGAAAAACTTAAATGGAATACACCAAGAAGTACCAAATGATGAATTCTCAATTGTTGTAATGGAAAAGCAATATCAGAACCGTCCATTTATAGAACTTGATTTTTCTATAGTCCTAATGATTTTTCTTATTTCTTGTCTGTGCTTGGTGATAGGATTTTGAACATTGTTGACATCAGGATTTTGAACATTGTTGACATACTTAAATGGAATACACAATACCAAATGATGAATGCTCAATTATTGTAATGGCAAAGCATCAGAACCGTCCATTTCTAAAATTTGATTTTGTATAGTCTTAATTATTTTTCTATAGTCCTAATGATTTAGAAAATTGTTGACAAAGAGTGTTTCTTTTTTTGATTATAGTATAAATGATTTTTCTATAGTCGTAATGATTTTTCTTATTTCTTGTCTTTTGTCCCTTTTTTATTTCCTATGTCTATGCTTCGTGACAAGATTTTGTCACCTTCTTTTGATGGTATATTTCATTAAGTCTATGTGGATCAAATACTATTTTGTTCACTATTTTATTTCAACTTCATATTTCTTTCATTTTTCATATACACAGAGACTACACATGCTGATAAAAAAATGAGCTATTTGATTTAGGTTTACTTTTCATTATTGTAAATGGTTAATATTTCTGATGGTACTCCTTGGTGTATTTCATATAAAAATAATCATATAAAAATAATAAATGTAGTAACGATGGTGCGGTGCATTATTGATATATAGGCTCGATGACTCTTGTCAATGTGCCAAACTATCGATGTGGTGGTGGGTAGTGTGTGTCAAAGACTTCACGAACACAGAACAACCCTAGATGACAATTTTGGTGCTGCCCAAATAGAAAAAAGGTTGTTGATGTGTATATATTTAATGTTTCTAATGTAAATGCTATTCATTATAATATAAGAACTAATGTAGACTGGGCATCACAAGGAAATAATGGTTGTGGATACTTTAGTTGGGTCGATGACAAATCATCTGCATCTATCCACCCATCTCCACTTATCCGCGATGAAAGATTTGAGTGCAAAACATGTCACGCTAGGGAAAATTTTGAAATTATATTTTTATGATGCCTTCTCTGTATTGTAATCACATAACTTTGTTGCGACCATATGTAGAGATGAACTTAGGAATTAGTTAGTTTAGTATTTTCATATTGTAACTAATATTTTAATATGGATATGATGTAACTTCTCTTTGCCTCAAGTGCTCATATATATGGTTTACATCTTTTTTTAAAATAATTATTCATGTTTATGGCTCAGGTGAGCCCCAATTTGCTATCAATCACATGATTTAACGTATAGTGTTTTCTTGGTTGTTCCATTTGTTCCTTGACCTTAACTATGGATTGACTATCATTTTCAAGCTTGAGCATGGCTTCGTACCATGCACCATCTGTAGATTTGTACGTAACGCTAATTTACAAATGTAAATAATGCATTGAACATAATCTACGAATGTTGTGTGTATGAAGTCTTGCTGAAGTTTGAGTGTCCTTTTATTCCAGTGAGGGATTGGAATGAGTTCATTTTGGATGCAAAGGAGAAAGGGGATAGTCAAAGAGGAATTACACTAGCAAATGGGAGAAGGTATAAATATTTTAATAGATTTTTATTATTAAATAATGAAATTTTCATATACTAGTGTTCTAAGAATCCTCATTACATGATTTAAGGTCTTAGTCCATGGACAAATTAAATTAGACTTACTATCCAAAATACATTAAAAACATGACATAAACACGACAACTAAGAAACATAAATGTAGATTTCACAATAGTTGAGAAACATAATTGTAGGCATCATAGTCACAATCTTTTGGAGACAATGTAATTGAGTTGTGTACCCAAGTGGTGTAGAGAAACGTCTGCACCCCTGATTCCAAGTTGAATACATCTATTGGAGGACCTTGTATTCATGAGCAATAGATGTAGTCAACTTGGAATTGGAGGTGCAGGAGTTGCTCTCCACCATCTGGGTATACAACTCAATTACGTTGTCTCTAAAAAATTGTGACCACGATGCCTACAATTATGTTTCTCAGCTGTTGTGTCCCAGGACCCCTTATGACCCTTTATGACCATTTACGATCCCTAAGAATACATCTTAGAAGTCTTAAAATGTCGTAAAGGGTCATAAGAGGATCCTAGGAGGGGCCAAATGAGCTTCCACCTTCACGTGGTTGGCCCTATTAAGTAGAGAATGTTTAACTATTCTCGAAACAATGAGAAGCTCAATAATTTAAGGTCTCAGTCCATCGAGATGCTGAAAAAATGACAGGAATCAATGATGGAGAGTTTTTAGATTCTGAGGAGACATATATGGAGTGGAGGCCAGATTGAGTACCAGTGCAGAGTGTTAATAATTATAGCCTTTTGGCCAAGATCAAACTAATCAAATAAATACCCTTGTGTGATTTATAATAATAAGGAGATTATTATTTCATTTATATATATGTGTTGGTTGAATTAGTTAAGGGCCCAAGGTCTGCCTCTTGGCTTTAACATTAAATATATTTAATAAGACCAGGTTGGCCCTCTTGAAGATAATTCAATTCATATATATATGGTGTTAGATTCTAGGGAGAGACGCACCAAAAACATAACGTACTTCCCTCCAAAACCTTGATTCTCTTCCTTAAGAAAACTTACATCAACATATATTGGTGTGAAAGATAAGGAACTTCAGCTAATAGATAAGTGATGCAGGAGCATCCTGGGTGTAAGAGCAATCTTGCATCATCCAAAAATATTTCTATTTTTGTATTCAATAAGGGCTATCTTGTGCAGAGCTTCTATTTATGGGAACTTGCTATTTTTAGTAAGTTGGTCATATGATCTCGGAATGTTCTGATTTTACATGTGGAGGTTCATCTCAGTCATATCAGCCTGCCAGTAAAGTTTCAAGGTTAGATCAGGTCTAGTTTTGAAGATATTGAAAATTTTTGGTATTGGCAGCATGGTACAGAAACTTTGAACTCAGTTTTGAAGGCTTTAGAGGCCCTAGATGAGGTCAAAAATTTGGGTGACGGGCACTTGCATAGGTCTAGCTTGTATAGCGCTTTGTGGCATTTCCAACATGGGGTTATAATAGTCAATTGGGTCAATTGGTGATGATTTATGGTCTCCAAAAGTCGGGCCACCTAAAATGGTGAAAAATAATTTTCCTTCAAAATTTTTGTTCAGGTTTCAAAAGTTATTTTGAGCCGACTTTCATGTAATAAATTGAAAAATAAAATAATTCTAAGTCTAGTCGGCGCCAAGGGCTAAATTTCTAGAACCTTCTCGGGCGGTGGAAAATACCTATATAAAGAAGGCCCGTAGTGTTGTCTAGGACAGTTTGGGGTAGAGATTTGGGTATTGATTCGAGGCTTTGTCCTACATAATATTGTAAGGGAATGCCCATGTGGCTTTGCATATTGTAATTCTAAAAGTTTGTAATTCCAGATTTGTGGAGATAATAAGAAGCCAATTTTCTGTTCTTGCATATTATTATTGTTTCTTTGTTTCTATTATGTGTATTAAGGGGAGCACCCTTCATCAAGTGGTATTAGAGCAGGAGTTTTTAAACGTGTAAATAGATCACCGACTATGAGACAATTTTCACCAGGACTATGGTTAGGGTTTCAGTGCGCATCATGAAAATACCTCAATGAAGGGAATGTGGCTAAACGGCTGGTGTTGTAACACCTAAGGTTAGAGAACTCTAGAGACAAGTGCGAGCATTGCAAGAGGAGATTCATAGACGAATGAATCTTAATGTTAGAGACAAAAGAGAGGATGAAGCCGAAGAAGAAGATCAAGAAGGAGAAGTCGAAGTTGTGAACCAAGACGAAAAAAGATTTTTTCGAGCCATTTCCAAGATTGGCAAAAGACCTAAGATTGAGGTTCTTGCATTTTAAGGGAATCTTAACCCAGAGGAGTTGATCGACTAGATTAATGAATGTGAAGAATATTTTGAGTATGAAGATATTGAGGATCCTGATAGGGTCAAATTTGTGAAGGCCAGACTAAAAGGGCATGCGAAGATCTGGTGGCAAGAGATTCAATTGGAGTGAAATAGAAGAAAGAAAGATAAAATCACAAAATGGGATCGAATGGTGGATAAACTAAAGTGATAGTTCATTCTTGTTGATTATGAGCTTGACCTACTGAAGAAAATGCAAAGGTTGAAGCAACCAGAAAGATCTGTTCAAGAGTATATAGAGGAGTTATATCAAATCCTCATCAGAACAAGCCATGCAGAAGCTCACAAGGAGAAAGTTGTCTGTTACCTTAATGGGTTAAGGCCAAGCATTCAGGAGGAGTTGAATCTAGTTCAAATGAATAGTATTGAAGAGGCATACCAATTTTTCCTAAAAGTAGAGGAAAAGATGAACAAGAAGTCTGAGAGTAGACAAAATAGAAGGGGTCACAGTGGATAATCTGGTGGACGGTCATATGGAGGTCGAAATGAAGATTCGAAAAAGAAGGATGAGGCCAATAGTAGTCAAAATCAAAGAGGAAACAATTCCAATCATTTCCAAGATCAGAATAATAGAGATTAGAGAGGAAGAGGAAGAGGACAAGCTTCAGGAAGAGGAGGCTTCTGTGGAACATGTTTTCACTGTGGAGAAGGTCATAGGGCATTTGAATGTCCTCAATGCCAAGGAAGGATAGATAGGAGGAATGATGGTTAGGCTAGAGTTGCACACGTAGATGAAGATGCCAGATCATCAAATTCAGAAGATGCTCAAAGAGGAAAAATGTTGATTAACAGAAGAGTCTTGTTAAGTGGTGAGAATGAACCTGAACAAAGGAGGAGCTTGTTTCGCACTAGATGCAAGTGTGAGGGCAAATGCTGTGATGTGATTATTGATAGTGGAAGCACTGACAATTTAGTGTCAGAAGAGATGGTGACAAAGTTGAAGCTCAAGAGATAGAAACACCCACATCCATATGGGATTGCCTGGGTGCAGGATGACCACAAGGTCATGGTCAGTGAACAATGCCAGGTAAAGTTCAAGATCGGCGGGTACCAAGATGAGGTACTATGTGATATCATATCTATGGATGCATGTCATATGTTTTGCTTTAATACTAAAAGTTGGTAAAGAGGAAGTAGAAGATGTACTTGTAGAGGTTGCAGATTTGTTGAATGAGTTTTAGGATATTATATCTAATAATGTACCTGATGGATTACCACCGGTAAGGAAGATCAGTCATCAGATAGATTTGATTCTAGGAGCTAGTTTGCCAAACAAGATAGGACACAGAATGACACCACCAGAAAGTGAAGAGTTGAATAGAAGAGTACACAAGTTATTGTAGAAGGGGTTGATTCGAGAGAGTCTGAGTCCCTGTGTTGTACCAGCAGTATTAGCACTAAAAAAGAATGGAGAATGTAGGATGTGTACAGACTCTAAGACAATAAACAAGATCACAATCAAGTATAGGTTTCCATTGCCATGAATGGATGCTATTATGGATTATTTGAGTGGAGCTGTGTATTTTTCAAAGATAGATCTAAAGAGTGGATATTACCAGATTCAGATCAGAGAAGGAGATGAATGAAATTATGACTTCAATACAAAGGAAGGACTGTAAGAGTGGTTAGTCATGCCTTTTAGGCTAACCAATGCACTGAGCACTTTGATGCGGCTCATGAACGAGATTTTGAAAGAATTTTTGGGTATGTTTGTCATTGTGTACCTAGATGATATTTTGATCTTTAGTAAGACATTGGAAAAGCATATGATGCATATTCGGATGGTGTTTGAGAAATTAAGAGATGAGAAATTGGTGATTAATTTGAAAAAGTGCAGTTTTGTGAAGAAAGAGTTAGTGTATTTGGGATTTGTAGTTTCAGCAAAAGGTTTAAAAATGGACCCAAAGAAGGTACAGGCTATCCTTGAATGGCCTACTCCAAGGAGTGCTACTCAGGTAAGATCTTTTCATGGTTTGGCTAGTTTTTATAGAAAGTTTATCAAAAATTTTAGCAGTATTTGTGGACCATTGATTGAAACAATGAGAGAGGATAGAAAAGAGTTCAAGTGGACTAATGGGGTAGATAAGAAGTTTAAACTATTGAAACAAAAAGTTACAGAATAACCTGTTTTAGCAGTTCTTGATTTTAAAAAGTTTTTCAAGTAGACTATGATGCTAGTGGTACTGCAATAGGAGCTGTTATGAGCCAAGAAGGTAAACCTATTGCTTATTTTAGTGAGAAGTTAAATGATACCAAGAGAAAGTATTCTATTTATGATTAAGAATTTTATGTTATAGTTCAGGCATTGAAGAAGTCGAGACACTATCTGCTTCCTAAGGAGTTTGTTTTGTATATTGATCATCAAACTTTGCAATATTTGAATAGTCAAGGAAAGATGAATCAAAGACATTTGAAATGGGTTCATTTTTTGCAGAGTTACACATTTATTTTTAAACATAGGAGTGGAAAGTCTTACAGGGTTGTAGATGCTCTTAGCAGAAGGCAACTATTGCTAACAAAAATTTAGATTGAGGTGGTTGAGTTCAAATAAATCAAGAATTTGTATCCAGAGGATCCTGATTTTGGTGAAGCTTGGAAAGCTTGTAAAGAACCTGTTACTCTAGATAGGACGAAGTGGCTGGATTTCATCATTCAGGATGATATACTATTTAGAGGGAGTCCGTTGTGCATTCCAAGAAGTTCTATGAGGGAGAATCTCATCAAGGAGAAGCATAGCGGATGATTAGGTAGACATTTTGGTAGAGATAAAACCCTTGCTTTGGTTAGTGAGAATTATTATTGGCCACAGTTGCAGCAAGATGTCAAGAAGTTTGTACAGAGTTGTACAATATGTTAGATGGTGAAAGGAGTCAAGTAGAATACTGGGTTGTATCAGCCATTACCTGTACTATAGAAGCCTTGGAAGGAAATCAGTATGGACTTTATTCTTGGTTTACCAAGGACACAGTAGGGACATGATTCAATTTTTGTGGTAGTTGACAAATTTTCAAAGATGGCACATTTTATTCCCTGCAAGAAGACTAATGATGTTGTTCATATAGTAGAATTATTTTTCAGAGAAGTGATGAGGCTACATGGTTTGCCAAAAAGTATACTTTCAAATAGGGACACTAAGTTTGTTGGATATTTTTGGCATACATTGTGGAAGAAGTTGAAGATAGATTTGAAGTTTAGTTCGTCACATCATCCATAGACTGATGGACAGATAGAGGTGGTGAATAGGAGTTTGAAAAATTTGCTGAGATGTTTGGTTGGAGATAAGCCAACAGGATGGGATTTGATTTTACCATAGGTGGAATTTGCATACAATAATTCTGTCAGTAGGAGCATTGGTAAATCAACATTCTAGATTGTATATGGGAGTAGTCCAAGAAATGCATCTGAGTTGAGAAAGATAGATAAAGGAAAAATAAGTAGTCCTGAAGCTGAGGATTTTGTAGAACACTTGAAGAACATCCAAGAGGAGGTGAGGAAGCATATTACTAAGATGAATGTGCGATATAAGGCTAAGGTAGATGAGAAAAGGAGGCATAAGAAATTTCAGGTTGGAGATGAAAGTCATGGTTCATTTGCAGGAGTGATTTCTGGTTGGTACATATAACAAGTTGAAAATAAAAAAGTTTAGGCCATGTAAGATACTGAAGAAGCATGATTCAGGAAATGCATATGAAGTAGAATTGCCTACCGAGCTGAATATTTCACCAGTGTTTAACATTTTAGATTTGATAGAGTATCATGAAGGAGGTGTTGAAAATGAGGTTACAGCAGCACAGTGGAGTATTCCAGCAACTAGTTTAGATACCAAAGAGATTGAGGATATACTAGATACTCGTGTTGGCAGAAGCACAAAGAACATGACATATGAAGAATATCTGGTCAAATGGAAAGGACAACCTATTAAAGATTCATCATGGATAACAAAGGAGGAGGTTAACCATCTTGATTTTCCTTTGCACACCTTATTCGTGATAGGGTCACTTCTCAAATTACCCTGGGTGTCTAATGCAAGAGCATCCTGGTTGTAAGAGCAATCTTGCATCACCCAAAAATATTTTTGTTTTTGTATTCAATAAGGGATATCTTGTGGAGAGCTGCTATTTATGGGAACTTGCTATTTTTAGTAAGCTGGTCATATGATCTCAGAATATTTTGATTTTACATGTGGAGATTCATCTCAGTCATATCAGCCTGCTAGTAAAGTTTTATGGTTAGATCAGGTCTAGTTTTGAAGATATTGAAGATTTTTGATATTGGCAGCAGGGTACAGAAACTTTGAACTTAGTTCTGAAAGATTTAAAGGCCCTAGATGAGGTTAAAAATTTGGGTGATGGGCACTTACATGGGTCAAGCTTGTAGAGCACTTCGTGGCATTTTTAAAATGGGGTTATAATAGTCAATCAGGTCAACTGGTGATGACTTATGGTCTCTGGAAGTCAGGCCACCTGAAATGGTGAAAAATAATTTTCCTTCAAAATTTTTGTTCAGGTTTCAAAAGTTATTTTGAGCTGACTCTGATGTAATAAATTGAAAAATAAAATAATTCTAAGTCTACTTAGCCCCAAGGGCTAAATTTTTGAAACTTTCTCGGGTGGTGGAAAATGCCTATATAGAGAAGGTCCATAGTGTTGTCTAGGATAATTCAGGGTAGAGATCTAGGTATTGATTTGAGGCTTTGTCCTACATAATATTGTAAGGGAATGCCCATGTGACTTTGCATATTGTAATTCTAAAAGTTTGTAATTCCACATTTGTGGAGATAATAAGAAGCCAATTTTATGTTCTTGCATATTATTGTTGTTTCTCTGTTTCTGTTATGTGTATTAAGGGGAGCACCCTTCATCAAGTGGTATCAAAGCAGGAGTTTTTAAGTATGTAAATAGATCGCCGACTATCAGGTAGTTTGCACCAGGACTATGGTTAGGGTTTTAGTGTGCATCACAAAAATGCCTCCATAAATGAAACGTGCCGAAAGAGTTGGTGTTTAACACCTAAGGTTAGAGCACTCTAGAGACAAGTGCGAGCATTGCAAGAGGAGATTCATAGATGAATGAATCTTAATGTTAGAGATGAAAGCAAGGATGAAGTCAAGGAAGAAGATCAAGAAGGAGAAGTTGAAGTTGTGAACCAAAAGGAAGAAAAACTTTTTTGAGCCGTTTCTAAGATTGGGAAAAGACCTAAGATTGAGGTTCCTATATTTTTAGGGAATTTTAACCCAGAGGAGTTGATCAACTGGATTAATGAATGTGAAGAATATTTTGAGTATGAAGATATTGAGGATCTTGATAGGGTCAAATTTGCGAAGGCTAGACTGAAAGGGCATGCAAACATCTAGTGGCAAGAGATTCAAAAGGAGCAAAATAGAAGAGGGAAAGATAAAATCATGAGATGGGATCGAATGGTGGATAAATTGAAGAGACAGTTCATTCTTGTTGATTATGAGCTTGACCTACTTAAGAAGATGCAAAGTTTGAAGCAAGCAAGAAGATCTGTTCAGGAGTATATAGAGGAGTTCTATCGAATCCTCATCAGAACAGGCCATGCAGAAGCTAACGAGGAGAAAGTTCCTTGTTACATTAATGGGTTAAGGCCGAGCATTCAGGAGGAGCTGAATCTAGTTTGAATGAACAGTATTGAATAGGCATACCATTTTTTTCTAAAAGTAGAGGAAAAGCTAAACAAGAAGTTCAAGAGTAGACAAAAAGGAAGGAGTCACGGTGGACGATCTGGTGGACGGTCATATGGAGGTTGAAATGAAGACCCGAAAAAGAAGGATGAGGCCAATAGCAATCAAAATTAGAGGAAATAATTTCAATCATTTCCAAGATCAGAATAATACAGATCAGAGAGGAAGAGGAAGAGGACAAGCTTCAGGAAGAGGAGGCTTTCGTGGAACATGTTTTCACTATGGAGAAGAAGGTCATAGGGCATTCGAATGTCCTCAATGCCAAGGAAGGACAGATAGGAAGAATGATGGCCAGGCTAGAGTTGCACATGTAGATGACGATGTCAGATCATCAAATTTAGAAGATGCTAAAAGAGGAAAAATGTTGATTAATAGAAGAGTCTTGCTGAGTGGTGAGAATGAACCTAAACAAAGGAGGAGCTTGTTTTGCACTAGATGCAAGTGTGAGGGCAAATGTTGTGATGTGATTATTGATAGTGGAAGCACTAACAATTTGGTGTCAGAAGAGATGGTGACAAAGTTGAAGCTCAACAAATAAAAACACCCACATCCATATCAGATTGCCTGGGTGTACAATGACTACAAGGTCATGGTCAGTGAATAGTGCCAGGTAAAGTTCAAGATTAGCGGGTACCAAGATGAGTTACTATGTGATATCATATCTATGGATGCATGTCATATGTTGTTGGGTAGACCGTGGCAGTTTGACAACTATGTTGTACATGATGTTTGTGCGAATACTTATTCCCTGACAAAGGATGGAGTGCGACATAAGCTAAAGCCATTGAATGAGACCGAAGAAAATGTATGTGGTAATGCAAGAATAACTTTTGTTGATGGAAAGAAATTCCTAGGTGGTATGAGGCATAAGCATGTATGTTTTTCTTTAATTCCAAAAGCCGGTAAAGGGGAAGTAGAGGATGTACCTATAGAGGTTGCAAATTTATTGAATGAGTTTTAGGATATTGTATCTGATAATGTACTTGATGGATTACCACTGGTAAGAAAGATCAGCCATTAGATGGATTTGATTCCAAGAGCTAGTTTTCCAAACAAGGCAGCACACAGAATGACACTAGCAGAAAGTGAAGAGTTGAATAGACAAGTACACAAGTTATAGAAGAAGGGGTTGATTTGAGAGAGTCTGAGTCCCTATGCTCTACCAGAAGTATTAGCACTAAAGAAGAATGGAGAATAGAGGATGTGTATAGACTCTAGGGCAATAAATAAGATCACAATCAAGTATAAGTTTCCATTGCCACGAATGGATGATATTATGGATTATTTGAGTGGAGCTGTGTATTTTTCAAAGATAGATCTGAATAGTGAATATCACCAAATTCAGATCAGAGAAAGAGATGAATGGAAGACTACCTTCAAGACAAAGGAAGGACTGTAGGAGTGGTTAGTCATGTCTTTTGGGCTAACCAATGCACCGAGCACTTTGATGCGGCTAATGAATGAGGTTCTAAGAGAATTTCTGGGTAAGTTTGTCATTGTGTACCTAGATGATATTTTGATCTTTAGTAAGACATTGGAAGAGCATGTGATGCATATTCATATGGTGTTTGAGAAGTTAAGAGATGAGAAATTATTGATTAATTTGAAGAAGTGCAGTTTTGTAAAGAAAGAGTTAGTGTATTTAGGATTTGTAGTTTCAATAGAAGGTCTAAAAATGGACCCAAAGAAGGTAAAGGCTATGCTTGAATGGCCTACTCCAAGGAGTGCTACTGAGGTAAGATCTTTTCATGGTTTGACTAATTTTTATAGAAATTTTATCAGAAATTTTAGCAGTATTTGTGGTCCCTTGACTGAAACAATGAGAGAGGATAGAAAAGAGTTCAAATGGACTAATGGGGTAGATAAGAGTTTTAAACTATTGAAATAGAAACTTACAGAACAACCTGTTTTAGCAATTCTTGATTTTAATAAGGTGTTTCAAGTAGACTGTGATGCTAGTGGTACTACAATAGGAGTTGTTATGATCCAAGAAGGTAAACCTATTGCTTCTTTTAGTGAGAAGTTAAATGATGCCAAGAGAAAGTATTCTATTTATGATTAGAAATTTTATGCTATAGTTCAGGCATTGAAGAAGTGGAGACACTATCTACTTCCTAAGGAGTTTGTTTTGTATACTGATCATCAAGCTTTGCAATATTTGAATAGTCAAGGAAAGTTGAATCAAAGGCATTTGAAATGGGTTGAGTTTTTGCGGAGTTACACATTTGTTTTGAAACATAGAAGTGGAAAGTCTAACAGGGTTGCAGATGCTCTTAGGAGAAGGAAAATATTGCTGAAAAAAATGTAGATTGAGGTGGTTGGGTTTAAAGAACTCAAGAATTTGTATCCAGAGGATCCTGATTTTGGTGAAGCTTGTAAAGAACCTGTTACTCTAAACAAGACGAAGTGGCTGGATTTCATCATTTAGGATGATATGCTATTCAGAGGGAGTCAATTGTGCATTCCAAGAATTTCTATAAGGGAGAATCTCATCAAAGAGAAACATAGCGGAGGATTGGCTAGACATTTTGGTAGAGATAAAACCCTTGCTTTGGTTAGTGAGAATTATTATTGGCCACAGTTGCAGCAAGATATCAACAAGTTTGTACAGAGTTGTAGAGTATGTCAGATGGCAAAAGGAGTGAAGCAGAATACTTGGTTGTATCAGCCATTACCTGTACTAGAGAAGCCTTGGGAGGATATCAGTATGAACTTTGTTCTTAGTTTACCAAGGACACAATGGGGACATGATTCAATTTTTGTGGTAGTTGACAGATTTTTAAAGATGACATATTTTATTCCCTGCAAGAAGACTAATGATGTTGTTCATATAGTAGAATTATTTTTTAGAGAAGTGGTGAGGCTGCATGGTTTGTCAAAAAGTATACTTTCAAATAAGGACACTAAGTTCATTGGATATTTCTAGCTTACATTGTGGAAGAAGTTGAAGATAGATTTGAAGTTTAGTTCATCACATCATCCACAGACTGATGGATAGATAGAGGTGGTGAATAAGAGTTTGAAAAATTTGCTGAGATGTTTGGTTGGAGATAAGACAACAAGATGAGATTTGATTTTACCATAGGCAAAATTTGCATACAATAATTATTTCGGCAAGAGCACTGGTAAATCGTCATTCTAAATTGTATATGGGAGTAGTCCAAAAAATGCATCTGAGTTGAGAAAGATAGATAAAGGAGAAATAAGTAGTGCTGAAAGTGAGGATTTTTCAAAACACTTGAAGAACATCCATGAGGAGGTGAGGAAGCATATTACTAAGATGAATGTGCAATATAAGGCTTAGGCAGATGAGAAAAGGAGGCAGAAAGAATTTCATGTTGGAGATGAAGTCATGGTTCATTTGTGGAAGGAGCGATTTCCAGCAGGTACATATAACAAGTTGAAAATGAAAAAATTGAGCCATGTAAGATACTGAAGAAGCGTGATTCAAGAAATACATATGAAGTAGAATTGCCTACTATGCTTAATATTTCACCAGTGTTTAACATTTTAGATTTGATACAGTATCATGAAGGAGGTGTTGAAGATGAGGTTACAGTAGCACAGTGGAGTATTCAAGCAACTAGTTCAAATACCAAAGAGATTGAGGATATACTAGATAGTCATGTTGGCAAAAGCACAAGGGACAGGACGTATGAAGAATATTTGGTCAAATGGAAAGGACAACCTGTTGAAGATTCATCTTGGCTAACAAAGGAGTAGGTTAACCATCTTGGTTTTCCTTTGCACCCCTGAGTCGTGGTAGGGTCACTTCTCAAATTACCCCGGGTGTCTGATGCAGGAGCATACTGGGTGTAAGCGCAATCTTGCATCACCCAAAAATATTTCTATTTTTATATTCAATAAGGGCTATCTTGTGCAGAGCTGTTATTTATGGGAACTTTCAATTTTTAGTAAGTTGGTCATATGGTCTCAGAATGTTTTGATTTTACATGTTCAGGTTCATCTCAGTTATATCAGCCTACAAGTAAAGTTTCATGTTTAGATCATGTCTAATTTTGAAGATATTGAAGATTTCCAGTATTGGTAGATGGGTACAAAAACTATGAACTCAATTTTGAAGGCTTTAGAGGCCTCGGATGAGGTCAAAAATTTGGGTGATGGGTGCTTGCATGGGTTAAACCTATAGAGTGCTTCATGGAATTTCTGAAATGGGGTTATAATAGTCAATCGGGTCAACTGGTGATGACTTATGGTCTCCGAAAGTGGGGCCACTTGAAATGGTGAAAAATAATTTTCCTTCAAAATTTTTGTTCGGGTTTCAAAAGTTATTTTGAGCCAACTTTGATGTAATAAATTGAAAAATAAAATAATTCTAAGTCTGGTCAGCTCCAAGGGCTAAATTTTTGGAACCTTCTCAGGTGGTGGAAAATGCCTCTATAAAGAAGGCCCATAGTGTCATCTAGGACAGTTTGGGGTAGAGATCTAGGTATTGATTCAAGGCTTTGTCTTACATAATATTGTAAGGGAATGCTCATGTGGCTTTGCATATTGTAATTTTGAAAGTTTGTAATTCCACATTTGTGGAGATAATAAGAAGTCAATTTTTTATTCTTGCATATTATTATTTTTTCTCTATTTCTATTATGTGTATTAAGGGGAGCACCCTTCATCAAGTGGTATTAGAGTAGGATTTTTTGAGTGTGTAAATAGATCAATGACTATGAGATAGTTTTCACAAGGACTGTGGTTAGAGTTTCAGCGTGCATCATGAAAATGCCTTCATGAAGGGAACGTGGTAGAAGAGCTGGTGTTGTAACACTTGAGGTTAGAGCGCTCTAGAGATAATTGCGAGCATTGCAAGAGGAGATTCCCAAAGGAATGAATCTTATTGTTAGATATGAAAGCGAGGATGAAGTCAAAGAAGAAGATCAAGAAGGAGAAGTCGAAGTTGTGAACCAAGAGGAAGAAAGACTTTTTTGAGCCATTTCCAAGATTGGGAAAAGACCTAAGATTGAGGTTCCTGCATTTTCAGGAAATCTTAACCCAGAAGAATTGATCGACTGGATTAATGAATGTAAAGAATATTTTGAGTATGAAGATATTGAGAATCCTGATAGGGTCAAATTTGCAAAGGCTAGACTGAAAGGGCATGCAAAGATCTGGTGGCAAGAAATTCAATTGGAGTGAAATAGAAGAGGGAAAGATAAAATCACAAGATGGGATCGAATGGTGGATAAATTGAAGTGACAATTCATTCCTGTTGTATATGAGCTTAACCTACTGAAGAAGATGCAAAATTTGAAGCAAGCAGGAAGATTTGTTCAGGAGTATACAGAGGAGTTCTATCGAATCCTCATCAGAACAGCCCATGCAAAAGCTAACAAGGAGAAAGTTGCTCGTTATCTTAATGGGTTAAGGCTGAGCATTTACGAGGAGCTGAGTCTGGTTTGAATGAATAGTATTGAAGAGGCATACCAATTTTTCCTAAAAGTAGAGGAAAAGCTAAACAAGAAATTTGAGAGCAAAAAAAATGGAAGGGGTCATGGTAGACAATCTGGTGGATGGTTATATGGAGGTCAAAATGAAGACCCAAAAAAGAAGGGATAGGCCAGTAGCAATCAAAATCAGAGAGGAAATAATTCCAATCATTTCCAAGATCAGAATAATAGAGATTAGAGAGGAAGAGGAAGAGGAGAAGGTTCAGGAAGAGGAGGCTCCCGTGGAATATGTTTTCACTATGGAGAAGAAGGTCATAGGGCATTTGAATGTTCTCAATGCCAAGGAAGGACAGATAGGAGGAATGAAGGCCAAGCCAGAGTTGCACATGTAGATGAAGATGCTAGATCATCAAATTCAGAAGATGCTAAAAGAGGAGAAACACTGATTAACAGAAGAGTCCTACTGAGTGGTGAGAATGAACCTAAACAAAAGAGGAGCCTCTTTCACACTAGATCCAAGTGTGAGGGAAAATGCTATGATGTGATTATTGATAGTGGAAGCACTGACAATTTAGTGTCAGAAGAGATGGTGACAAAGTTGAAGCTCAAGTGATAGAAACACCCACATCCATATCAGATTGCTTGGATGCAGGATGACCATAAGGTCATGTGCAATGAACAGTGCCTGGTAAAGCTCAAGATCAACGGGTACCAAGATGAGGTACTATGTGATATCATATCTATGGATGCATGTTATATGTTGTTGGGTAGACCATGGTAGTTTGACAGATGTGCTGTACACGATGGTCATGCGAATAGCTATTCCCTGACAAAGGATGGATTGTGACATAAGCTAAAGCCATTGAAGGTGATTGAAGAAAAGGTATGTGGTAATGCAAGAATAACTTTTGTTGATGAAAGGAAATTCCTAGATGGTATGAGGCATGAGCATGTGTGTTTTTCTTTAATTCCAAAAGCTAGTAAAGAGGAAGTAGAGGATGTACCTGTAGAGGTTATAGATTTGTTGAATGAGTTTTAGGATATTGTATCTGATAATGTACTTGATAGATTACCATCGGTAAGGAAGATCGGTCATTAGATGGATTTGATTCCAGAGCTAATTTTCCAAACAAGGTAGCACACAGAATGACACCAGTAAAAATTGAAGAGTTGAACAGACAAGTACACGAGTTATTGCAGAAGGGGTTGATTCAAGAGAGTTTGAGTCCCTGTGCTCTACTATTAGTATTAGCACCAAATAAGAATGAAGAATGGATGATGTGTATAAACTCTTGGGTAATAAACAAGATCACAATCAAGTATACGTTTCCATTGTCACGAATGGATGATATTATGGATTGTTTGAGTGGAGCTGTGTATTTCTCAAAGATAGATCTTAAAAGTGGATATCACCAGATTGGGATCATAGAAGGAGATGAATGGAAGACTGCCTTCAAGATAAAGGAAGGACTATACGAGTGGTTAGTCATGCCCTTTGGGCTAACCAATGCACTGAGCACTTTGATTTTGCTCATGAACGAGGTTCTAAAAGAATTTCTAGGTATGTTTGTCATTGTGTACCTAGATGATATTTTGATCTTTAGTATGACATTAGAAGAGCATATGATGCATATTCATATGGTGTTTGAGAAGTTAAGAGATGAGAAATTATTGATTAATTTGAAGAAGTGTAGTTTTGTGAAGAAAGAGTTAGTGTATTTGGGATTTATAGTTTCAACAGAAGGTCTAAAAATGGACCCAGAGAAGGTATAGGCTATCCTTGAATGGCCCACTCCAAGGACTGCTACTAAGGTAAGATCTTTTCATGCTTTGGCTAGTTTTTATAGAATGGTTATCAAAAAATTTAGCAATATTTGTGGGCCCTTGACTGAAATAATGAGAGGGGATAAAAAAGAGTTCAAGCGGACTAATGGAGAAAATAAGAGTTTTAAACTGTTGAAATAGAAAGTTACAGAACAACCTATTTTAGCACTTCTTGATTTTAATAAGGTGTTTCAAGTAGACTGTGATGCTAGTGGTACTGCAATAAGAGTTGTTATGAGCCAAGAAGGTAAACCTATTGCTTATTTCAGAGATAATTTAAACGATGCCAAGAGAAAGTATTTTATTTATGATTAGGAATTTTATGCTATAGTTCAGGCATTGAAGAAGTGGAGACACTATCTACTTCCTAAGGAGTTTGTTTTGTATATTGATCATCAAGCTTTGCAATATTTGAATAGTCAAGGAAATTTGAATCAAAGGCATTTGAAATGGGTTGAATTTTTGCAGAGTTACATATTTGTTTTGAAACACAGGAATGGAATGTCTAACAGGGTTGTAGATGCTCTTAGCAGAAGGCAACTATTGCTGACAGAAATGTAGATTGAGGTGGTTGGGTTCAAAGAATTCAAAAATTTGTATCTAGAGGATCCTGATTTTGGTGAAGCTTGGAAAGCTTGTAAAGAACCTGTTACTCTAGATAGGACAAAGTGGCTGGATTTCATCATTTAGGATGATATGCTATTCAAAGGGAGTCAGTTGTGCATTCCAAGAAGTTCTATGAGGGAGAATCTCATCAAGGAGAAGCATAGCGGAGGATTGGCTGGACATTTTGGTAGAGATAAAACCCTTGCTTTGGTTAGTGAGAATTATTATTGGCCACAGTTGCAGCAAGATGTCAAGAAGTTTGTACAAAGTTGTACAGTATGTTAGATGGTGAAAGGATTGAAGCAGAATACTGGGTTGTGTCAGCCATTACCTATACCAGAGACGCCTTGGGAGGATATCAGTATGGACTTTGTTCTTGGTTTACCAAGGACACAGTGCGGACTTGATTCAATTTTTGTGGTAGTTGACAGATTTTCAAAGATGGCACATTTTATTCCCTGCAAGAAGTCTAATGATGCTTTTCATATAGTAGAATTGTTTTTCAGATAAGTGGTGAGGCTACATGGTTTGCCAAAAAGTATAGTTTCAAATAGGGACACTAAGTTTGTTGAATTTTCTAGCGTACATTGTGGAAGAAGTTGAAGACAGATTTGAAGTATAGTTCATCACATCATCCATAGACTGATGGACAGACAGAGGTGGTGAATAGGAGTTTTGGAAATTTATTGAGATGTTTGGTTGGAAATAAGCCAACAGAATGGGATTTGATTTTACCACAGGCAGAATTTTCATACAATAATTATGTCAGTAGGAGCACTGGTAAATCACCATTCCAGATTGTATATGAGAGTAGTCCAGGAAATGCATCTGAGTTGAGAAAGATAGATAAAGGAAAAATAAGTAGTGCTGAAGCTGAGGATTTTGCAAAACACTTGAAGATCATCAATGAGGAGGTGAGGAAGCATATTACTAAGATGAATGTGCAATATAAGGCTAAGGCAGATGAGAAAAAGAGGCATAAAAAATTTCAGGTTGGAGATGAAGTCATGGTTCATTTGTGGAAGGAGCAATTTTCAGTTGGTACATATAACAAGTTGAAAATGAAGAAGTTTGGGTCATGTAAGAAATTGAAGAAGGATGATTCACGAAATGCATATGAAGTAGAATTGCCTACTAAATTGAATATTTCACCAGTGTTTAACATTTTTTATTTGACAGAGTATCATGAAGGAGGTGTTGAAGATGAGGTTACAGCAGCATAGTGGAGTATTCCAACAACTAGTTCAGATACCAAAGAGATTGAGGATATACTGGCTAGTCGTGTTGGCAGAAGCACAAGGAATAAGACATATGAAGAATATCTGGTCAAATGGAAAGGACAACCTATTGAAGATTCATCATGGCTAACAAAAGAGGAGGTTAACTGTCCTTGTTTTCCTCTACACACCTGAGTCGTGATAGGGTCACTTCTCAAATTACCCTGGGTGTTTGATGTAGGAACATCCTGGGTGTAAGAGCAATCTTGCATCACCCAAAAATATTTCTATTTTTGTATTCAATAAGGGCTATCTTATGCAGAGTTGTTATTTATGGGAACTTGCTATTTTTAGTAAGTTGGTCATATGATCTCAGAATGTTCTAATTTTACATGTGGAGGTTCATCTCTGTCATATCAGCCTGCCAGTAAAGTTTCATGGTTAGATCAAGTCTAGTTTTGAAGATATTGAAGATTTTCAGTATTGGCAGTAGGGTACAGAAACTTTGAACTCAGTTTTGAAGGCTTTAGAGGCCTCAGATGAGGTCAAAAATTTGGGTGATGAGTGCTTGTGGTGGTGAAGCCTGTAAAGGGCTTTGTGGCATTTCTGAAATGGGGTTATAATAGTCAATCGGGTCAACTGGTGATGACTTATGGTCTCCGAAAGTGGGGCCACCTGAAATGGTGAAAAATAATTTTCCTTCAAAATTTGTGTTCAGGTTTCAAAAGTTATTTTGAGCCAACTTTGATGTAATAAATTGAAAAATAAAATAATTCTAAGTCTGGTCGACCCCAAGGGCTAAATTTTTGGAACCTTCTTGGGCGGTAGAAAATGGCTATATAAAGAAGGCTCGTAGTGTTGTCTAGGACAGTTCAGGGTAGAGATCTAGGTATTGATTCGAGTCTTTGTCCTACATAATATTGTAAGGGAATGCTAATGTGTCTTTGCATATTGTAATTCTGAAAGTTTGTAATTCCACATTTGTGGAGATAATAAGAAGCCAATTTTCTGTTCTTGCATATTATTGTTGTTTCTCTATTTCGGTTATGTGTATTAAGGGGAGCACCCTTCATCAATAAGAATAAGTCTGAGCATGAATAAAGATTAGATTATGATCTGATCCATACAACCATCAATTATTGGCAATGTTAATTATGAGTTGATTAGGTCTGGAAGCCTCTATTAGGACTAGACTCTTCCTCAATACACTAACACTAAGGTACTAATCAGGTTCTCCTCAGCACCTTTGTTAGTACAGTTTGGAGGCATATAGATTGGAGTATACTTGGCTGATATTTGGGTATCTTCTATCCCTTCTTGTTTACTTTATTCTATGTTTAGCTGTGTTAGATCTCTATAGTTTGTTCATTCCAGAGTAGAATCTAAAATATATCAACAAGAGATGATGATTCAGTAACCTACATCTAGAAAACCTTCACAATTATCCCTTGTTTGGCCTCTACTTTTTCTTCTCAAAAATGGTTATCTAGAAACTTTGGAGCCTACCGATTCTTGCCGTACACAACTTGTGCGTGTTGATGACAATGAGGATGTGCATCACAGTAATACAAGTAAACATCTTAAATTGATTAGTGTAGTAATACAAATTTAATTTCAATTGGTGTTTGGATTAATGTAACAATTTGTATTATAGCTGTAGAGAGTGTAGAGGCCATTGTTAATGAGTAGGTTGAGGTTGAGGCTGAGGCCAGACAACCTGACCTCAATGTTGATGATGTAACTAGATCAGGTAAAGAGCTATATGATTATGAATGTTTTCAATGCCTTTATTACCAAGGAATCACCACTCGCCATTAATGAATATTAATGAACACTTACACCATGAAGAAGACAAATGATTGAACAGAAAGAGAGGACCAACTGAACCATCTTGTGGTTAGTCTATATCACATTGAGAAATAACGTCAAGACTTGAGAATCAAAACAATCAAAAGTTTCTTCAAGACCATGAATGATCAACAACATTCCATCAGAAAACAAAACACTAATCTATGTTATCATGAAGCCATAAAATATGTCTTTAAAGTTTAGAAGCATCACAAAAACTTTCAAAAAACATAGTACTATCCAAAATATGTCTTTAAAGTTTATTTCTACTGATTATGATGATGTTGATGTTGATGTTGATGTCTATAATTTATTTCACTTACTGATGCTTGCCTAGATTGAATTTTGAATTGCCAGGTTGGAGAATGCTTTCAAAGTTTAGGGTTTGTTCCACATGATACTCTTAGTTACAACTCAAATGCAACTCAACATATTTTTGATGCTGGGCAACCCACTGCAGAAACTCATCTGCAGGTGAAATTTAATGCTGTGAATCTTGGCATTGTTAATGTTATTACTTTTTCTCACGTTTCATATTTGTGAAAATGTTTCTTGGCACTATCTTCTTTTTCAATTCCTATATTTACAGCTTTTTAGATCATTAACTTAAGCATTACATGTCTTTGTTCAAAGTTTATTCTAACACTATATTATATCTTATTCTTATTACAATGTTCTTTGTTGTGGGGCAGGAGGTCAATCTTCATTGTCTTCATTATGGGGGACAGTGAAGATTTCTTTGACAAATAGTAGGTCTTCTTTAGTATCTTATAATAACATGCTAAATTGATAAAGGTGTTATGGGCATTTAATCTACAATTACTAATAAATTAAGCATATTATTACTATGCTTAATGTTCCATTTAAATGCATTTAACACAAAAAAAAATTTACAAAACTGAACCAATGGCATGTTTACAACAAAGATGTGTTGAGGAGTTTGCTCCTTGTTTAATGTTAATTGTTCTTGCACAATCCACTCATACAACAGTGAAATGTTATGTGGAAGGGATGGTTGATAGTGTCCCTTGAGGGAAGGGGGATTGTGAAAGACTTGTTATCATTGTATTGTGTATTTCCAATATGTTTGGATGCAGGGAAGACCAAGAGAATGAAGGATCATTCATTGATTGCATGATAACCCGATTTTGAAGGGTCACTAGTTGAGGGGACAGTCAAGGTTAGATGATTGGGCCATTGGAGGACCCTATTTCTTTGTATTAATTTATATTCAAATTGGATGCATGAATTTCTTGTGAATTATTGGCTGCTATGTATCTTGCAACTGCATTTGTAAATTTACATATACTTCTCTAGGGTTGTAAGCCACTTAGAGATCAAAATAGAGAAACTAAATCAGAATTATTCTTTGTCCTATTTCCTTTTAACAAAGTCTCAACTATCAATGATACAATACATTTGATGCCCTAAGCTATCAATACAAATGACGCCTAGCTAGAAGCTCACGGGCTGTCCATTTGATAACCACAGTCAACATTTCAAAAAAATGGATATCCTTGAGCACAAGCACCAATAACATCAAATAATAGAGTTAAAGCATGGGCTAGGGCATGACACCAGTAGAATGTGATCATTTCAATCATAGCAATATACAATGGTGTCATTAAACATATATGCCAGTAATATCAACAAACATGAATCCAAACATTTGAAAACCAATGACATGTTTACAACAAAGGTCTAATAGAAGTCCCAACAATTCTTAAACATACTTTATCTGATATGATGAATTCTTAAACAATTAAGGTTGGAGTAGACATAGTTATCACACTTTTTTTTTGTGTGGTACAAAGAAAATTTGGCTAGGTCAAATCTTCCTTCTTGCTAGCAGTCTACAGAATTAGACCTTTATTAACAATTGATCATATTAGATAACTAGTATGTTTAAGAATTGTTGGGACTGGTCCTTTGGCGTGTATTAAACAGAATATATAGAATTTTCATCATATTATTATCATTCTATTTCTTTGTTGGAAACATGCCATTGGTTCAGTTTTGTAATTTCACTATTGTATGAGTGGATTGTGCATGAATAGTTAACATTAAACAAGGAGCAAACTCTTCAACACATCTTGGAAACTCCATTCACTTCTACCAAGAATAAAACATTTAATCCATTCAACATTACATATAATCATTAGACAGTTACATTTTTTGACTATGTAGAGGAACAGTCACAACCAAAATGACTTTCACCCTTGCACAAGCTATTCCAAACTTCAAGTAAAATGAGCAATATGCTATATCAAATCATTCATATTCATAGTAACCATTCAAAGGATCATTTTGTCAATGAACCCTCTGACTGTACCCCTGCGGTAGAGAAAGGAAACCTCAAAATAGAGAAAGGAAACTTAGTAAAACCAGTCTATGCCGTTGTTTGTGAGGGTACAGTCATTATAAGTGCCTCATTATAAGTGCCTCTCAAACCTCTCCAAACATGTAAGATTGTCTTTAAATACTTTATTGATCTCTTCTAAACATTAACCAAATCAAACCTACATTTGAATCCACACACAATAACCCCAAAATGAAGGGTTTTGTATCCTTGAATGAATCTTAGTCACTAGTAACGCATGGATAGTCAAACCAGTAGTCTCCAAAGCATTCAATAAGTGACTAGATTGTATTTAATACACACCAAAGGACCAGTTGTAAGAAATTTTCAATCAGATAGCATTTCACTATTGTATGAGTGGATTGTGCAGGAACAGTTAACATTAAACAAGGAACAAACTTCTCAACACATCTTGGAAACCATTGAATTCAATAATAAATGAAACCTAACACCAACACTATTCCTTCCATTCACTTCTACCAAGAATAAAGCATTTAATCCATTCAACATTACATATAATCATTAGACGGTTACATTTCCTAATTGTGTACTAGAGGAACAACCACGACCAAAATGATCCAAACATTTGAAAATAGTGAATCGATATCCTTGAGCACAAGCTCTAATAACATCAAATAATGGAGATAAAGAATGGGCTAGGGCATGACACCAGTAGAATGTGATCATTTCAGAGAGCATTCATGATCAAATAAAATGCAAAGCATTTGAAATTTGTGTTTGAATATGATGCCAGAGGCTCGAAAGATGAAGAAATCACATACGAAGAACATGCCATTGGTTCAATTTTGTAAATTTATTTTTTGTGTAATTAGTAATTGGAAGATTAAATGCAGATAACACCTTTATCAGTTAAATTAGCATGTTATTATCATATTAGATAAATTATGTTTAAGAATTATGGGGACTGGTCCTTTTGCGTGTATTAAACATAATAGAATTTTCAGCATATTATTATCAATCTATTTCTTTGTTCTAAACATGCCATTGGTTCAGTTTTGTAGATTTTTTTTTTGTGTTAAATGCATTTTTCATGAGGAGGGGTCTTGTTCTGAGGAGATTTATTAAGATTGTGCACCTCAAAAACCAATTCATAAGGTACTAATCCATGTTTCCTATTCGCTTATATTTTTGGTTTGGTAAATCTCCTTATAAGTTTCATGTTCTTTCTTTTGATTACTATGGATGAGATATATATATTACATTTAACATTCAACTTCTTTAGATTTTAGAACATGTAGTGTGTTTTTTGAGGATTTTACCAAATCAACTTTTAACATAAACCAAAAACACCAAACTGATATCTTTCCCTTGCAACGTGACAAAATATTTGCATTTGACCAATAACTGCAAGCAATTGAATGATAAATCCACATACCTGTATCTTTGTAAAATACTTGGAACATGAAAAAGATGGCTAAGTGGCTGCCACCATGATTTTTATCTACTAAATATGGGAAAAAAAAACACCAAAAAGAATCAAATAGAAAACATGATTGGTCATTTCAGAGAGCATTTATGATCAAATAAAATGCAATGCCTTCTCTCACTCTCGATGAGCTTTCACCTGCTCATTTTCTCCCACTCCTTTTCTCTACAATTGAAATAAAAATGATTTGGCTATTTCAAAATAGTGAATCGATATCCTTGAGCAAAAGTACCAATAACATCAACTATTTTGATCTATGGGTACCCTAATGTTGGCAAGAGTTCTTTTATTAATAAGATTACTCTACAAGCTTGAAGAAGCGATATATTTTGGAAAATGAAGAGTGGAAAGATGATGATGTTCCTGAGATCATGGATGGACACAATGTTGTAGATAGAATGGGAAGGCATCTTTCAAGCCTAGCCCTAGATCCTTTGACAATTGGGGTAGGATCGAGACCTAGGCTAAAAAGATGTCTTCCTTTTCGTTGTGGAATATAGGCTCTGCTGCTGCAACAACGACAGACTGCGATGTACATATCACAACAGCTGAGAAACATAAATGTAGGCATCATGATTACAATTTTTTGGAGACAACATAATTGAGTGCTATTCCCAGATGATGCAAAGCAACCACTACTTTGCATCATCTCGGAAAACCACTCAATTATGTTGTGTCTCCAAAAAATTGTGACCATGATGCCTACATTTATGTTTCTCAGTTGTTGTGTCTCAGGACCCCTTATGACCCTTTATGATCCCTAAGAATACATCTTAGAGGTCTTAAAATGTCATAAAGGGTCATAAGAGGCTCCTAGGAGGGGCTATGTGAGCTTCCACCTTCACGCGGTTGGCCCTGTTAAGTAGAGAATGTTAAACTATTCTCGAAACAAAGAGAAGCTCAATAATTTAAGGTCTCAGTCCACAGAGATGCTGAAAAAATGACGAGAATCAATGATGGAGAGTTTTTAGATTATGAGAAGATGTATATGGAGTGGAGGCTAGATTGAGTACTAGTGCAAAGATGATGATTCGGTAACCTACATCTATAAAACCTTCACAATTATCCCTTCTTTGGCCTCCACTCATTCCTCTTCTCAAAAATGGTTATCTAGAAACTTTGGATAGTGTTTTCTCATCCATGCATGAAATGTGCTAGTGATTGTATAAAATTACTTTAGGCCTCTAGTTTTGATGAGATGTACAAGTGTAAAATGTTTTTGTGAGACTGTGATCAATTTGTGTAGTGTACATAAATGCAAGGCGGTGATTATTCTCGACGATCGACAGGTAGCTAGGACTAAAGATAACATAGCTCAAGAGACCATCATAGGTTGTCTCTCTTCGGTCTATATTATTGACAGAATGTTTTACCTTTCATTAGCTCATCAAATCTGGGGATTTGAAAGAATTTAATAGAATATTTTCATGACAACGTATATTATTTAAGTTGATGTTTCATGAATTTATCTACTTCTCACACTTGTAGACTATGAAGACGGTGATAAAGAAGCATCTCCTCCCATGGCAATGCTTCTTTATTGCCGTCCTCATAGTCTACAAGTGCGCAAAGTAGATAAATTCATGCAATGTCAACTTAAATAATATACGTTGTCATGAAAATATTCTATTAAATTCTTTCAAATCCCTAGATTTGATGAGCTAATGAAAGGTAAAACATTCTATCAATAATATAGACTAAAGAAAGAGACAACCTATGATGGTCTCTTGAGCTGTGTTAACTTTAATGTGCCTATCCATCGGTTTTTCGACAATTTATAATTAATTCTAACAAAAGCACTATGCATTCGATAGACAAAATGTCAAAAAAAAATAATTTATGACATTTCGTGCAACAGTAATGCTATACGTTTGACAAGGAAACCTGTCAGAGAATGTTGCAGAACTATCACTATTCTGACAATTTAAGTGTCGTAAATAGAAAATATTTGACAAAACTTTCGACAGACTATTCGACAGTGAGGCCATATCAGTGATAGTAAGATCTATCAAAATTTGATGCGAACTATCACTATTCCAAAAATTCTAATGTCAGAAAGAATATGTTTTCGACAGTTAGTTCCGACAAAGATTGTATATTTCTGATATGTCTTGTTATCAAAATTCTGATGGATAAACCGTAGGAAATTCCATAACAAAGTTGTTGTCATGTGCAAGTTTTTGATGTGACATGGTGTTGATAAACTAACAGATAGGTCTTTTGTCACAATCTTCTATGCAAAAATGGCGATGGACTCAATTGTCAAAATTTTGACAAATGAGCGTTGCAAATCTGACAAATGGCCATCAAAATTTGGCCCCAAATGTAGTAGTGCACAAATGAACACCCTAGGAATAAAAACCCAATCACATATATCAATTCCCATAAACCCACAAGTAGTATTCCCTCAAGTAACAAAACAACCACCACCACAACCTCCACTAGCTACATCTTTTTCGACATATACTAACTATCTATACATGCCACCTGCCGCTTCTCAAACTGTGCCACCACCACAATAGTAAAGTTCCTCCCACCTCTCCAGCTACTTTTCACAACCACCTCCTATTACTAGCTTTCATATAACTTCTCCACCCCTTAGCAATATAGTAATGCATCCCACATACATTGTTCAAGCACAAGGCCAATCCTACCAGCAAGCTATGCCATTTCACCAACCTCCTCCATAGTAGTAGTACTTCCTAGCACAAAAACAACAACATTCTCTCATCCCTCAGCAAAAACAAGAAACACCATATCCTGCCCAACAATACACCCCCACACCCTAGCAAACAATATCTTCCCCAACAAATTACCCAAAAATCCATTCCAGTCTGCCTACCTAGCTAGGAAATATCCCTATCCAATCCCATAATATCTCTTGCAGAACCATCTATATTCACCAGCACCATCAAATCCCTTCCCAATGGGAGTACCCACTCCAATGACTATCAATAAAAAATGGGAAGAAATGAAAAACTCTATCAAGGAGCTTAGAGCCAGAGCAAAGAGAAAGGCTTTCAAATTTGAAGAGGTCTGTCCCTATCCCTTTGACATGTATATCACAACAATCCCATTCCCCAAGCATTTTGGGACTCCCAAATTTGATAAATATTAGGGGTAGGCAGATCCAGTTAGACATGTTAGAAAATTTTACATGGTGTGCCAAGAGGTGTCCTACATTGACAATTTCCTCATGCACCTCTTCCCTAAGAGCTTGGGAGGGACTACTATCAAGTGGTTCTACAAAATACCTTATGGGATGATCACAACATTTGCAGAACTTTCTAAGAAGTTTGTCACCTAATACACCCATAATGTTGAAAATGAGCTATCCTTGTTAGACCTCTGCATTTTAAAAAAAATGGAAGTTAGACTCTGGATGACTACTTGCAATAATGGAAAAACCTTACCATGAGGTTGTCATATCAACTGCCAGAAAAAAAATCTCACCAAGATCTTCATCAATAACTTACATCCAAAGCTATCTCATTTCATGAGAATGAACTGCATACAAACCTTTCAGGACATCAAGGGAATGGGGATAGACATCAAAAGAGGTCTCTTAGATATGGGCACCATCATGCATTACAAAGACAACTCATATGATAAACCCAGTAATGGCAGGCCTCATTACTGGAATAAGAACAAAAACATTGTTACAAATTGTTGTGGCTGGTCCTACACTACCTACTCTTGCATATCAACAATAAATACTAATCAATCAACAACCCATGCAATATAATAAAAAAAAATCTAATCAAGTAAATTCCATATCAGTGACCCAAGGATAGAACAAGCCTTGAGTCTAGCACAATCAAAGATGCCCCTTAACCCCTCTTGCTGAGCCACTGGATGCAATCTTTCATCGAATGGATAAAGCCAACCTAATTGCCTACCCTCTAACTCATCCATTTGATGATACAACCCCCAAGCCAACATGGTATAAGGAGAATGAATATTGTGACCATCACCATGTCAAAGGACACACTACCATCAAGTGCATGAAACTCAAGCACTACATCCAAGATCTCATTGATAGAAAGGAGATCCAAGTGGATGCACCCACCCAACCTTCACCTAATGCCAATCTAAAAATATATCAGAATGTGTTCCTTCAACACAACTCTAGGAAGAACTAAGCCAATACCAATCTAACACCCCAAAACTAGAGAAAAGGAAATGAAGGAGACCATGCTGACAAAAAATACTATACTACTTCCCACATTAATTATGACAATGTTGTTGGATGCATATCCCAAGTTGAACCCACTATGAATGTCATCCATGTTAAAGGAGAATATAGTCAATGTGCAGTCACCGCACATAGAGGCTAGATATCTTTCGTTAGTGCTAATCCAGTGCCTGTACCTAATGCATAGTACAACCTTCTATAACACCTTGGGAACACACCTACCCAAATCTCCATCCTTGACCTTCTCTTCACTTCACCCATCCATCGAGACATCCTCAACTGAGCCCTCCAAGAAAGACATGTCCCCTAGAAATTAATACCATCCATTTTGAGAGCATCATGGAACACCTATCCACATCTTGTGCTCTTTCCTTCGAGCCTTGTGACATACCATCCATCGATCTTGACCATAATCTCCCCCTTCGTATCACTTCCATGGTCAAAGACTTAGCCATCAAAAGAGTCATGATAGATAATAGCTTAGCCCTAAATTTGTGCACCTTAAAATTCATCCTGAAAATGGGATATATAGAGGCTAACATATCACATGATATTATCACTATCAAGGCCTATGATAACTTGGAGTGTACCTTAGAAGGTGCCATTCTATTTCTGATCAAGCTAGGCCCAAAAATTCAACAAACCATATGACACGTTGTTAATCTAGACCACCCATACAACATCCTCCTCGACTGACAATGGATTCATTCCATCAAATCCATCTCATCCATTTATCACCAGTGCCTAAAATTTTTGCATCAAGGCACTAAAATCACCATCCATGCATATCCCCAACCCTTTGCATACTATCATGCATTGGAAGCATCATTCCTCCACTACACCCACTATCCTGGAATTCACATTGGCACTTCTATTTACAGCTCATCCCAAACCCATTGCGATCTAGAGACAATACTAGCCTCCACCCTCTTTTCCATCAAGATCAACAACATGGGCTATGGTGAGTACAACCTAAAGGATGCATTTGCAGTAGGGGTCCTTCCACTTGATTCGTACACACAAGGGTGCCCAAGCCACCAAAGAAAACCTCCTCAAGAAAACCCTAAAATCAAGAAACTAGGGCCATCAACATTTATCTCCCATGGAATCCTAAACAATCAAGAGATGGACCCTAATATAAATAGGTAGTTATAAAAGGATACCCCGCCTCCTAACATTGAGCTCCTTGGATACTTCAAGGACAAATACCCCACATCACAAAAATATGCCACATAACAATGGAATTATCAAGGCGATGGTCTAGGACAAGAAAAAGGTGGCAACAAAGGTCCGCTAGAAGCCTCACAAAATACAAAACATCAAGGCCTTGGCTTTCATACCCCTCACCTACATATACAATGCCCCAATACCATAACTAGGGGAACTAATTTTCCCAATGAACTACCCTTTTGAATATCTAGGATGAACTTATGAAAATCAAAGACATCCCTCAAGAGGAAGAAAAGAAATCCTACGATGATGAAACCTTCCTGGGAAACTATTTCCTTAACCAACTCACCATTAACCTTATTGAACTCCTCCTCATCCATCCCAAACTCATAGACTATGACCAACCAAGTGTAACACACATCGATGAGCTCCAAACCAAAGAAGTACTCATAAGGTTCATGGGAGCATCATACCAATAGTCAGATCAAGGAAAATAATTAGCTTATGTCTACAAGCTCAACCCCAAGGGATACTTCAAGGAAGAGAAAGTCTTTATCTAAAAAAATAAAGATAAAATAGAAAAGAATGAGTCTTTTTGTGAAAACTTCTCTGGGGCACATTCTGACTCCAAAAAAGAAAAATAAAGGGTGTATCTTCTAGTGAAAACCTCTATGAGGTTCTAGAAGATGAAGACTTGCCTCTTCCTCCCATCCAGGACTAGAGACCAGACCAGTCTTCCATCCTTATTGAAGACACCAAGCCAATTAACTTGGGAACTCAATAATGCCCAAGGATCACATACATTGCAACATCCATGAACAAAGGTGAGGAGACAACTTTCATAGCACTCCTCCAAGAATAAATCATCAATTTTGCATGGTCATACACCAACATGCCTAGGCTTGATCCACATCTAGTTGTCCATCATCTTGCAGTAGTTCCAAATGCAAAGCTAGTCAAGAAAAAGCTTTGAAAGATGCACCCAAAAGTATCCTAATGGTCAAAGATGAACTTGAGAAGCTACTACAAGAAAAGATCATCTGAGCCATTGACTATTTAGAGTGGATATCCAACATGGTGCTAGGCACCAAGCTATCAGGATAAATCAAGATCTGCATAGACTTTAGAGATCTGAACAAAGCATTCCCAAAAGATGATTTCCCCTTACCAGACATCGACATGATTGTTGATCTCAGAGTAGGACATGAAATGCTATCACTCATGGATGGCTTCTCAAGATACAACCAGATCCATATAGTAGAAGAAGACCAACACAAGAAAACATTCACCATGCCATGGGGCACCTTATACTACAATATGATACCATTTGGGTTAAAGAATGCAGGAGCTACATATTACTAGGCAATGAAAACAATATTTCACGACATGATCCATAAAATACTTGAAGACTACATGGATAACATCCTTAAAAAATCAAATACATGATTGGAATACCTCAACATCCTTGAGAATTTGTTCAATCACCTACATCACTATGGATTAAAGATAAATCCAAAGAATTGCATCTTTGGTATCACATCAAGCAAACTATTGGGGCTCATTGTATCACAATGTGACATAGAGATTGATCCTAAAAAGGTCAAAGCCATAATGAAAATGCCTCCTCCACAAACACTCAAACAACTCAAAAGCCCACAGGGAAAATTGTAATAAGTCCAGAGATTCATATCACAGCTTGCAAACAAGTGTTAACCCTTCACGCATCTACTCCACATGGATACTAGATTCAAGTGGGATCTAATCTGGAAAATAATTTTTAGGAAGCTAAAAGAATATCTAGCTAACTCTCCCATTCTTGTACCGCTAGTACCAGGACACCCTCTTATCTGATATATCTCAGCAATTTCTACAGTATTGGGGGCACTATTAGTACAACTAGAGGACAATGGAAAAGAGTGAACCATCTACTATATCAGTCAAACACTTGTCAGATATGAGATCAACTACTCACCAATGGAAAAGGCATGTCTTGCAGTAGTCTTCACCACTCAAAAGCTTTGACATTACATGCTTAGCCACACCATCAAGCTCATCTCCAAGGTGGACCCACTTAAGTATCTTCTATCAAGGACAACACTCACAAGATGAATGGAAAAATGGGTTATATTGCTCAGTGAATTTAGAATCCAATATGTAGATATAAAATTAATAAAGGGGCAAGTCATTGCAAACCAGCTAGTTGAAGCACCCCTAATTGATGCATATCCATTGATTATGGAACTTCTAGATGAACATCTCTACATGATCGATGAACAACCAACATGGAAGCTACACTTTGATGGCTCCTACACATCTCATGGATCAGCGACAAGAATCCTCTTTGTCACTCCTCAGGGTGACTACATCCCCAAATCTTTCAAATTGGGATTCCCTTGCACTAACAACATTGTAGAATATGAGGCACTCATCTCTGGCCTCAAAAAATCTATTCAATGGAAGATCATAGAACTAAAAGTGTTTAGATATTCATAGCTAATCATCAAACAAGTCTTAGATGAATTCAAAACTAAGGACAACAAGCTTCTATGCTACAAAGATTTGGTGGATAGATTGAAAGAGAATTTTCTGAGTCTACAATTCACACAAGTACCCAAGATACAAAACAAAGCTTCTGATGCAATGACAACCATCAAATCCTTGATGAAGATCCCTCGAGATTCAATGTAGTATGAATTCTTAGTTGAGCAGCTACATACACCTGCTTATGAGAATGTCGATTCTGAAATGGTATGCATCTTGGTTGGTCCTCTGTCCCCTTGATACCAAAACATCGATGCCTACCTTAAAAATGGTATCATATACCCCCACCTCACAAATATCCTATGCTAGAACCTTATTCGCAGAGCTTCCCAGTACATTCTTGTACCCAACACTCTATATCATCAAGGATATCACAACATCCTCTCTAGGTGTTTAGATTCAAATGAAGATGTTCTAGCTTTACATGAGGTTTACATTGGAATTTACAATGCCCACACAAGTGGCATGACCCTATAAAATAAGCTACTTAGATTTGGGTACTATTGGCCAACAATGGAGCATGATGTATGTGAATTTTTAAAGAAATTCTTACCATGTCAACAACATGCTAATTTGATTCATGCTCCAGCACAAGACTTACAACCCATTGCTCTGCCATGACCCTTTTCATGTTGGGGCTTCAACCTCGTTAGTTTGATCACTCCCATTTCCTCAAATGGACAAAATTATATCATAACAGCCACTGAATATTTCACAAAGTGGGTTGAAGAAATTACACTCATCCTAACTTCAAGCATTGAGATATCCAAGTTCATCCTCTACCATATCATCTGCCACTTCAGTATCCCTTCCACCATATTCATAGATCACAGCACAGCCTTTGAAAACCACCATGTGGATGATCTATGTGCCAAAATCCACATCCACCATTGTTTCTTCAGCCCATAATTCCCTCAAGGAAATGGTCAAGGTGAGGTAACCAATAAAACCATCCTCAAAATCTTTTAAAAGGTTTTCAATGATTCTAGTCATGAATGGCACCTCCAAATCAATCCCACCCTCTAGGCCTATCACAATTCATTCCACACTCTCATAGGAACCACCCCATACTCCCTAGTGTATGGTTCCAAAGCCATCTTACCAATTAAGGTTGAGCTACCTTCATTGTGCATATCCATGAAGAACTATACCACTGACGAAGACTATCGCATGACACGCCTCACACAGCTGGACCTATTAGATGAGAATATGTAGAAGGTATATGGTCACCTATTTGTATACTAGAATCAACTCAAAAGGAGCTACAACAAAAGGGTCCATCCTAGATACTTCCAATTAGGAAACATGATCTTGAAAGAAAATCAAAACGTGCAAGAAAATTGAGATAAGAAAGGAAAGTTTGAGCCTACTTGGTTGTGTCTTTATATTGTCACAACATGCTTTGTCTTAGGAGCCTATCAATTGTCAACACTAGAAGGAGAGCCCCTAAATGATCCTATCATCATGATACATCTGAAGTAGTTCTACGCTTGAACCATATTCTATAAATCCGAGAAAAACCTAAAAAATAAAAAAATCTAGAAATTTTTTTGAAAAAATCAAAAAATGAAAAAGTAAAGAGAAATAATTGTCCAATGGTGAAAACTTGGAAATTAAAGTGCCTTGGACAAGTATGTTGGTGAAAACCTAGAAAAATGCACCATACATAGTGGACCATGCCCTTATCTATCAAATTCCCATCCCCTCCCATCCCCTTCATCGACTCATCACCCAATCCCCCCACATTCCCACCACCAACCCACATTCCCAAGATGTTCTATTTCTCCAACATATACAATAATGAAATGAGTTACTATCCCCAAACCTGAGCTTCATATTTATCTTACTTTTATAGAGAAATCCTCCTTCCCGCATTGTGAGCTTTGTGTATATCTTAGTCACCTATGGACCTATCCCAATCTCTAAGATTCTGTCAATATTCACTATCCATATCTCCCTATCTTTTGTACTATATCATTGCATCTTTTTGTACATATCATCGTTAGTCCTGCATAAACTATGATCAATTGAAATTTTTCTCACCCATCCTTGTACTTCAACAACATCTTTTGTCGACTATCCTTGATCACATGTTTATCCTTGGTTCATCATTTGCCAAAAACAACACAACATTCTCCTCATCAAATGGGTCCTTGCAAGATGTATCCTTCCTCATGTTCAACCTAATCTCCCCCAATCAATCAAAAAAATCAATCTCTCTCCTTGGAAAGGGACGTCTTATGAATTTATCACTTTGATCTTGGATTTGGTCCTTTGGATCTTGTTTATCTTTTACAAATTCTTTTTGTTCCTCTCCTCAAGGTCGCCACGATCCTTTATATTATGGTGTGTTGTGATTGAGGACAATCTGGGGCAAGGTCTTTTGATCATTTTTCTTCTTCCTATGAGTCAATTGGATATGACCCTTATACGTTCCACATGTGATCTTTTGGGTTACATGGTGCACTTGGGAAATGTTTTTTTTGGGTTCTCTAGAATCATTTCCACCATGCCTCCTCCTGGATCCATGTGTGATGTTGGGGCAACCCTTGCATGTTTTTTGGTGGTAGTCCTCTGTAATTCTAGTGACAAGGCCTTGAGTTCCCAATAACCTTGGTAGGTCTCTAATGTTTCTATATCAAGCTTGGTTGTTCTTTCCACATTAACACAATGAAATCCTCAAGTCTGTTAGTTGCATTTAGATTCATCTTGCATCCTGCATCTAGCTTACTCTTTGCATTCATGCATCTTTGCTCATGGTCGAGATTCTATTTATCCTCTTTCCCATCTCCTTCCTCCATTTCCTTCCCGCTTGTGGCCTTTTCGAGAAAATTCCACAAAGCTTTTTCTTTGCGTTATTTTCTCAAGGGGGCACAACCCCTTACCATCTAATATTGTCTAGGGAATCTTATTTTCTTGTCTTTGACAAAACGCCACTTGCAGTGTT
The DNA here is from genome assembly GCA_027943335.1 of Chamaecyparis obtusa. NCBI lineage: Eukaryota > Viridiplantae > Streptophyta > Pinopsida > Cupressales > Cupressaceae > Chamaecyparis > Chamaecyparis obtusa. The sequence goes on along the minus strand of BSBK01004073.1, from coordinate 93,019 downwards.
GCATCAAAGAGGGGCAAAATGTAGACACCTAAAAATCCAACTTATTAATTAAATTTATTTTTATTAATAAAAGTTATGATGACATCATAATTAATTAATTAATTATTAATTAATTATTGTTGTTATTATCCCCTCCTATTTTAATTAAATGCATTTAATTAAATAATTACTCCCAAAAATATTTAAATCAAATTTAAATATTTATCTCTCCTAATTTATTAAATTATTTAATAAATGTTGCTCAACCAAATCCCATTTAAATAAAAAAATTATTTATTTAAAATCCCCAAATCCTAGACATCTTCTATAATCCCCTAAACCTATCCTCTCATCCCCAATCACTTCCTAAGCCTTCTTAAGGGGTGATTCCTAGCCCTCTTAGCCTAACCATCTTTCTTTGACCCAAGGTCAATACCCCATTAATGAGCCTTACAAACTCATTAATGACCCCTTACATCCTAATTAATACCTCTTACATCCCTCTTAATGGAAACCCATCCCCTTTCTTCCACCATTGTCCCCATCACACTTCCCAAATGTTTCTCACACGTGTGAGCAACCTTGATCCCTTCAACCATTAATGCCCATCCTTATCTCTTTGACTCTAAGCCCTAACCCTTCCTACTAAACCCTAACCCTTGATCCTAGACCCTAGCAATCCTTCCTAACCCAAGCCCTCCCTAAAAATAAATAAGTAGACCTGCTTCTAAGATCAAATTAGAGTTTTTAAAATCATCAATAAATTGCACTGTTATCATGTTCAATTATATCTAGAATTTCATAGCATATGTTAGGATTGTTAGTTTTCTTTCATGTTTTCAGCTTCATAACTCATCATAGCACAAACTAATGGATTAATCTTAGTTTCTTTGAAGAATTACATAGAATCTTCAATTCATAACACATTCTTTCTTAAGTAAAATGAATGTTGCATCTCAACTATAGCTCATAATCTCATTTTCATCCATTGCATCCATTGGAATCCTAGGGGCAAAACTGGACCCCTATACTAGGTTTTGTGCCACTTTTGGGGTCTCCATGGCTTGTATATGGTCTTGATCACCTTATATCTACATTTGGATACCCTTATTGTGCTTGGAGATCACATCCACATCCCTCTCAAATGACTAAATCAAACAAGGCTCAAGTGCTCTCATTTTGGGTCAATTTGAGGTCGTGTTCGTGAATAGTTACTATATGTCTTATATGATAGATTATGACTAATGTTTGAATGTCTTTGTGTTCTCCTAATAGGCTAGGCTCACATCATACATATCATCCACATCACCAAAGTAACTTCTTGTCTTTGTAGAACCACATAGATCTATACGCACTAAATCTAACAATCCATTTAAAGAATATGTCTTATTCTTGAAAGTAGATCTAGTTAGCTTTCCTAATTGAAATTATTTGCACATATTGTTAGGATTAAATAGTTCAGGAAAATATCTTACCTCATGAGTAGTGCTAATCTTCACCATATTATCACTAGTACAAAAACATCAATATATGACCAAATAAACTACCAAAAATTGTAGATAAATGACCAAATTTGGTCACATGACTAGTGGTAGTTTATTGCAGGTCATTTATCTCATGACCAAATTTATAACTAAACTATTTTAGTCATTTATTTGGTCATTTGGTAGTTTATTGAGTCATTTATTTGGTCGTGTATTTGGTCATTTATTTGATTGTTTATTTAGTCATATTAGGGCACGATGGAATCAAACCATCATCCTCCTACTTGTAAAGTAGGTGCTCTTACATTGAGGTAGTACCCTTTAAAGAATACTCATACCATGTATACTAGTACTTTCCATTAAACATGATTTCACATTTTTCCATCTATAGTTCAAGGGTAGAAAAGCCTAAGGCTAGCAAAGTTTTCACATCTATATTTCAAGTTGTTACATTATAGTTTTCTTTGGGGCATTGTTTAATAATAAGGCAGATGAGGATATTCAACTTGCATCTCCTCCTCAAGTGTAGCTTACTACATTTAGTTAGAAGCAAGAAAAAAATCAATCATGATGAATAGCTCATTACCTATTGCAAAAAATGACCCAGGTTCTAATAGGATAAAAACTAATGGGGCATATTGTGGGGGATGAAAGTTTCAAACTAGCAGTCAACACAACCTCATTCAAAGAGTATGGAAAGTTATGATGAGTAAAACATGAATGAATGTCTAATCCTTGACTAAGTTTTTGACAGTAAATGAATTTTTCATTTAGATTGCACCATGAATTTTTACCAATGAATAGATAACACATCTACAAATTTAGTATCTTCTTCTTGTATCAAAGATTAAACATGGTGGGAATCATACATGAATCATATTCTCTTCATACTAAAAATGAGAATGAAAACAAATAGACACTAGGCTAAAAGGATGACCCGATCAAATCTCAGTGAAAGAAAAAAAATACTATGTGAAGAATTGTGATGATATATACAAAACATTTCAGTAAATGCACCAAATGCAAAGAAAAGACAATGCAAGATCAAACAGATTCCTTTCATGCATTGTCAACAAAACTTGGTGCATGTGACAATCTAAAGAATAGTTGGGCAATATTGCAACAACTTGGTTTTCTTCAACAAGACACTTTTTTTAAGATTTTCCTATCATAATCAAATAATTAACTTATTTTATTGAAAGCAACAGTTGACTATGTACATGTGTTTTTGTTTGGATCAGTTCAGATCAAGTTCAGAATAGTGAGGGATTCTTAGATTACCAAACCATGGAGGGAAAGTATGAATCCAAAAAATAATTGTGCACTTGAAAATAAGTATGGCAATACACACAGGAAAATAAAATTAAAATGTATATACATCCTTTTCAAAAAAACAATAATAGGAGCTAAAGAGGATCAACCAACCTTGTAGTGTACGTGGAAGACTCCCCAATGTAAGAGCTTTAAATTGAATATATTCTATCTTATATTTTATCTCTTATTATGTTGAAAACTATCTGAAGAAAATGGAACAAAGATAAGTACAAAATATATCATCAAAGTCAAATTTATGAATAGAAAGCCTGACATTTTTTACTAATATATATCTCTGCAAATCCTCATGACTAATGTGCAACTTACAAGCTCAATGATTCACATTGGAATAGTAAAAACAATTCAATTTATGAATGTATACAATAATGGGACCTAAAAATATGAGTTAGCTTATCAAGATAGGGCCACATCTCTAATATAGTGTGATCCTTTAAAAGAAATAGATCATTATTCAGCATCCTAAAGAAAGTCTTGGAAATCTAGAATTATATGAGAGGAATGCAAAATCCAAAAACCTCAAACTCAGAGAAAAATATGGAAAGTCAACTTTGAGGATTAACAAGAGTTATTATGTATGCCTAAAAATTTTGAATCCAAAACGATTTGATATGTATGAAAACATTAATCCAAGCAATGGAAAAATGAATAGATTAACACCATATCATTTATTGGCATATCTATAACTGTATAGTTAAAACATACAATGTTGGAGAGTCATAATTGTAAAGGTACTTGATGCCACACAATGATTCCAAAGTGTGACCAAATAATTCCTTGGCAGTAATTGTTTGTGTATAAACAATAAAAGTTGTCTCACAGAATTGAATAACACTGCAATAAAATTTGAAACTCAAGAAATTATTCATCTCCATTATTTATTTATCTAATGACTGCATAGTAAAATATTTAATAAATAAAGAACAAATTGTACCAAATTGAAGAGAGAAGAATAAGTCCCACATTGAAAAGGAATGAATTCATTTATGTTCCACCCCACCTGATTCATCCAACTATAACTGTATGAGAATCATTGAAGACAAGAATATAGAATAAAAATATGTTGTATTTTGTGAGAAATAGATAGAAGGAACACAGAGATTAATAATACTTCATTGGATGAATTGTTATAAAAACAATCCTCAAACCAAGACTAGCAAAGTTTGAACCACTTCATGATTGAATGCTGAAAAAATGTACATCCAGAAGCCTCATAAAGTTATATATACAGTCAAGTACCACCATTTCATGTGTACTAAAGATAAGTATCCAAATCTAGGATATGTTTATTCCAAGTGATCCTAGACACGTATTGGGGATACCCAGAGACTGTCAAAGGTCTTATTGGTTTTTGCTCAGGCTTTTAAATGGAGTTAATACTTGCAACTTTAGGCAATATAACACTTTGAATGGATACAAATCTATTTTCAGTAGGGTCTGCCTATGAATTGCACAAGAAGCTGATTTGCATAGCTGCATATAAACTTCTATAAGCACTATAAAAAAATGTAAACAATATCATTATTAAAGTTGAGCTTCTCATAATATATTTTGAATCCCCATGAGCTCAATTATGTAATTAGAGGATGTTTGGATGAGCCGTTCAAGACATAGTAACTATAACATAACTAATTTAAGATATGTTATTCTATAGAATGAAATGAAATATGCTGAACTACAAGATTCACATGGTATGGTGACCATACCTGGCCCAAACGGGTCCAATTCTAGGTTCTAGCCTGGATCTGTCCCAAGTTTTCCTAAGGCATAACCCACCAAGTACATCTCAAATGTACCTCAGGGGAGCTTGGGTTTCCCTCAGTAAACCCAAAGCAACCCATAGGCAGGGTCGTTCAAAAAATATGAACCAAAAAAAATTGAAGACATTTTAATAAGCAAAAGCAACCTAAAAGGAATTTAAAACCTTGAATTGACTTAAAGTCACTCAAAAGCTCCCATTTGATAAAAAAAAGATATCTAAACATCATTCCAACCATAAATTGGAAACTTGTACTCTAAGAGTACTCAGCAAGCCCAAAATTTTCAACTCTGCAAAAACTAGGACCTATTGGAGGGGTGAATGCAAGGTTTTAAATTTTATAGAAAAAATCCTTGTGAAATATGCATTTTAACCTGTGTCTGCACTGACGCATTTTAACCCACATTGGCACATTTCAATCCTACATAACAATTTTTTACCCAATGGCTAGTTCTAGTTTAACAGACCAAAGCATAGATAGGCCATTCAAATTTGACCAGGCATCACCTCTTTGGCAACATGTTACAATGTTTGAACAACTCCCTGGAGGTAGGGTTTTTTGTGACACCATAATCAGTACCACAACAACCATAAGAGCTTATATAGTTGAGGGAAAGATTATTTACGTGCTATGACCAGCAAGGGAATCAGAGTATGTTTATGGCCAAACAAAAAGGCCTAGAACTTCTCAAAAGAATAAGAAAGAGGTAACATTGTGAATAAGCAAAATTAAATTCGCCATATTCATGAGAAATAGAAGGTAATTTATCAACATCATCAAGTTACACAAATCTTGGTTATGAGAAGGTGCGCACATCCTTATTGACAAAAGAACCAATTTGTAGAAACCAATCAAGGAGTTATGGATGAAAACATAAGTGTCCATTTCTGATGGGCATTGTCAAAAAACAACCTTTAATTAATTCCATTATAGTGTCCTCTGTGTCACACAAAATAAAGGGAAAAACTTCGATTTTCCATCTAGCAAATCCCAAAATGATCTTTATGTTTTTCTTTTTATCACCACAGTTACTCAAAGGGTGGATTCCCCACAACTAGACCTAAATCAATGCCTTCAAGATTGTGGGGACCTTCATGGCACATCCATTTTTCATAGATTTATTGCTTCCAAGTTTCAACTGGCCATCAATAATCCCTGTCAATCACTTGGCAATCAATTCACACCATTGAAGTCCTATTAGTATTCACTATAGATGAAAATCACAAAAAGACATGGTTTTATCAATTGTTTGAATTTTCATTTTGTTGGCTATGTCTTCAAAATATCTCACATGTACTGCAGGTTAAACTCACTAACTCATAAGTTTTTGGCAGGTCTCTGCTTGCAAGTATTTTGGTAGTTACCCATCTTGCAAATTTACTTGAGTTTGGCGTGGACTCGCCCAACTTGCAAATCTACTCACAAATTTGGCAAGAAATCACCAAGCTTGCAAACATACACTATTGCATTAAACACGTTTAGCAAAGGAAAGAAAGGCAGGGCACAAAGCCACAAAGCCATTGTAAAACATGCTATTAACTCAAATATGTTGGTGAAAACACAATTTCACAAAGCATGCAAGGATTGAGAGAGAAATAATACTAACCATTTTTTATGAAATATACTAGGCAAGAAAGGCTCCACCTAAAACTACAACAGAAGTAGCAGCAGCATGCCCAACAATGGCCCCAGTTGCAACACCCAAAGGAGACTACCAGCAATACAAATAATAAATACATAATATTGTAGAGTTCTCTGATAATTACTAGAGTGATATAATAAAACTTACTTGTGTAGCACCTAAGATAATAGTGGCTAACATAGAACGATCTCCCCATTCCTATATATTTTATATCAAATCACATATTTGTTACAGTAAGAAAAAATGGATTTTAACCAGCCATCTTCAATGACTTGAAGTACTTATTATCTTCTCAAAACGTGTTCACTATATAAAATCATCTCAAGAAATAATAATATACAAAGTAAAGGAGTTTGAGTGTTACTCCATATTATCCAACAAATGAAACTATCAAAGAAATAGATTCTAATTAAGATAAAGGAAGGAAATTGAAAAGCTTCTCATGAATTGAAGAATGATAGTTGGTTGTTGAAGTGATCTGACGGGAAAAAAAAAACACAAGGCTGAAAGACTTCCAAATAATTTTGACCGGTGTACTCAACTTGTTTGAAACCTGCAATTCAATTCAGTTGGCAAGTCTTCAGTGATGAAATTAAAAAACATCTTAGCACCTATATTACACAACATTAATTTAACATGATACAAATGGTTGGAAATTCAATAATTAGATATGAAAATGTTCAATCTGATTCTAATTGATATGGTTCATTATTCTGATTGATATGGTTCATTATTTAGTAGTTATGTATTTATGTAACAAATGATTTGATTGCAAAGAATTTGAATGTGTTATAGATAATGAGAACTATTCCACAATATTTAAAGCCTTAGATTTATTGAAATTTCAATTACAAAGAAAGTTGTCTTCTCTTACTAACACTACAGTATTCAATTTAATGACAGTCCAAACCCCATAATAGATGCTGGGTAAACTGCTCTACTAGGTACCTATACTTATGGCTTTTCTTATGCCTATGCCCCCGCCTTTGTACTTGGTGTTACCGATAGATGCCTTTGCCATTGGTAGATCTGGAACTACTGGATCTTATGCTAGGTATACTCCTATCTTAGCCACAGATGTTGCTGATACTATTGGCGGTGCTACTGGGAAAACAAAAAGATGACAAGTAACCAATAGCATGTTCTTTCATGCTATTTGAAGTACTGAACTGGGCATTTCCTACTAATGAGCATCATTTCCTACTGTGTGCAAAGCATGGAATTGATCCCATTGGGAGATACCAGGGGATTACTAATCTACAGCTGGAGAGTGAATGTGTACTACAATGAGGCCAGCTATGGGAGATTTGTTCCAAGAGTTGTGTTGATGAATGAATAACCACTACATAACAATCTTTCTATTCAATAGTAGAACAGCATCATGAAACTTCAAAGGATATAAATTTCATATAACTGCAAAAAATTATAACAGTTTCCCCCATACAAAATCCTTCTAAGGAAAAAATGGTGTATCCTCTATCTTTAGTTGATATTTTTCTACTATCAAGAGGTGTACTCATAGCCATAACATCCACTGATTGTTTGATGAGGTCTTTTTCACTACTCCATATGATAAATAGTGGAAATACATCTGGTGTAGAAATAGTTCTCATGGATCTTTAATATAATAACCGGCATGAAGACAACATAGATTGACATTGATGAAAAGATCATAGAGTATAACTTTGTCATGAAGAGTAGCATAGGTACCCACTATTGCATTGTCATGAGGGCATGATAATAACAGAGGTATCTAATGAGTAGAGATCAGAGTTATTGTGGTCATCGAGTCAGAAAGAAAGCTATTACTGAGGATGGTTAGACAAAACCTAGATAGACAAAAGATGCAAAAAAGTAGAAATATCCACTTGATGAATATTCATTGTTCTTAATAAACAACATCATGCTCAATAAAACATTCATTAATTAAAATGAAAACTAGAATAATAATAAAGATAGGGACAATGACTAGAGAATGGATAACAATGAAATGGTTTTGCAAGACAATGAAAACAAGAAGTCATGAGGTTTGCAAGCTCTGACAAAGTCAATGGTTTCAATAAATAGTATTGACAGTCCTAGAAATGAGACCTTGTTGTGAAAGCACCAAAGAGTGCCCAAAGTTGTAATTTGCCATGTTGGCAATTGAGGCCTAATAAGGCTTGTAAGGGGTTTAGGAGTTTTTAGGGGGGTTAATGGGGTTATAAACCTTTAGGAAGGTTAATTCAATGTTATGAAGGCCTAAATGATTGTAAATTGTCGAAGTTGACACCTTAGTGTAAACTAGACAACAAATCCTTACAAAACACAAATGTAACTAACTAGTAACAATTAGATAACTGACTGTTACGGTTATGCAGGAGGGTAAGTAGCTTTGGAAGCCTATTTTGGTAGTTGTAGGCGTGAGTAGGAGGTATGGAGAGATGGTGGATACTTGAAAAAGCATTGTAGAGAAGTTTTAAGTCAATAAAACTAAACTATTCTCTGAAAATCCTTTCTCTGTTTTACGGTACAGTCTGAAACAGCGAGTGGTAATGATTGTTTGCAATGTGAACCTAGCATAGGAATGAAACAGTCCTAGTAGAAATGACATAACTTCTATTTTCACCAATGGATCTTCATGAAATTTGGATATAATGATGGTAACCAAGTTTTTATCAATTCCACCGGAGCGATTGGCTTCAAGATGAGTGGTCTAGAAGTTATTAACGTCAGAGTGCTGATCTATATTTATGTGGTGAGAATTCAAATTTAACTTAAAAATTGAACTTGGAGCTAAACTGTTGTTGTATGTGGGCATCCAAGTGACTTGAATGTATTGTTATATGTATTATTTCCAACAACCTAGTATTTAAACCATATAAATATACAAAGTGTAACCACTTAGGGGGTATCACCAATGATCTTTTTTTTTCCTTTTTTGAGTCAAAATCAGCAACATGATTTTATCAGTATAGTTGCAAATTAACCAAATAATCTTGCAGTAAAGTTCAATACATCTCAACAAACGTTGACTTTGAGAAAATTCAGCACCGGGTACCTTTAATTGACATTTACAGATGCAATGATATAGCACTAAACTTTATCTTTAGAGGGATGTTACTATGGTGTGGAACATCTACTACCTTTTTACATACTGAAAATGGCATGCCAATGATGCACCATAACTTATTTTCGATTAGTAATCTAAAGGAGATGAGAATTCTATGTTTTCTGTGAAGTTGGAAATGCCATGGATACACCTTGTCCTAGCAAATCCTTCCACTGTGCTTTAATTGTTTTTATTTGAGTAAAAAATTGAACACCAGCTTTTTCATAAAAGTCCAGGTCACCTGCAAAAGATGCCTTTGCACCCGTAAATGAGAAAAAGGGCAATGGAACTGGCATTGGTATATTAATGCCAACCTGGCCAGCTTCAATTTCATGTTGAAATTTTCTTGCAGATGCACCTGATGTGGTGAATATAGAAGCCCCATTACCATATGGATTTCCGTTCACAATATCAATTGCTTCTTCTAAGCTCCCAACCTCCATACAAAGTAGGACGGGGCCAAAAATTTCTTCCTTATAACACTCCATATTAGAAGTAACATCAGCTAGAATAGTAGGACCCACATGCAAGGAAAATCTTGGTTACTTTTCAGGGACAAATACATACCTAGTCCAAGTTGTGAGGTTGAATGAAAATGGTGAAGTGGCAGAGTATTCCAATGAGGATCTTAAATCTCATTCTGCAACTATGCATTCAATGTTTTCATTTGATTTCAGTCGGCAGAAATAGGTAATATTCAAAAATTGTACTCAACCTATTTGGTTATGTGCCATTTTCAGTTGCATTTTTGTTTTTGCAAGTGGATTTGAACAATTGCTTGAATCAAGATTCTGAATGCATTTTTATTGAATTGCCAACATTAGTGCTGAGATATCAATACCTATTTAAAACATCAAATTGGCTACACAGAAACTAGTTTGTCTTCATTTATCCACTGCCAATTGCACTTATAAGAAGATGAAACCATTAATTGAAAATTTTCAAAGTACTTGCACAACTTTTTAAAATCCTGAAGATGATTTTTCATTTTGTCCATTCTTAGCAAGAGTTGTTTATAAAGAAAAAAACATTGAAGCATACACATCAAATTTTGTTCTGTTCATTGTTTTTAGAATTTTAATTGAAATTGAATTGCTTTGTTGTGGCTAATGTTTTTTCTATTATGTAATTGTATTTTGGCTTCTTTTTGTGATTATAACTAGAAAGTAGAAACATTTAGGTCGGTAAGAAACTTTTTTTGTAATCGATACTCAAAAATAAGAGTACTTAAACCAAGTATATGGCACAATTACATTAATCGCCTCAATTAATGTGTATAATGCTTGGTGTGGCTGAAACATCTGGGAAAAGTTATTGGCCTTGGTGAATTACTTTATGGTACTCTTGTGATTCCATCTCAAATTGATTGCTATAGTTCATTGCTAATTTAATCATTGATCTAAGGGGCCATGAACAACTTTGAGATGGAATCGCACAACTTTTCAAAATCCTCACATCAATGATTAAATTAGCATTGAACTATAGCATTCAATTTGAGATGGAATCACAAGAGTACCATAAAGTAATTCACCAAGGCCAATAAATTTTCCCAGATGTTTCAGCCACACCAAGCATTGTACACATTAATTGAGGCGATTAATGTAATTGTGCCATATACTTGGTTTAAGTACTCTTATATTTGAGTATAGATTACAAAAAAAGTTTCTTACCGACCTAAATGTTTCTACTTTCTAGTTATAATCACAAAAAGAAGCCAAAATACAATTACATAATAGAAAAAACATTAGCCACAACAAAGCAATTCAATTTCAATTAAAATTCTAAAAACAATGAACAGAACAAAATTTGATGTGTATGCTTCAATGTTTTTTTCTTTAAAACCAACTCTTGCTAAGAATGGACAAAATGAAAAATCATCTTCAGGATTTTGAAAAGTTGTGTAAGTACTCTGAGAATTTTCAATTAATGGTTTCATCTTCTTATATTATTGCTCAATCCTCCCTAAAGTGCAATTGGTAGTGGATAAATGAAGACAAATTACTTTTTGTGTAGCCAATTTGACATTTTAAATAGGTATTGATATCTCAGCACTAATGTTGGCAATTCAATAAAAATGCATTCAGAATCTTGATTCAAGCAAGTCTCCAAATCCACCTGCAAAAACAAAAATGTAACTGAAAATGGCACAGAACCAAAAAGGTTTTGAGTACAATTTTTGAATATTACCTATTTCTGCCACTTGAAATCAAATGAAAACATTGAATGCGTAGTTGCAGAATGAGATTTAGGATTCTCGTTTTCCTTGCTTGTAGTTAGGGACCTCAATACCTCGACCATCATGCACAAGTCTTGCTCCATCCTTAACACCACTTTCTATCAAGTTGTATATGACTTTTTTCCTATTTACTAATCACAAGGCCCAGGTCTATGACAGGTTCAACCCCTGCATTTACTTTCAATCTCTTCACACGTTCACACAGTCCCTCCTCCCACTTCTTTGAACCTCCAACAAATATAGTCGTGCTAAGTGCCATGCATTGTTGGCCTGCAACACCAAAGCCAGCATTGACAAGTGCATTCAATGTAGCATCTATATTTGCATCGGGCATAATGATTGCATGATTCTTTGCATCCATGTTAGACTGGACACATTTTCTTTTAGTTGATGCCCTTGCATATATGTGCATGCCAACGACATTGGAACCAACAAAGGAAACAACTTTGATAGTTGGATCATCACAAATTTGGTTGACAATATCATGCGTTCCATGACCAATATTGAGAACACCTGGTGGTAGACCAGCTTCCATTACTAACTCAGCTAGAACCCTACATATGTTTACAAGCCCACTTTTATAATTTCTGAGTATTTTAGTATCATTTAATTTACCATATTTTTACTATGTAATTGAATTCTATTTATAATTTCAATTTTCTGTATCAATGTCATGTAAATGTGAGGATACTATGTTTCCTACCTTCTCCCCACTATGTGGCCCTTTGCCAGGGGAAATGGACTAGAGTTGGCAACCTTCCCAACTTCTTGGTTTATTTCTCAATGGGACACAATAGCTTCCATAGTTGTGTACTCATTTCTCCTTGTAGATACAATTCTATTTGCTATTGTGGAGGGGCATTTATGAACTCTCATAGTTGACCATTACAAGTCCTTGCCAATAGCTCTAGCTCCTACTTTACCTCTGGCATCTTCCCCTCTGATTCTGATGAAGGGTGCTCCCCTTAATACCACAACCGCATAACAGAAATAGAGAAACAACAACAATATGCAAGAACAAAAAATTGGCTTCTTATTATCTCCACAAATGTGAAATTACAAACTTTCAGAATTACAATATGCAAAGCCACATGGGCATTCCCTTACAATATTCTATAGGACAAAGCCTCGAATCATTACCCAAATCTACCCAGAACTGCCCTAGACAACACTACGGGCCTTCTTTATATAGGCATTTTCCACCGCCCAAGAAGGTTCCAGAAACTTGGCCCTAAGGGCCAACCAAATTTAGAATTATTTTATTTTTCAATTTATTACATCAAAGTCGGCTCAAAATAACTTTTGAAACCCAAACAAAATTTTTAAGGACTATTTTTCAGGTGACCCGACTTCCGGAGACCATAAGTCATCACCAGTTGACCCGATTGACTATTATAACCCCATTTCAGAAACACCACGAAGCGCTCTACAAGCTTGGCCTACACAAACATCCATCACCCAAATTTTTGACCTCATCCGGGGCCTCTAAAGCTTTCAAAACTGAGTTCAAAGTTTCTGTACCCTGCTGCCAATACCGAAAATCTTCAATATCTTCAAAACTAGACCTGATCTAGCCATGAAACTTTGCTGGCAGGTTGATATGACTGAGATGAACCTCCTCATGTAAAAATCAGAACATTTCAAGATTTATGACCAACTTAATAAAAAAATAGCAAGTTTCCACAAACAGCAGCTCTGCACAAGATAGCCCTTATTGAATACAAAAACATAAATATTTTTGAGTGATGCAAGATTGCTCTTACACCCAAGATGCTCCTGCATCAGACACCCAGGGTAATTTGAGAAGTGACCCCGTCACGTCTCAAGTGTGTAGAGGAAAACCAAGATGGTTAACCTCCTCCTTTGTCAACCATGATGAATCTTCAACAGGTCGCCCTTTCCACTTGACCAAATATTCTTCATATGTCTTGTTCCTTGTGCTTCTACCAACACGACTGTCCAGTATGTCTTCAATCTCCTTGGTATCTGAACTACTTGTTGGAATACTCCACTGTGCCACTGTGATCTCATCTTCAACACTTCCTTCATGATACTCTGTCAAATCTGAAATGTTAAAGACTGGTGAAATATTCAGCTCACTAGGCAATTCTACCTCATATGCATTTCTTGAATCATGCTTCTTCAGTATCTTACATGGTCCAAACTTCTTCATTTTCAGCTTGTTATATGTACCAACTGAAAACCGCTCCTTCCGCAAATGAACCATGACTTCATCCCCAACCTGAAATTCCTTATGCCTCCTTTTCTCATCTGCCTTAGCCTTATACTGTGCATTCATCTTGGTAATGTGCTTCCTCACCTCCTCATGGATATTCTTCAAATGTTCTGCAAAATCCTTAGCTTCAGCACTACTTATTTCTCCTTTATCTACCTTTCTCAATTCAGATGCATTTCTTGGACTATTTCCATATACAATTTGGAATGGTGATTTACCAGTGCTCATGTTGACAGAATTATTGTATGCAAATTTTGTCTATGGTAAAATAAAATCTCATCCTGTTGACTTATCTCCAACCAAACATCTCAGCAAATTCCCCAAACTCCTATTCACCACCTCTGTCTGTCCATCAGTCTGTGGATGATGTGATGAACTGAACTTCAAATCTGTCTTCAACTTTTTCCACAATGTTTGCTAGAAATACCCAACAAACTTAGTATCTCGATCTAAAACTATAGTCTTTGGCAAACCATGTAGTCTCACCACTTCTCTGAAAAATAATTCTGCTACGTGAACAGCATCATTAGTCTTCTTGCAGGGAATAAAATGTGTCATCTTTGAAAATCTGTCAACTACCACAAAAATTGAATCATGTCCCCGTTGTGTCCTTGGTAAACCAAGAACAAAGTCCATACTGATATCCTCCCAAGGCTTCTCTAGTATAGGTAACAGCTAATATAACCCTGTATTCTGCTTCACTCCCTTCGCCATCTGACATACTCTACAACTCTGTACAAACTTCTTGACATCTTGCTGCAACTATGGCCAATAATAATTCTCACTAACCAAAGCAAGAGTTTTATCTCGACCAAAATGTCTATCCAATCCTCCGCTATGCTTCTCCTTGATGAGATTCTCCCTCATAGAACTTCATGGAATGCACAACTGACTCCCTCTGAATAGCATATCATCCTGAATGATGAAATCTAGCCACTTCGTTCTGTCTAGAGTAACAGGTTCTTTACAAGCTTTCCAAACTTCACCAAAATCAGGATCCTCTGGATACAAATTCTTGAGTTCCTTGAACGCAACCACTTCAATCTGCATTTCTATCAGCAATAGTTGCCTTCTAATAAGAGCATCTGCAACCCTGTTAGACTTTTCACTCCTGTGTTTCAAAACAAATGTATAACTCTACAAAAACTCAACCCATTTTAAATGCTTTTGATTCAACTTTCCTCGACTATTCAAATATTGCAAAGCTTGATGATCAGTATACAAAACAGACTCCTTAGGAAGTAAATAGTGTCTCCACTTCTTCAATGTCTGAACTATAGCATAAAATTCCTAATCATAAATAGAATATTTTCTCTTGGCATCATTTAACTTCTCATTGAAATAAGCAATAGGTTTACCTTCTTGGCACATAACAGCTCCTATTGCAGTACCACTAACATCACAGTCTACTTGAAACACCTTATTAAAATCTGGAAGTGCTAAAACAGGTTGTTCTATAACTTTTTGTTTCAACAATTGAAAACTTTTTTCTGCCCCATTAGTCCACTTAAACTCTTTTCTATCCCCTCTCATTGTTTCAGTCAAGGGACCACAAATACTACTAAAATTTCTGATAAAGTTTCTGTAAAAATTAGTCAAATCATGAAAAGATCTTACCTCGGTAGCACTCATTGGAGTAGGCCATTCAAGGATAGCCTGTACTTTCTCTGGATCCATTTTCAGACCTTCTGCTAAAACTACAAATCCCAAATATACTAACTCCTTCACAAAACTGCACTTCTTCAAATTAATCAACAATTTTTCATCTCTCAGCTTCTCAAACACCATATGAATATGCATCATATGTTCCTCTAATGTCTTGCTAAAGATCAAAATATCATCTAGGTAAACAATGACAAACTTACCCAAAAATTCTTTCAGAACCTCATTCATGAGCCCCATGAAAGTTCTCGGTGCATTGGTTAGCCCAAAAAGCATGACTAACCACTCATATAGTCCTTCCTTTGTCTTGAAGGCAGTCTTTCATTCATCTCCTTCTCTGATCCGAATCTGGTGATATCCACTCTTCAGATCTATCTTTGAGAAATACACAGCTCCACTCAAACAATCCATAATATCATCCATTCGTGGCAATGGAAACCTATACTTGATTGTGATCTTGTTTATTGCTCTCGAATCTGTACACATCCTCCATTCTCCATTTTTCTTTGTTGCTAATACTAATGGTACAACACAGGAACTCAGACTCTCTTGAATCAACCCCTTCTGTAATAACTCATGTACTTGTCTGTTTAACTCTTCACTTTCTGCTGGTGTCATTCTGTGTGCTGCCTTGTTTGGCAAACTGGCTCTTGGAATCAAATCCATCTGATGACTGATCTTCCTTACCAGTGGTAATCCATCAAGTACATTATCAGATACAATATCCTGAAATTCATTCAACAAATCTGCAACTTCTACAGGTACATCCTCTACTTCCTCTTTACCAGCTTTTAGAATTAAAGAAAAACACACATGCACATGCCTCATACCATCTATGAATTTTCTTCCATCAACAAAAGTTGTTCTTGCATTACCACATACCTTTTCTTCGATCTCCTTCAATGGCTTTAGCTTATGTCGCACTCCATCCTTTGTCAGGGAATAGGTATTCGCACAACCATTGTGTACAGCACATCTGTCAAATTGCTACAGTCTACCCAACAACATATGACATGCATCCATAGATATGATATCACATAGCACCTCATCTTGGTACCCGTCAATCTTGAACTTTACTAGGCACTGTTCACTGACCATGACCTTGTGGTCATCCTGCACCCAGGCAATCCGATATGGATGTGGGTGTTTCTGTCTCTTGAGCTTCAACTTTGCCACCATTTCTTTTGACACCAAATTGTCAGTGCTTCCACTATCGATAATCACATCACAGCATTTACCCTCACACTTGCATCTAGTGCGAAACAGGCTCCTCCTTTGTTCAGGTTCATTCTCACCACTCAGCAAGACTCTTCTGTTAATTAGCGTTTCTCCTCTTTCAGCATCTTCAGAATTTGATGATCTGGCATCTTCATCTACATGCGCAACTCTGGCCTGGCCTTCATTCCTCCTATCCATCCTTCCTTGATGTTGAGGACATTCAAATGCCCTATGACCTTCTTCTCCACAATGAAAACATGTTTCACGAAAGCCTCCTCTTCCTGAACCTTATCCTCTTCCTCTTCCTCTCTGATCTCTATTGTTCTGATCTTGGAAACGATTGAAATTGTTTCCTCTCTGACTTTGACTGCTGTTGGCCTCATCCTTCTTTTTCAGATCTTCATTTCGGCCTCCATATGACCGTCCACCAGATCATCCACCACGACCTCTTCCATTTTGTCTGCTCTCAAACTTCTTGTTCAACTTTTCCTCTACTTTTAGGGCAAACTAGTATGCCTCTTCAATACTATTCATTCAAACCAGATTCAGCTCCTCCTGAATGCTAGGCCTCAACCCATTAAGGTAACGAGCAACTTTATCCTTATCAGCTTCCACATGGCCTGTTCTGACGAGGATTCAATAGAACTCCTCTTTATACTCCTGAACAGACCGTTCCGCTTGCTTCAAACTTTGCATTTTCTTTAGTAGGTCAAGCTCATAATCAATAGGGATGAACTGTTGCTTCAATTTGTCCACTATCCGATCCCATCTTGTGATTTTATCTTTCCCTCTTCTATTTCGCTCCAATTGAATCTCTTGCCACCAGATCTTCGCATGACCTTTCAGTCTGGCCTTCGTGAATTTGACCCTATCAGGATCCTCAATATCTTCATACTCAAAATATTCTTCACATTCATTGATCCAGTCGATCAATTCTTCTGGGTTAAGATTTCTTGAAAATAAAGGAACCTCAATCTTAGCTCTTTTTTCGATCTTGGAAATGGCTTGAAAACGTCTTTCTTCCTCCTGGTTCACAACTTCAACTTCTCCTTCTCCTTCTCCTTCTTGATCTTCTTCTTCGGCTTCATCCTTGCTTTCGTCTCTGACATTAAGATTCATTCCTCTGCGAATTTCCTCTTGGAATGCTCACACTTGTCTCTGGAGCGCTCTAACCTCTGGTGTTACAACATCAGCTCTTCTGCCACGTTCCCTTCGTGGAGGCATTTTCATGATGCGTGCTGAAACTCTAACCACGGTCCTGGTGCAAACTACCTCACAGTTGGCGATCTGTTTACACACTCAAGAACTCCTGCTCTGATACCACTTGATGAAGGGTGCTCCCCTTAATACCACAACCACATAATAGAAACAGAGAAACAACAACAATATGCAAGAACAGAAAATTGGCTTCTTATTATCTCCACAAATGTGGAATTACAAACTTTTAAAATTACAATATGCAAAGCCACATGGGCATTCCCTTACAATATTCTATAGGACAAAGCCTCGAATCATTACCCAAATCTACCCAGAACTGCCCTAGACAACACTACGGGCCTTCTTTATATAGGTATTTTCCACCACTTGAGAAGGTTCCAAAAACTTAGCCCTAAGGGCGGACCAAACTTAGAATTATTTTATTTTTCAATTTATTACATCAAAGTCGGCTCAAAATAACTTTTGAAACCCGATCAAAATTTTTTAAAGAAAATTATTTTCTACCATTTCAGGTGACCCGACTTCCAGAGACCATAAGTCATCACCAGTTGACCCGATTGACTATTATAACCCCATTTCGAAAATGCCACGAAGCGCTCTACAAGCTTAACTCATGCAAGCGCCCATCATCCAAATTTTTGACCTCATCCGGGGCCTCTAAAGCCTTCAAAACTGAGTTCAAAGTTTCTGTACCCTGCTGCCAATACCGAAAATCTTCAATATCTTCAAAACTAGACCTAATCTAGCCATGAAACTTTGCTGGCAGGCTGATATGACTGAGATGAACCTCCGCATGTAAAAATCAGAACATTCCGAGATTTATGACCAACTTAATAAAAAAATAGCAAGTTTCCATAAATAGCAGCTCTGCACAAGATAGCCCTTATTGAATACAAAAACATAAATATTTTTGGGTGATGCAAGATTGCTCTTACACCCAGGATGCTCCTGCATTAGATTCTCATGAGCTAAAGTTTCAATCCCTATTAAGATATATAGACCATTCAACGGTCATGACTAAGAATGATAAGAGAAAGGCTAGTGGCATCAGGATGTATTAGTCGAAGAAAATATCATATCCTATGTTCAAGACACCGTGCAGCGCCTGCAAACAAAATTTATATTTGGGAATTCCCAGCCTGGGCACGCTAGTCACGGTACTTCCCATCTGTCCAACTTTTTCTTGCAAACTCATGTGACTCACCAAATATTTTTCTCACTCTTGAAATCCCAAAGATGAATCACAAAATACAAATTGATCGATATCTTTTCCCATCATCATGAACATCATGGGATCACACACATAGATTTTGTCAGCTTCAATTCTAAATATTGTTGTTGTAATTACAACAACAATCACAGATACCTAGCATTTCAAATTCATGATGCCCAACAATTACAACACCAATAGGATTTATAATACGATTTCAAATAAGCATATATGTATCCAACAGGTACCCATAGACCTACCCGTACCGAGTGCATACATGAATTTTGTACGATGCTTACGAGTACAAAATTGGTAACTAGGGGTTTAATAGGATGCTTGTGGGTACGAACTTGGTAACTAGGGGTTTAGCTCAATAGGGGATCCAGCCAAGGTTCCTTAAAAGGTCTGTGGGTTTGCCCAGGGAAAACCCAAGCCAAGCTGTCCCAAATTTTGCCTCCTTCCAGTCCCACCACAACAAACCTATTTCTTTTTTTTTTTAATTTTCTATTTTGGCATCTAATTCATCATTCTTTCTATTTTTAATCTTATTTATAGCTAAAATAATGAGATGTCTTCTCATGGAATGCC
Organism: Chamaecyparis obtusa; assembly: GCA_027943335.1. Taxonomy (NCBI): domain Eukaryota; kingdom Viridiplantae; phylum Streptophyta; class Pinopsida; order Cupressales; family Cupressaceae; genus Chamaecyparis; species Chamaecyparis obtusa. The sequence goes on along the minus strand of BSBK01004073.1, from coordinate 73,363 downwards.
TTATTTCTAGCTAACAAAAAACATAGATATCCTCACAAGGATTGATACTATTTTATAAAATGCAATGAACATGTGTCTAAACCAATCAATTAACTTTTTCCATCATACTCCAATCTATCGCAACATAAGAGTCTTGGATCATAGACTAGTCATCAATCAAATCATAATGGGTTTTAAAATCAGATCTCATAATTGGAAATCCCCTAGTAGATATGTATCCAAAATGTTTTAAACACACACAAGGAATGGGAATTAACTGTTTGACAAAAAGCCTCAAAACAATGTGGTACCATAGGATATAGAGATTTCAGAATACCCTCAAACCCAAACCTAAACTAGTACTGGGATTGGTGACTTATATTAATAGATAGGAGGAATGAAATCCATATATATGTAAAAAATACATCATTTGAAAATCAGGTTTCCCAAACTATAACATATATTTATATATGATTTTACATACTAAAGTAGAAATTTGTAGACCTTCATTTTTCAAATTTGGCACAAATTGAAATTTTAGAATCTAACAGTTAACAGGAAACCATGCATATAAGACCTCTGCCTCACTTCATATATGGCAATCTAGACATTAAAAAATACTAAACTTCTTGTTTAGTTTTCATCCAGAAGAAACAAAAATGTGATTGGATAATTTGAATTATATTGATTATAGGAAAAGGCCATATAAAATACACAACTATGGATTTCTCATGTTGCATCAATATTTCCTGTGGCTTGTATTTATCAGGCTAAGAACTTATTAATAGATATGTTTTATGGTAAATCTTGATAAATAAGACTAGTCAAGGAAACCCCATAGTAGGCACACCATGGAGTCACACCAATTATTGTAGTAAACTCAAAGATGGAGATACTATCTAACATGTTTCCTTGCTGTAACATCTTTGAGACTTTGATGCCAGTTATTCTTTCATCTATCCTTTTTGTTATCCACATTGATTGATGCCTAGGAAAAATTAAATATATATTTAAATTTCATATAGGTACACACATGGGCTTGTATTAAGAAAACTATGAAACTCTGCTCATCATTCATTAGATCCTCTAAACAAATTAACTCACCTTCCTATAATTTGACACTGTAATGAAATATGATGATCTTTTCTTGGTATGCTCATATCAATTCATCAATATGTAACATGATAAGGTCAAGGATTGGCACAATGGGAAGTATCTGCACTCATTGAAGATAGACTATATAGAAACAAGAGCTCACAATAAGGGTAACTTCCCCATTTTAGTGCCACCTACTGCCATATGACCTACCATATTTTCCAAAGAATCAACCACTTGATGTAGGTCCCTTGGTATGCATTGCCCCTTAATAGAGGTATTATTGCTAAAGGTATAAGAAGAAGTCATTATGTAATTATGGTGGTCCTTACAAAGGATCATTTGGGACTTCTCCAGAGTAGTTAATTTTAGTTGCCACTATGGGATGAGATATTATAATGAGAAGGATTTTTTCTGATTTAGTAATGCACTATCAGGTTTAAAGAATGAAATATTGGATGTGTAAAGAGGAAGCTTGAATGTTTGGAAAATGTATTGAATAAAAGTTTTAGAAATATGAACTTTGGTTATGGTGTTTCCTTTGGAAGATAAATTTACTTGTTGTACATTTGTGATTAGTGATTTATAGCAGCAGAAATAGGTCTTGGTGCAGAGACCATAAAATTCATTTGCACCATTGGATTTCCTTCAGATTTTAATATGTTTTCACAAACCAAATTGCACAGCTTCTGACCGAAGGGATTTCCAAATTAATACTGGATTCAAAAGTTATGTATGACTGAGTTCAGGTCTATAAGAACTGGCAGAATAACCACACTTTTGTAATGCATAAGGATAGCCCATGTTGTTGCATTGAGCTTGTTCAAAAGATGTAGAGATGGATCCAATGTTTAGTCCCTTGAGTGTTCAATTCCTCAAGGAGATTTACATTGTCGATCCCTCTGCATCACTCTGACTCTTAGGCCCTACCCCATTTTGTTCATCATATTATTGCTCCAATCAAACTAGTAATGATACTCAATTGCTATTGTTGCTGGTTTGGTTTTAGAATAGGTTTGTCCATTTGGGTTGGGTTATGCATGGCTTGTCTGGCACTTTTCTCATATACACTTCTGGTAGGCATCAATTTCAAAACTTTTTGACTATTACACCCAAACCCACAACTTCACAATGCTCCCAGTTAATTTTAAGTTACATTTATTTAGAACAGATTCATTGATCTCCAATGCAAAATCCATCATTATAATTGTCAACAAGTTCATCACTTGTTCACATTTTCAATCAGAGTTTATTTCGACTTATGATTTCCCAAGAATCGTGATGTTTATTGATGAAAGCAGTGTACTATAGTGAAAATAATAGATTGCATCATGTGGCATCATGTAGACTCAATTGTAACATTCTAATTCTGTTCTTTAGGGTGAAGCTTCTCGCACTAACTACATTTCTTACATTATTTTTCTAGACTTTAAAAGATTCATAACATTGCGATACTGTGAGATTTCTTTTAGTCTTAAAATTAAGAAACATAGGAATTTTTAAAATAGTATTTCATGAAAGAAAGAATCTATTTAAAATCCAAAGAGCAAAATCCATAAGCTACCAAGGTTCATATTTCAAAATACTCATGTGCAATCTATCACAAAGCTTGAGCCCCTCATTTTGTCAGGGGATATGATGACTACGTAGGTTGTATTTTCACTAACTTTTTGAATCTTAGAGATCAAATGGTTTAGATAAATCATTGTTCATGCTTTTGATAGAATCAAAATCTGGATCTATTTGTCTTTAATAATTAGCACTGTAATTTGTTTCATCAGCTAATGCCAGTTTCCAACAACAAATCGAGTGTAATACAACTACAAAAATCAACCCACAAGGAAGTAAACAGTCATTTTCTTGTCATTTGCCTTTGTTACCTGTTACAATATGCTACAAGGACACCGAATAAATTAATCCAAGTTCTTACTATTTAAAGTGATAAAATTAAACTAACTATAGAGCTACTCTAACTGTCGTATATGCAAATTACTGGCCTGAACAAACCTAGGGCTACTTTTAGGAGATAATTACTGTTGAATTATTACTAAGAATATTTGAATATGTTATTTACAACATCAAATAAAATCATACCCCTATGTAAATGTAATGACAATGTGCACAAATAAAGAAGCTCAGTGCTACTTTCAAAAGGATGGATCTATTCAATGACTCTTAGTGTTGACAAAAAAAGTAAAATGAAAAATATGGTGATATTTTGTTTTTGCTAGAAGTGGAAACAAGGGCATGATCTTCAGGGCCTGCATAAAAAGGATGCTTCATAGAGCTAAGTAGGCAGGTTCCAAAGGGTGATTCTTTTGCCAATATGGACCTGAGTTTTGTACCCAATATCATCTTATTCATAAATGTAGAGATCTTATTCTACCCCATATAAAACCTGATGAACTCCATAATAGCCAAATCAACTCCAAGTCTTCAATAGTGGTTCACAGTCGACTGACATAGTTTGATGATTGTAAAAAATAGTTGAGATTAAAAAAGAACTGACTGAACTAAACCAATTACTGTCAAGGAAATGCAACTATAAAACGTCAAAACTTTGAAATCGTGAACTAGCAGTGAAAAGCTTTGTGCTTTCAGAGGGTTTGCTTTAAGGGAGTTTCAATTTTTTACATAAAACTACTAATTAAAGTATCTACATCCTTCTGAAATATGAATACATAGTATGTTCCCAGATATTGCTCTCATGGTAATTAGATATAAGATAAAATATACCTTTGATTTGAACCAACCCAAATGGTTTTGGGAAAGAATAAAAATGCAAACTGAAATAGTTTCATTTTTCTCATGTTATATCATGCAGGAATAATCAATTAAAAACTAGACGTATATGATTTTCACTGGGAACAATCAGTTATGTTGTGCTATGCTTTCCCAACTCATTGTGGGCATAGCTTGACAAATAAAGTTTCAGCTCTGATCTAGTAGGTAGAATTCTAATGTAGAAATTCAACAATTTGAAACTCAATAATGTGTACAAAGTCACTGCTCTTAACTTTTGACACAAAATAAAATCTACTCTTCAAACAACAAAAGTGGTCATCTATATATATTTTCTTCAATATACAAAATTCAATCATTTTCCCAGTGCATCCCAAACATAGAAGACAAAAGATTAGGTTATCCAACCCTTCTACAACCAAACTGAATCTTTTTAGATTTATAATTAATAAGTCATTAGAGTAGGAAAACGTTTGATTCAGGGCAAGTCTTGTGTTAATAACTAAGGTTTTAGGGTCACATCATCAAATATGAAGCCACATCAGTATTCTTTTGGCCATGGTGTTAAAAAGGGACCAATAAATTAGACCGATACTTATACACTAAGTCATGTTTTATTGGTGTGTAGATGTGGAATTACATGATTTATATGGTACAAAATATACGTGGAAGAAATATGGTCTCAAGGATTCCAATTATTGTAGGATATGCACAAAATGGAAATTTTGAGAAGGCTTTAGACACTTCCAAGAAAATGCAATTGACAGGTGTAAAGCTAGATTCTACAACATTTTCCAACATTTTGAGTACCAGTGATAAAATAAGAGCTTTATAACAGGGTATGGATACCCATTAAATCAATATGGAAGGTGGATTTTTGTCAAATTAATGATAAATTATTGGTTTATCCTGATGCATAGGGTATAGCTTATTTCAATAGCCAAGTTCCTTAATATCTAATTAACTGTCCTATAGGATCTCTTGGGAATAGCTCCCTGTCATTGTAGAACCTAAAGTGAAGAAGAGTAACTAGATCTTGTTAATGGCCCAAAATCTATTGTGATTGAATCACAATTTTGTGTAAAGTTGGGAATGGAATTCCCTGTGAGTTAGTTTTAAGATGATTTTCTAGACTTATAAGGAGTTACAAGTGAAGAGCTTGGATGTGAAGAAAAACATGCCTTAAGCAATGCATATAAAAGGTGGATTTTGACATAATCAATAAAATGAAAATTTAAAGTAAACAAATGATTCACACCCTCCAATAATGCCTGCAAACCACACTTAAAAATAACATATAAGAAGATAAAAATGATGAAACCTGGTTTTTTATTTCCAAAAATGAGATTGACTGTATCTGTATTTAAAATATAAAGGGGCTACAATCCCATTTCTCATCCACTCCAAGTTGCCTTTCGCACTTAAAATATTTGAGTAATATCTCTAAGCCCGTGCTTAAAATCTTCCAGTAAAATTCAACAAATTTCTTTTTTTCCTTCAAACCCTCATTCTTCTTTGCCGCCAATCCTCTGTCTTTCACGCGTAGTGAATAATGAAACATTTTTTCTATTGTCTATATATACGACACCCAAAATGCCCTATTTTCTATGATTATTAATTAATAAAATGTTATATTCAATTTATTTCAATTCTTAATAAATTAATTTTTATTTTTATTAATTAGTAGTTACAATAAATAATACATTTTGGGTGATGCATAGGTGTCGTCATATTTCTTGTCTTTATTTTTTAGTTTAAGAAAATTTAAAAGGTTTTAATTTTAAATTTAAGATAATTAAAATAATAATTTAGGTTTTTAAGACAAAATAACATTTTGTCTTAAATATCTTGAAATTTTAAATTTTAAACACTTCACCCCCTACAACTATGAATATGCACCTCCATAATACTAATTGTAAAATGTTTACATGAATTTCACAACCCTCTAACATGACCTAAATAGAGACATACAAAATTATTTTATGCTTTAAAGAAAAAAAATAGGTAACATGTTTAAGGGCTAAAGATTTCGCGCATGCAAACAAATTTTGATTTGATTTGACCATCTAATATTATATGTGAGTCAAATTTGTTTTAGGTGTAAGATGAGAACCCACTTCGAAACAATAAACCATGACTGAACATTTGTTTGATGATAACTATATTTCCTTGTGATTCTATCTCTAAATGTTGTTTATTGATCAATTTTGAAATCACCTAAAAGTCAGATTTATGACATGAGATAGGTGTAGATGCAATAAGCCTATTGATGAACAAGCATTGCTCGTGAAATGCAACTTCTAAGTGAATTATTAGTCTATCATATTATCAAATGTTAGTATAAAGGAATAATAGTCATTCATTTAGTCATTTTTGTTTGGGTGACTAATTATTTAGTCATTTATTGGGGGTGACTAATTATTTAGTCATTTATTTGGTCATTTATTTAGTCATTTTTACTTGTCTGACCTTGTAATTTTATCTAATGACCAAATTAGTCATTTATACTTGTAAGATGCAAAAAATTAGTAGAATTTGATTTGTTTTAGTCACGTGACTAAAATTTTTAGTCACATAGTCATATATTTTCCAAATTCTACTAGTGATATCTTAAGCTTTCAAAATAATTTTAAACACTTATATATGCATTATATGCACCTCCATAATTTTAATTAAAAAAGGTTATTTATATTGATTCAAAGCATCCCACAACCAATAAGTCAAAATGCCTTTCCAAAAGGACAAAACAATGATTTCCAAAAGAGGTTCCAAAACCAATATCCCAAGACGACTTAGGCTTGCAATCACTTTCACTAAAAACTAATTATTTAGTCATTTTAGTTGTGATTTTACCTAATGACTAAATTGGTCATTTATTTAGTCATTTATATTTGTAGAACATGATCAGTTTTAGTCACATGACTAAAAGTTTTAGTCGCGTGACTAAAATTTGTAGTCACGTGACTAAAAAAATGGTAGAACATGATCAGTTTTAGTCATGTGACTAAAAATTTTAGTCATGTGACTAAAAATTTTAGTCACGTGACTAAAAGTTTTAGTCACCTAGTCATTTATTTGCCAAATTCTACTAGTGTATCAAAGTTCAAATGAAAAATTATTCTATGCCATAACTGTTGGCAATTTAGCTAGGTAGGATATCATGATGTTGTCATTTATGGCAATATATTATCAGTATTAAGTTAGCAAGACTTAAGGATGAGGTTTTTGGAAAACACTAATAAATTTTAGCTTGAATTTCAATGATGATTAGTCAATTTTTAGATGAAAATTGGTCAACCAAACGACCATAACTATTGTCAAAGTTTTTTCATCGATTATTCGACACATTAAATAGTCATTGAAAATGTAACGTATATAGTGGTTGAATTATCGACGGATCCACCGTCAAAATAATCACTTCAATCTGGAAGAATTATCGGGCATACCTTCCATCTATTTGACCAATGTTTGTCAAAATTGCGAGGACTTATGGTCAGAATAGTCATTGAGTGTATAGAGTTCTCATCGAAATGACAAAACAATGTTGGTCAAAATTGTGAGGACTTATGGTCGAAATAGTCGTTGAGTGTATAGCATTCTCATCGAAATGACAAAACTATGTTGGTCGAAATTACAATGAGTGGTGGTTGGAATAGTCGTCAAGTATATGACATTCATGTCAAAAGTATATTATTTGACCATCAAAAAAGTGACAACAAATTTAAATTTTTTTTTAAAAGAAAGTATATTATCAAATATTTTAATATATTATAGTGATGGAATTCAAAATTGAATGGATGTCCTAGCCTACATTATGCTTAGTAGACACAAGTGTCTACAACACCATCCTCCTCCTCTAACTGGTATGGGAACCAGTAAAGACATACAACTACAATAATCAACCCAACTGATTCTTCTAGGTTCCTTTATGGTTCCTTATATCATGATATAGATCAGTTCTACATATTATATATTCCATTTGTAGGATTTGATAAAATTATGAATAAAAATAAACTTGAAAGTACCAAAATCACAGTATATGTTAGAATAACTAAGAGGGGGGTGAATTAGTTAGATCAGTTATCCCACAGTCCCAAATACAAAGATGTAACTCTTAAAATAATTTCAATAAATTCTACAACTCGGTAACGTAAACTATTAAACTGTTTGTGCCTTTTACTGATTACCAATTAATTAACTCACTGTGATTACTGACCAAATCAAATATGCAGTATGTAAAATATGACAATAAAACAATCATCACAAAAACACTTAACACAATGATTTAACATGGAAACCCTACTAAGGGAAAAACCACCTGGGACTGGTAACCCAAAATAATTTTCACTCTTTTGAAGTGAGCTCAGTAAAGAGCCAACCTTGTTACAGGTTACAAACACACTATTAGGTGTGACCTTGTTAGAGGATTTAAGACTAACAGTTATCTTTCAACCAACATTCACTATGGGGTCAATTAGATAACAATGTAAATTTCTTGAATGACATAGGGGCATAACATAAGATAGTTAAGTCCACTTGGTTAGGAGATTTTTTGTATCAATGGTTAAATTGAAACAGTAGTTGATCTGATTACAATACAACTTAATTTGTAGATGTTCAGATCTATTCTGAGCCCATACAAATCCTCTTATCAGTATTTCAATTCACTTCCTCAACTTACTTTCACTCGATAATAGCTCTCTAACGCTCGGTAATGTTCTGCAATTTGGTTCTCCTTTAACTAGTCTGATCAGGCATGCATGAAACTTTATTCACATGAAATATTTGTAGTCTTCTTTTTTCTGGCATGTTTCAATAAAGAAACTCATATCTCTTATATAGACAAATAAACCATTTTCATATCAACCATCAGATTTTTCCCCTTAATCATCTTCATTGATTTTGCCTCTTAAACCTTCCTCGACAATTGTGTCAGAAACAAATTTCAATTCCATCCTTTAGATCTTCTCTGCATTTTGTAAGCTGTAGATCTTACAAAAAACTTTATCCTCAATCTTGAAATCATAACAATTCTAGCTCATCCATTTATGTTGGTTGATCTTAGCATTAAATACTTTCGTCCACATCTGGTTAACAAAGAAATGCATCGGTGAACACAAGCTTGATTAATACTATTGCTCGGTATACACAACATTGGCTCGGTGTATACTTAAGTCTTCATTTACCGACCACATTGCCTTGTACAAGTTTTCTTCCTTCTCCATAAAAGATTAATGCAACATAATCAAGTCAACAATATAAGATCATAGACTCATCAATAATTTACCCAAATTATTCCTTATCCTCATCTGTCATATCCATCTTTCTCCATGTAGATATCTCAATTCCTCATCTTTTCTCTCTTTTCCAAATGTTTAGATGTTTGTAACTAACATGATAAGTACTGTCAAAACTAGTTGACATCAATGACAACATAATGACTAATTTAATTATCTTACATATCATTTCAGTAACTCGGTGATCTCTAATCACTGATCTTCAAGTCATTCAGGCATTCAATTAGTTGTAGTTCATCAAGTATATAGACTTGTTCAGCATGGCCACATTCTTGTTTTGAAGGTTCTGTAGACTATTGGTCAGCCAATATTCATTGTCTTCTGATTGTCTTCTTTATGTACTATCATTTAAATGGAACATTAAGCATATCAATAATATGCTTAATCTATTAGTAATTATTTGTATTTAATCTGCCAACTACTAATAGTTTTATACTACACATGCAACGTAATGTCAGTTTGAAGATAGTTTGTGCCATGTGTGATGGTTAAGTAATGGGAAAGTTATGATGATTTAATTGTATAACTATTGGTCCCTTGAAATGTTCAAAAAAAAAATTTCAAAAGATGCACTCTCATGGAATACGATGACTTCAGGTTATGCACAAAATGGATCTATCCTCTATCACTATGCTCTTATCCTATGTCAAAATGGGAGATTTATGACACGGTATAGATTTATGGGGTCACTTGAGTGATCCAAGGAGTTATGTAAGGGTCAAGGACCTATAGGTATATCTAAGTTTTTTATATGGCAATTGATGCCATTATTATCAATTGTACTTCAAAGTGCAAGATGCCAAGAAGATGTAAAATTGCATTTTTATGCAATTATGGCCTAAAGGGATAAATGAGGTTTTATTAGAGGTTTAGGGAGTTTAGGGGATTAGGATAGGAACCTAAAACCTTTTGAAAGGTTAAAGATGATGCAAGAAATATTAAAGTGGTTGAAGTTGACAACTAGTTATCAACTAGACAACAATGCAAATGAATAACTAACTGTAACTATCATATAACTGACTATGCAAGTTAAGAAGAAGTTGAAAATTAGTTTGTAAGGGGATTTTGGTCAGTTTTGTATGTGAGTTTTATGGGATATGAGTCTTAGAAGTTGTGGGGAGGTGTGTATGGTCGAAGAAGACAATGTAATGAACTACCAAGCAATAAACTTTTAATTCTTTACAAACAGTCACTTCTCTACTCGTGAAGACACAATCTGGTGTTTATATTATTAAACTCTCTATTCAATGCAACATTGATAGGAACATGATTTATTGATTGGTATTATAATTTTTTATCATTCCATGTACTGATTATATTTTTTTGAAGTCTTAAAATCAAATAATTTTAGTCCTTTTATTGATTGTTCATGTATAGTGCTTGGCATGAAAACAATCTTTGTCTTGAAGAACCAATGATTTCTTAGGCTCTATCAAATAGTAGGCAAGAAATGATGTATTCAATATTTCTAAAGTGCTTCAAAAGGCTTAAACTCACCAAGACTCTTCACAAGACTTCTAAGTGATATATTTGGTGTTATTGACTTACATTTTCTTGGATTCAAGGACTTTAGATGAAGTTAATCATATGTTAATCATTATCTTAAGTTAGCTAACTTAAGAATTTTAGATAATCATTTTAAGTTGTTAATCATTTATCTTAAATTAGTGAACTTAATTTTTAGCTAACTTAAGATAAATGATTAACATCTTGAAATAATGCAAGATGTTCATTAGACGAAGTTTAGACTTAACTTTAATTTTGACTATCTAAAAGTGAACATAAGCTGAGTATAAACTAACATTATATATTGTCATCTCACCTAAAAATAATTACCCAAGACTCCAAATACATCACCATTCAGACAATTTCACCTCCCTATATGCAATATTAACATGTGAAGGTGATGAATGAAAATATATATGGGGCATCTCTATCCTTAATGAGTGAGATCAACTTGTCACCTACACATTATACAACACATTAAATAAAACTTATCAGTAATAGTGTAGCCATAAAATGAAGATTAAAATAATGATTTCAAATATGTCAAAGACAAAAAAACATTGATTCATTGTAAGAGTGTATATCAATAGTGTTTTAATATAGGTATGCACCTCTATGACAATGAGATATCAATAAAAGAAAATGATGTTCAATAGAAGTTACTACTATGACAAGAAAGGTCATTTATATTACAGAGATCTTGAAGATGATAAGAGTAGTTAGGAGCATAGTTATGAAGAGTCATGACAAAAGGAAAACAACTAAGAAATTAAGACAATATCAAGGGCAATGATGAGAACACTGAAAGAAAAGATATGAAGTAGATGAAAGAAATTCTTAGACAAATGTTTCTAGTATAGGAGTTCTTATGATAGATTTTCACTTTTATTAGCTTTCATCATATGAATGAAGTTCTAGGTTGCATTGCTTGTGAAGAAAATATTCATGATTCTGGTAAACTTACTATTGGTAGTTGGGTAAGAATGACACCTAGCATCAAATGGAGGATGATTGGGTTGATCTACAAGTCCATGGAAAATACTGTCATTCAAATGGACTTTACATGAAGATTAGGTCCTAGATGCTATGTACCATTACAAAAACAAAAAAAATAAAGTGAAAGTCATGATAACTTAGTCAAAAGGATGTTTAATAGAGTATGAGGTCTTGTGAATATGATAGTGGTAAGAAAGAGATACAAAAGGAAAGAAAGAGATACTCCAAATTTTTTAGATACACAAGGAAACTAAAAATTCATTGGCTAGGACCTAAGATTACAAATGAAATTCCCCACCAAAGCATACAAAATGCAATATTTACAAGGTGACTTGTTACCTACACACTTTAATGGTAACAAATTAAAACTTCATCATTCATAATCAATTAAAAAACTCATAATAAGGTAGCTACCTAAGACAAGGTAGTAGGGAAGTAAAGGGGGTAGGAAGAAACATGAGAATGAGTCATTCAGAGGTAGCTAATAATTTTTCATCTAGATTTTTAGGCTTAAAGGTAAGTTCTTTATAAAAATTCCCCATTCACTCTCTTATCTATAAATATAATTTGATGAACATGGTGATGCAGATTGGTTGATGAACATGTTTAAGAAGTAAAATATTTCTTAAAGTGAATGAAAAATAATATGGAATAAGAAGTAGGTTTTTTTGACCATTGAATCTACGCCATTGGTTTAGTTTGAGCTTCACTTGGTTTCAAGAATAGTTTAATATTCTCAACTTAACAAGGGCAGCCACATGAAGGTGGAATCTCATTTGCCCCCCCCCCCTCCCCCCCGCCCCCCTAACATCACTCTAAATTCCCCATTAACATCTAATAACATTCATTCATTCATTCATCCATTTTTGAAATATAACATTCAATCATTATAATCACATGATAACATTCATTAACACACAACATTCATGAATAATTTATTAACACATCATTCATCAAAATTTACTAGTACAGAATTACATCCATTAAGACAACATTCTTTCATTAGCAAAAAATGTTAATTACAATCATTTATTTTTTGGTTTCTTGCTCATTTTTCTAAGGTAACGGCTAAGCAGAGCATCAATATCCTCGTCATTCCCCTCCTCTACTGATTCTAATGCCAACACATGTCTCCTCCTTGTCTATTCAGAAACATGAGGTTGTCGTGCCAAAGGGGGGTCTGCTGCAATAACAACTACGTCATGGGTTAAATTCACACCATTTTATATTAGTGTTACAAGTATTTAATTAAGTAAAATAATTATAAATAAATTAATTAATTAAAAGAACAAAACATAGATTTTCTTTACCTGAATGTGCCACATGATCTACATGGTGATCACTCTAAATATCCTCCACTCATTCAGCATGACATTATGTATGCTCTAAAATATACAAAAAAAAAGGTTACACCAATTTCAATTTAAGATGTTAAATTGTATTAATAATTACATAGCTAATTTTAAATAGAAAATGAACACCTCCATCAACACTATGATGCACATCAGGGCCTTCATCATGCGGTGTAGGTTTTGTGTTACGATTAGGAGGCTTCATTGCAATGTCATGCACATTATTATCAAATAGATTGTTGCTCAAGTATTCAATTTCAAATATATATTTTTTGTCATATTTACCTATTCACATGATGTAGGAGACTCTTGGGTTGGGCCAGTAGAAGCTTGGTGTAGGCATTTAGCCACGGCTTAGTAGCCTTCCTTGAAGGAAATTTTTTTGTGTTTTGTCGTGGCCTCTAAATTAAATTATGAGCCATGCATTTTTTGATTAAACAAAATTATTTGAATTTTATTAATAATTTTTCTCTAGAATTCATTTACTGCTACTTATAATTTGTGCTTTAATTTTTGAATATCCACCAGAGCCAAGTTTTTGTTGCCCAATCTTTTGCAGTTTGGCCTTTGTTTCCTTTGATGTGTCCTGCAACCTATGAAAAGTTTGAAATATGTTAGATGATATAGATATAAAGATCACTAATTAGTGCATTATTACATTCTACTAGTAGTTAATACTATTACATACCTTCTCTCATTTGATGGTGTATTTCCTCTTTGAGCATCCCCTTTCTCCTTTGCATCCAAAATGAACTCATACTAATCCCTCACTGGAATAAAGGGAGGACGCTCATACTTTGGGTTCTGGATGAGACTCCTTCTATATGAGTCCCTCAAAGTCTTAAGATGTTTGGTAGCTTTTTCTAAAATTTTCTTCTCCTCAAAAATATTACTACCAAACTCATGCTCTAAATCTTTAATGAGCTGATCTGTTAATTTTTTGTCTTGCAAGTTCTACCTTTTAAGAAAAAACACAAAATTGTTGGATAGAAAAATTAATTAAAGTTGTGTACCTTAAATATAGTAAAAGAAAAGGCCTGAATGAAAGGAAAAATATTGTATGAATTAATGATATGAAATAAAAATAGTGAGATAGGTTTAGTCCACTTTTGATGTTTCACCTTGTATGTATCATGGGCCTGAATGTCTTCAATGTGAAGTCATAAAGTGTCTTATAAAAAGAATCGTTCCCTGCAAAAATGTCATGTGATCATCAATCCAAAACTTGTTATGAATAGGTAAATGCATATTACATTTAAATAATAATAATTTTAAAGTACCTAGAAGCTTAGGATATTTTAAAGGTATCAATTCTTTATCGTCAATCAATAATGACATCTGCATAACTCTCATGCTAGAAAAATGGGTAGATCAAGGAAATGATGGTGAATTATCACCAATACAAGTACTCTAATCTATATCTAGCATAGCAGATGGTGCCAGTGTATCTCCTACTCCACAAAATTAATCCACTATGAGATGCACCCAAGATTAAAGTACAAATTATCAAATCATAATTAACACAAAACCAAATATAGAAAAACAAGGATTTACCAGACATAGATCGTGAAGGCGTTGATGTTTGCATGTCCCTTGTTGCCAACATTGCACTCAAAAATCTCAGATGGACGTTGGTCGACCTCCTAGGAGGAGTCACCTGCACTTGATCACCTGAACAATATATTATTAGCAAAGACATTCTGAAATAATAAAAGTAAGAGTTAATTTAAGAAGTTTTTGAATATTCCAAAGAAAAAATTCCTTGTAACTTGTCAACTTAAGGATTATTTTACCTAAGGTGGCTAGAGCTCTGCTAGTATTGGCCTCACCGCGATGTCCATGATCAGGTACTTAAGCAAGAAAAAAATCTTATAACAAGAACACATACATATTTTAGTTCACGACATAAAAGAGTATAAAATATAAACCTTTATTGAAATTTTGGTATAACTAAAGATTCATTCAAAATGACATGCTTGTGCCATCAATTCATTTGTCCTCTTTTGCATCTCCTTAGTTGGATTTGCATCTTCCAAAATGCTAATAGTTTCTGCATTGATTCTTTTTAGTTTTTTCTTCACCATATTTACTATCTTAGAGATTTCTGGGATATCTTTATCTGTATTTATAGCTACTTCCTTTGTTGTTGTAGGTGCTTTTCCCCTATCCTAAACATCAAATTGTGATAGTAATATCAATAAAACTATCATAATAACTCCAAAATCCTAAATAAAATTATATAATAATATAACATTTTTCAACTATCTAATTTGTACAATTTCAATAAGGTTTGTCATTGCTAAAGAATGGGTGGGAGGAGCATCCCCACGGTCTCTATCATGTGGGGGATCCATGTCATCTTGTGACAAAGATTAAATATAAAAACTTTAGCGAATTTAAAGCAATATACTTAGCAAAACAAACTTATTAATAAAATGGTATATTGGTTTCATAAACTTGAGGTTAGTTTAAATGGTATATAGTACTTACCACCTTCATGATAGTAACTTTGTTTGTATCTATGCGATTTAAATGGTAATCTATTAGCAGTTCTTCCCCTACACTTATTGATTTTATTGCACATACAAAAACATGATTCCCCTCACGTGCCTCAAATATGCAATTGGGTTGCTTATTAGTTGAGGAAGGTCACGTACTATTTATAAAACCCACAATATTCCCTGTTACTTTTGGTCTACCATCAATGTACATAGAAAATCTTTTACTTTGATCATTTTCTTTCCATTGTATATAATTTGCTGATAGTGCATACCTATGCATACTTTTTTATATTGAACAATCCGCATCCAATCATTGTAATTATAATAAGGTCTGACATACTCCATCAATTCAACAACTTTGTTGTAACATACCTTAATCCCATCCCTGAAAAATAGGCCCAAACCATGTAATGAAGATGGAGCTATGCGATATATCCTCTCGTTAACACAAAAATTAGTGTTAATTAGAGGTAGCTCATTGGGTACCCATTCTTTCTCAATATGTGTGTACCGAAAGGACACCTTGATGTCACCTATGGTCTCATCATCATAAGAACATGACCTCTCTTTAGCAAGGAAAAATTGCATCTGTTTATTGAATTTTTTTCTAATCTTTTGACCTCTAGTTGATCTCCCTATTTTAGTCATACTACATGTAGAAATTTCATCTACCATTTTCGCATTTCCCTCATTCGATGTAGATAGATCTAACAAGTACCTATTTGGTGGGTCTTGCAATCCATCAAATGAGATATTGTCATGTCCCTGCTTCAAAAAGAATTTTGATAATAATTAAATAATATATATAGAATAATCAAGTCTTGAATAGAGTCATGACCCATATGGTTCTTCTTTGTCTATATGTGGGAGATATAAAATGTAAGTTGAAAGTGAAGGAAAGGCACAAAAATAAGAATCATATAAAAGGATAAACAAGAAGAATATAACATGTCAAACTTTCTGCGTCGATTATTTGACACATTATATGATTATATAATATGTCTATTTATAACATATGTTCTCAGTGGTAAACAAGAAGAATATAAGAACATTATGTCTATTTATTGACTTATACCTGTTGATCCATGTCAATGTGCAGGATCCTCACCAAAGGGGTTAAATTTCTTGCATATGTTAATCATTTATCTTAAGTTAGCTAAAAATTACATGATATGTATGCTATAAATAATGTAGAAGACAACATGAACAATATGCAAGATCATAAACATGAACAAATTACCTTTACCTTATATATAGAATGCAAGATCGTCAACAAAAGGGGTGACGATGTCTGTAGTCAATTGCCTATTTGCAGAAAGGGTGACAATCAAACAAAATATATACATGTATCAGCAACAATTAATTGAGCATAATAAGAAAAATATTGGTAATTATAAATCACATATGTTGTAATCATTATAATTAAACACAATAAAAATGTAATAATTAGAATTGAAATCAATAAATCAATATTAAATATATATACTAATCAATATTAATATATATAAATAATTAAATCACATACCTTGTACATTTCAATCATGTCATTGATCATCTTCTTCATCCATCATCATCATCATCATCATCTTCTTCTTCTTCTTCTTCTTCTTCTTCTTCTTCATCATCTTTTTCTTCATCTTCAATATCTTCTTCTTCCATAACATTATACTTTATCAACCTTCCTCTTGGATCATGTCTGACAACAAATGACCAACCTTATTTATGTGAAACATCTAAGTAAAACACTTGCTCACATTGGCTTGGAAGAACATAGGGCTTATCTCTAACTAGCTCAAATGACCATGTATTAATCATTGTAAATCCATTATCATGTTGAATAACAATTCTATTAGGATCATTTTGATTCAGTTGTAGCCTGTACCATTTGACGATGAATAGAACTAATTTGAAAGAGTTAAAGTTGCACTCAATTATATCATCCAAGATGCCATAGTATCGATTTTGAGATTATTGAGGATGTATGTCATTTCTAGATGATATATTAGTGACCTCAAAAACTGCAGCTATCCTAGAATCACATGTTTTCTTCATGTCATCCAACTTTTAATGCAAAATTCATGGCTATGAGAGTACATAGCTTTGTGGTGCTTGACCTAAAAAATTTCAAGCGTGTGAAAATTATTTGCATCGTGAGTTGATATGAAACATATGGGTCATGAACATTAATAAATTTTTACATACCTCTCTACGTCTTAAACCATAGGCTAGATCAATTACTATTGGCATAACATTGGAATCTCCATTACGACGAGCTTCTCTAACCAATGAAGCAACACCTTCCCATGTTAATGAGCAACTGTTTTGTTGACATTTTTCAATCCACACCGTCATCCAATCAAGATTGTTTGCAATATACAAATGTATTGCATCCCACTTTTGACCAAATGTATAAAAAATATATACCAATTACAAATAACTTATATTGAAGATTTATAAGAATTAATTAACTACAATAACATCTTATATTTACCTCTCACTTTCCTCAATCTACATTTTTCCATCAAGTACTCCCCTTCAAATTTGTTAATGGGGTTGGGATCCCAAATACGATCTACATGGATATTTTCTACAAACTTAGGAAGATATTCACTAATGTACACCATGGTCTAGTATACCATATATCCCTCCACCATAGAACCCTTGGGATGTGCTCTTTGTCGAACCAAGCCTTTCAAAAATTTCAAGTGCCTCTCAACCATCCACATTGACCTAGTTTGTACAGGTCCACACAATTCAATCTCCTCAACTTGATGTATGAGGTAGTGTTCTTATGCATTGAAAAAATTTGAAGGTAGACACTTTTGCATTTCACACATAAGATGAAGAATTTTTCTCTTCCAATATTTTATATCTTATTTATTGATTTATTTTGATGACAACCACCTCATGTGTTTTCCAAGATCATATATAACTTGTTTGACATTGTTGTTGAAGTGGTGTGGGAGAGATAGAGGTAGAATGTACTACAATATTTGTAAAATGATCTTATCAATATTTTATAAAAGAATGAAATGAAAACTACATGCAGTATACAAATATATAGTGAATACAAAATAACATGAATTACCTTAATAAATGTACATGAAATCGTGTGTTTTCATCCCTGGCCCAAATTCACTTTTCTTTGATATGAGATTTTTTATGTTCGCAGCAAATCTTATGGGAAATCATATTTTTTTATGACTTCTTTTATAGCATTGCTCTGCTGCTCCTACAATAACCAAGTAAGGGCACTTGTATCAATCTGGTCTCCATTTTTATTTGATCGAATGATATTTTTCATTGCATGGTTGGATTCTTCAATGTCACTACAAATTTTGACAATTTTGTCTTTATCGTGCCTTCCATCCAATATTTTCCATAATGTCTCTATTACATTCTTTCCAATATGCATAGCATCAAACAAATGCACAATTAGGAGTTGCTCGTAGTACAAAAACTTACTAAATTGCATAGGATAACTTTTTAGTCCTTTTGGAAGTTGGTCATTAATGCCTTGATCACCTTCACGAGTGTCAATTATATTATCAGTAAACAAAACACAATATCAAAATATAAATTTAAAAAAAAAAACCATCAGATGGAATGGCATTACCTTGACGATTTATTTTATTGTATTCCAACTTCCATAAGAGAGGTGTCATTCTTCGTGGCTTTGATGTAGTCTCTTCTTTCCCATTGAAAAGATGTTTTTCAGTAATTCAGTGCTTATGATTTTTGTGGAGAAAGTGTCTATGCTCATCAAACACCTGCTTTCCTAAATTTTTTGAATGACGAGATTTCATCTTTGGACTACAAGCTGGACATGAAAATATTTCCTTTGTCTGAAGACCTACAAGATCATGTATAATTGGATTAAATATGTTAATTTTATGTTAGCACTATAACATACCAAAAAAGAGGTGTTAAGAAGAGAACATACCACAAAAATGTGTTAGCCCAGGGGCATCATGTATTGTCCATACAAGCATTGCATGGAATTAAAATTATCTTTTTCTTATTGGTCTACAGATGTCATACATAGTGATCTCATTCCATAACACCATCAAATCATTGATAAGGGGTTCAATATATACATTGATATCTTTAACTTGGTACTTACCTAGTTGAATGACCAAAAACATTACATAATTATTATTACCATTTTGATGTATTATTTATAATAAATTAATTTAGATGACTACTAAATGAAAAAATACTTGGAACAATCATTGCCAACATTATGTGCTCCCTCTTTATGGATATCTAAGGATGAATGTTATTGTTGATAACAAAAACAGGCCACACTGAGTAAACAGATCTCATCTTTCCAAATGGATTGACACCGTCTATTGCCAATGAAAGCTTGAGATTACAAGGTTCTTCTTTAAAGTGTGACCAAGTTTCCTCTATTTCCTTAAATGTTGAACCATGCACAGGCATTCACATAATGTCATCTTGACTTCTATTGCGTGTATGATAATCCATAAATTATTCCAAGCTATTGCACCTGAATAATCATTGCAGATGTGGAATAATGGGAATATACTGAAGAACCTTGTGAGACATCTATTTTATTATTCGATCTGATTGATATCTACTAATATGATAATCAGGGCATTCTGTTGAAAATTTATGATGTTTATGATATATAATATGATCATTCAGACATGCATGTATTGTTTGATACTCCATTCTAATATCTTTCATAATGGTAGATAATTATCGGTATGAGTGAGGTAGAATGTTTGATGGTGGTAAAAAACACTCACCTATCAACCTACAACCAAAAATATAATTTATTAATATAAAGAATATTAATTTCTACATGATTCACACTTTGTTAACTATAAGGGAATTACAACTTAAAAAATGAAAAAAGATGACATACCTTAACATACGTGTCATTGCTATGTTGGATAAATCATTCATAACCTTCAAGTTCACCAACAACAATATATCAGCAAGAAGAGTTGTTTGGGATCCTTTGTATAGGGGCTCATATGCCTTCTCAAGTATAGGTACATCAAGGTCATCTACATCATCATCATTATCTTGATCATCATGATAATCTTGATCATTGTGATCTTCTTCCATGGGATCATTACCTTCTACTTCTATATTCACACCTCCATGCTCCCTCATTTGGAAATCCACATTCTTTGGATTGTCATGGTCCATAACATGAAACCCAAGGTGTAGGTTGACCTATATCAAAATGATGACCTTAAATTAACCATGACCATGATGTAATCATCAAATCATGTCTTATGTATTTTATAAATTATTAAAATACATACCAATAGACAAAATTTATTTCCCCCTTCAATGTGACCATGTTACCTACAATGTTCCTTAGCTGTTTTGATTAGATATCTTTGAGTGTTTAAGCCCTTACAAATTTTGCAGGGACAATAACATTTTCCATCACCTTTTATTTTAAAGTTAGACCACAATATAGCAATTGTTTCCCTATTTTGTTGTGGGTTGATATCGTCAGACATGGTCTTTCTTGAATGGAATGACTTGTTGGTGGAAGAAGGATGATTTGTTTGCAACTTGCAAATACAACTCGTCACTAAAAAACTATTTTCTCAACTCTAATTTTCTCAATGCAAAGGGACATTTATCATACCATAGAAACCTAATTATTTTTATATGGAATACACCAAGGAGTACCATCAGAAACATTAACCATTTACAATCATGAAAATTAAACCTAAATCAAATAGCTCATTTTTTTTATCAGTGTGTGTAGTCTCTGTGTATATGAAAAATGAAATAAATATCAAGATGAAATAAAATAGTGAACAAAAAAGTATTCCACATAGAGTGAATGAAATATACCATCAAAAGAAGGTGACAAAATCCTGTCACAAAGCACAAACATAGGAAATAAAAAAGGGACAAAAGACAAGAAATAAGAAAAAATATTACGACTATAGAAAGACCATTAAGACTATAATCACAAAAAGAAACACTCTTTGTCAACAATTTTCAAAATCATTAGGACTATAAAAAAATCATTAAGACTATAGAAAATCAAATTCTAGAAATGGACGTTCTGATGCTTTGCCATTACAACAATTGAGCATTCATCATTTGGTATTGTGTATTCCATTTAAGTATGTGTTGGCATGCTTTTAGCACCCCTATTTTAAACTTTTAAATCAAGCCCCCACTCCATTAAATGCAAGTGTTGCATAATTTTTAAATATTTTGTGAAGTTATGTGAAGTAAGAGACATGTTTTACAAAGTCAATCCTCCCGTTGAACTACAAATCTTGAACTATTTTAGTTCAAAGTTCAAGGTTCAACTGTCGAATGTAAATTGTAACAAGCCTTGGGTGGTATCCAGTTCATGCCTTTTATGATGCTTCATTTCTTTGTAAATGCACTAAGGGGTAGTGCTTAATTTTCAAGCATTCAGATTGAGTTCAAGTTTTCATTCCAAAGGCAACATGCAAATGCTATTGACATATTGAACCTGAATTTTGAACCTTCTCAGTTCAAAGTTCAAAGTTCAACACCATGATGATTTGTGTTTACTTAGTTCAAGGTTCAAAGTCTGAAAGCATGGTGCAAGATTTTTAAGTTCAAATTTTAGAGTTCAATGTGCAGAGTCAGATTTCAAGTTCAAAATGCAGATTTTGAAATGCAAGTTCACCAGTCTAGAGTTAAGTTTCTAAAGAAAATTTTGATGGTTCAATAGCATGGTCTCAGGCTTCATCAACCTCAATTCTAGAACTATTGGTGGAAATGATATCCCAATAGAATGAATGAGATTCATTAATATGGTTGCCCAATATAACAATGAAAGTATCACTACTGGTTTATGAAGGAATTTAAATGCAATGCTCTGAATATTAACAGGGGCACGGGTAATAGGATTCACATTTTCAAATTGATCCCGTAAACATCATTTTTCCCACATTTGAAGATGAGTTGCACATATGTGAAGAATGGTCTCAAATAGTTTGACAAAATGTCAAAATGTCACACCCCAATTTATTGTAGGCATCAATTAATGGTCTTTCCCATAAATCACACCTGAGCCTATGGATTAGAAGTGGATCAAATGAACTTTCTAAATATTCAAGTGACCAACTTTCTCTCTTATTACAAAATCAATATGTGATTTGTGCATTGTTGACTGATAAAAGAAGGAAAATAAGGAGAATTATGTGTGTAGAAAAGTACTTTTACGGGATAAATTTATAGAATTTCTCAATGTTCTAGAAATCCATTGGAAATAATTCAAAAAAAATGGATGTGTTCTTAGGCAGATTGGTATTGTTACGAAAGATGTGAAAGTGACTGCAAACTCTATTTTTGCAAGGTGGATTTTATGACAGTCATATATACCTTCACTCAGAGATGTGTAACTTTCAGCTCGAATATAATTTCCCCAATCACTCTGTTGAAGTTGAAGAAAGCTAGGATTTTGGAAACATATCCAAAAATGAGCTCAATCCAATGGTGGAATAAAAAGTTATGCCCCCTGCATGGAGACCCATTTTTTCTGTCAGAGATATTTTCATCCGCCCAGCATTAAAATATTTTTATTTTTGGTTTGACATATTCAAATGCCAGTTGTAAAATTATCATTTAATATGTTAAGCTATATCTTTATAAACTTTAAAATCCATAGTGTATAAAGATATCATGTTTTTAAAAGAGAAAAAAATTGGGAATGAATGGAAAATATTTTCAGGAATCAATTATGGAATAAAATTGATAAGTTATGGGAAGTGAAAGAACAGGGTGAAAGTATTCAAGAATCAGTTATTGAAACAGTTGTTGGGATGAAGATTATTTAGAGGAAGATTTTGATGAAGCAGGGGTTCTTCTCTTTCCAGCAGTCAGTTGGCAACAGAGAGAGGGAGAACATTTTCTGAATTCTGTATTTACAGTAGAGGACTGAAGGAGAATTGATAATTCAGTTTTGTTTTTGTAGAGCTGGTCTTTTTGTGCAAAGATATGATGATCAGTTGATCATTATATTAAGCATCTAAGAATAAATAGATTTTTTATATCCAAATCTGTAGGTTTTGGTGTATGATTTTCTGATTGAAATAAATCTGTGGGCGATTTCAGTCATTCTTAGATGTTGTTTTGCCTCTCTTTTCCAGAATTATAAATGTAGTACACGATGTTAAATTCTCCTTTACTTCTTTGTTTTAGGGAGATTAGATGAGCGATCTGTTGGTCATTCATTCATTTCTTTCTAAGCTTTTAAATATGTTAATCACATTTTTCCCATGTTGATGGGTAAATGTTAGGTTGCCTCCATGTCTTCTGGTTAAAGACATATCCAGTTGTTTAATTCATTGTAAATCTTTCTAAGAGGGAGCTATACCTCTCAATTCAGAGAAAGATTATCAATTCAATGATAATCTATCCAACTGTTAGTAGCATTTGTACTTTCATTTGGGCATTATGAGTCAGTTTGTGTTGGTATTTTTGAAGTGCAAATCTATTTACTAAGAGTATGTTAGGCACAAATTTTTCCATTTAGATTTGACAAACATGCAAATTTGACCAAGCATTACTTGGATCTTGACCCCGCAGCAAATGGACTTGTGATATGATTTTCACAATATTATATGTGTTGTGGGGTAAGCTCCCAATAGTGCTTAGGAAAATATGCATGTTCACAATAGTACATGTGTATATAAGAGTCAATCAGAGAAGGTATATGCATAGGTGATAACCATTTTGTCAACTCTTATTTTCTCAACAAAGAGGGACATTTATCATAGCCATAGAAGCATGATTATTTTTAAATTGAATACACCAAGGAGTGCCATCAGAAATATTGACCATTTACAATCATGAAGAGTAAACCTAAATCAAATAGCTCATCTTTTGTCAGCATGTGTAGTCTCTGTGTATATAAAAAATGAATGAAATATGAAGCTGAAATAAAATAGTGAACAAAAATTCAAATTCAAGGCTAATTTATCAAGAGAAACAAAACATGTGGAACCCCATGACAATCAAAAAAAGAAACACGCTTTGTCAACAATGTTCAAAATCCTATCACCAAGCACAGACATAGGAAATAAAAAAAGGGACAAAAGACAAAAAATAAGAAAAATCATCAGGACTATAGAAAAATCAAGTTCTAGAAATGGAGGGTTCTGATGCTTTTCCATTACAACAATTGAGCATTCATCATTTGGTACCTCTTGGTGTATTCCATTTAAGTATGTTAGGCACAAAGTATTCCATTTAAATTTGACAAACATGCAAATTTGACCAAGCATTACTCGGAACTAGACCCAACAACAAATGGACTTGTGATGATTTTCACAATAGTAAATGTGTTGCTAGTTTAGCTCCCAATAGTGCTTAGGAAAATTTGCATGTTCATCACCTGTTTCTTTGAAAAGTTTCCAGATTCTGAGAAGAGGTATGAGTGGATGCCAAAGAAGGAATATTTGTGAAGGTTTCATAGAGCTATGTTACTTTTGTCCCACCTCAACTCAGTAAAGAAGATATTCTATAGAATTTTAGAGATCTAGCAAATCTTCACAAATATCCCTTCTTATAGCCTCCATTGAATATATGTGTTCTCAGAATCTAAAAACTTCGATCATTGATCTATTTGGTTTTGACACAAGGCAATGATCTTACATCACTATTCACTCAAGAACATGTTTCCATAAAAAATTTAATTCACTATTTTAGTGATTGTATCCACGGGCAGAGATTTACTATTGCAAGGATTATTTTTATTTATTCATTCAAATCATTACAAATTTGGTCTCTTACACATCCCACCCTACTTCTCTCCTTCCACTCATGGTGTAGGAGCACCAAGGTCAAGGACAAGACCTAAGGAGTGTACTAGGGTCACTGATAGATCCTTGGATGTAGAAATGTTTCTTTCCATTAGTTTTACTTGATTATGTTATCATTTCATTGTTTTTGTCACTAATAACACCAAGGAATTGATTGGTGTGGTGACAGTGACTGGTCACTTGAGTGATCCAAGGATTTATGTAAGGGTCAAGGACCTATAGGTATATCTAAGTTTTTTATATGGCCATTGATGCCATTATTATCAATTGTAATTCAAAGTGCAAAGGTGCCAAAAAGATGTAAAATTGCATTTTTATGCAATTATGCCCTAAAGGGCTAAATGAGGTTTTAGTAGAGGTTTAGAGAGTTTAGGGGATTAGTATAGGAACCTAAAACCTTTTGAAAGGTTAAAGATGATGAAAGAAAGATTAAAGTGGTTGAATTTGACAACTAGTTGTCAACTAGACAACAATGCAAATGAATAACTAACCATAATAGTCATATAACTGACTATGTAGGTTAAGAAGAAGTCGAAAATAAGTTTGTAAGGGGATTTTGGTCAGTTTTGTATGTGAGTTTTATGGGAGATGAGTCTTAGAAGTTGTAGGGAGGTGTGTATGGTCGAAGAAGACAATGTAATGAACTACCAAGCAATAAACTTTTAATTCTTTACAAACAATCACTTCTCTGCTCATGAAGACACAATCTGGTGTTTATATTATTAAACTCTCTATTCAATGCAACATTGATAGGAACATGATTCATTGATTGGTATTATAAGTTTTGATCATTCCTGTACTGATTATATTGTTTTGAAGTATTAAAATCAGAGAATTTTAGTCCTTTTATTGACTGTTCCTATACACAATCTTTGTCTTGAAGAACCAATGATTTCCTAGGCTCTCCCACTTTCTATGTTTAGTGTGACTTGTGGGACAATCCTTTCCTTGTATTACCTGGGCCTATAAGTGTTTATGTAGGGAAGGTGAAAGGAGGCAAGGAACAGTGACTATCTTCCAACTTTTAAATTACATTTCTATTGCACTACTAATGTTGTTGAATATGAAACCTTCATTCCAACTTTGTAATTTGGTGTTAACAAGGGAAAATAGTAACTCCAACATCACTACCAAGATATTACAACAAACTTGCATTTTTTTCAAGTATAGCTTACAAACATTAGAAGTCTTGTGAAGATTCTTGGTGAGTTTAAGCACCCTTTTGAAGCACTTTAGAAATATTTAATACATCATTGCTTTGTCAAATAGTCTTGGTCTAATAGAACTCCCAACAGTTCTTAAACATACTTTATATGATATGATGAATTCTTAAACAATTAAGGTTGGAGTAGACATAGTTATCACATAGGTTTTTGTGTGGTCAAATCTTCCTTCGTGCTAGCAATCTACAAAATTAGACCTTTATTAAGAATTCATCATATGAGATAAATTAATTATGACCAACACAGGAATAAAAGTTAAAAAAAAGTCAAATTTTATACATATATCCAGCCTACCGACACATTTCATTTTATTTTATTTTGGCATAGTCCACGAGCAAAGGAGTGTTAAAGGAGGTGGCATAAGGTGGGAAGCTGCACTAGGTCAACATCATGCGCCTATATGCAAGTAAGTTCAAACCAGTGGTTGAATATCACGAAAGTGTGGACCGGTGAGCAATAAAATCTTCATTTTAAATCTTAACTAATAGATTAAGCATATTATTACTATGCTTAATTTTCCATTTAAATGCATTCAACAAAAAAAAATTACAAAACTAAACCAATGGCATGTTTACAAAAAAGGTCTAGTAGAACTCCCAACAATTCTTAAACATACTTTATCTGATATGATGAATTCTTAAACAATTAAGGTTGGAGTAGACATAGTTATCGCACAATTTTTTTGTGTGGTACAAGGAAGATTTGGCTAGGTCAAATAGTCCTTTGTGCTAGTAGTCTACATAATTAGACCTTTATTAAGAATTCATCATATTAGATAAAGTATGTTTAAGAATTGTTGGGACTGGTCCTTTGGTCGCACGTGTATTAAATAGAATAGAATTTTCAGCATATTATTATCATTCTATTTCTTTTTTGTAAACATGCCATTGGTTCAGTTTTGTAAAAAAAATTTGTGTTAAATGCATTTAAATAAAGGTCTAATTCTGTAGACTGCTAGCACGAAGGAAGATTTGACCTAGCCAAATAAAGGTCTAATTCTGTAGACTATTGGTCAAACAAATATTCATTGTATTATGATTGTTTTCTTTATACACTAGCATTTAAATGGAACATTAAGCATAGAAATAATATGCTTAATCTATTAGTAATTACCTGCATTTAATCTACCAATTACTAATAGTTTTGTACTACACATGCAACGTATTGTTAGTTTGAAGATAGTCAAAACCATTTGTGATGGTTAAGTAATGGGAAAGTTATGATGATTTAATTGTATAACTACTGGTCCCTTGAAACATTCAAAAAAAATTTCTCAAAAGATGCACTATCATGGAATACGATGACTTCAAGTTATGCACAAAATGGATCTATCTTCTATCACTATGCTCTTATCCTATGTCAAAATGGGAGGTTTATGACACAGTATAGATTTATGGGGTCACTTGAGTGATCCAAGGATTTATGTAAGGGTCCAGGACCTATAGGTATATCTAAGTTTGTTAGATGGCCATTGATTCCATTATTATCATGTAATTGCACTTCAAAGTGAAAAGATGCCAAAAAGATGTAAAATTGCATTTTTATGCAATTATGGCCTAAAGGGCTAAATGAGGGTTTAGTAGAGGTTTAGGGAGTTTAGGGGATTAGGATAGAAACCTAAAACCTTTGAAAGGTTAAAGGTGATGCAAGAATGATTAAAGTGGTTGAAGTTGACAACTAGTTGTCAACTAGACAACAATGCAAATGAATAACTAATTGTAACAGTCATATAACTCACTATGCAAGTTAAGAAGAAATTGAAAATCAGTTTGTAAGGGGATTTTGGTCAGTTTTGAACATGAGTTTTATGGGAGAGGAGCCTTAGAATTTTTGGGGAGGTGTGTATGGTCGAAGAAGACAATGTAATGAACTACCAAGCAATAAAAATTTAATTCTTTACAAACAATTACTTCTCTGCTCGTGAAGACACAGTCTGGAGTTTATATTATTAAACTCTCTATTCAATACAATATTGATAGGAAGAGAATTCATTGATTGGTATTATAAGTTTTGATCATTCCATGTACTGATTATATTATTTTGAAGTCTTAAAGTCAAAGAATTTTAGTCCTTTTATTGATTGTTCCTGTACAATGCTTGGCGTGCAAAAAATCTTTGTCTTGAGGAACCAATGATTTCCTAGGCTCTATCAAATAGTTGGCAAGAAATGATGTAACCAATATTTCTAAAGTGCTTCAAAATACTTAAACTCGCCAAGACTCTTCATAAGACTTCTAAGTGATATATTTGGTGTTATTGACTTACATTTGCTTGGATTCAAGGACTTTAGAATATACTCCAAAAGTGATTATGTAATGAAGGAAGTGAGAGGGAAGGATCTTGATTTAGTTCAATGGATATTTCAACATGATTTTGGACAAGATCTTGACATGAGTGGATGGGTGTGGACTATGGGATGGGGGGTTTATTGGTGCAGGGCACTTAGGCCATTTAGTTTTTCTTTGGGACTTGAGCTCTATATTTTGTTTTTCTTTGTAATAAAGGATGTCTTCTAAATTCCTAGACC
Organism: Chamaecyparis obtusa; assembly: GCA_027943335.1. Lineage (NCBI taxonomy): Eukaryota > Viridiplantae > Streptophyta > Pinopsida > Cupressales > Cupressaceae > Chamaecyparis > Chamaecyparis obtusa. The sequence continues at coordinate 44,339 of BSBK01004073.1, read as the reverse complement.
ATCCTATGGTTTTGTTTTAGTCCTTCTTGTGTGGAGGTGTGTATGGTCGAAGAAGACAATGTAATGAACTACTAAGCAATAAAATTTTAATTCTTTACAAATAGTCACTTCTTTGCTCATCAAGACACCATCTGGTGTTTATATTATTAAACTCTCTATCCAATGCAAAATTGATAGGAAAAGAATTCATTGATTGGTATTATAAGTTTTGATCATTTCATGTACTGATTATATTGTTTTGAAGTCTTAAAAGAAAAGAATTTTAGTCCTTTTATTAATTTTCCTGTATAGTGCTTAGCGTGCAAAAAAATATTTATTGGAATATGTGGCCCTAACTCACATTTTCACCATTGGGATTTAATGCCAGTGTGTGAAAGGTGAGTTAAGGAAATGCTTTATAAGAGTTCAAAAGCTTGGAGTTGGAAAGGTTAGTTTTCTTCTTCAACAATGATGCCCTAGGTTGAATATTTCGTATGTATTCAACCAGAAAAGATGAAACTCGACTGCAACAATAGACAAAAACCATGTGGGATCAAGTTGTTAGATAAATTGGGCCCTTAGAGTTCATGGTATTTCCATATATTAACAAAAAATTAAGTCTATTATAGCCGGATAAACACAAGAATTAACACTAGGTGTATAAATTTTCAAAGAAAAGTAGAGTTCATTCAAAAATAGTTTGAAATGGAACAAGTAAAACCTGCTAACTCATTAATACACCAAACCAAGCAATGAAATAGTAGAAAATGAAGATCTTATTTCTCACCATCCACACTTCCATGATATTCGACTACTAGTTCAAACTTACTTGCATATAGGAGCATCGTGTCGATGTAGTGCAGCTTCCTACAACTTCCCACGTTATACCAACCACTGGTTTGAACTTACTTGCATATAGGTGCACGGTGTCGATGTAGTGCAGCTTCCCACCTTATACCACCTCCTTCAGCACTCCTTTTCTCACAAACTATGCCAAAATGAAATAAAATGAAATGTGTCGGTAGACAAGATATATGTATAAAATTTGACCTTTTTTTTAACTTCTATTCTCGTGTTTGTCAAAATTATGACTACTCTTTAGGGTTGTAATTCCAACTAACATGAGAATAGATTTTTAAAAAGTCAAATTTTTCTTCTATAAAATAACCATGGAAAATCATTTTATAGCTTGGTCGAAAATGGTGATCTAAAAAGTGGGTCAAATGTACTAGTGTATGGACTTAGAAAATTGTCTAAGTATCACAGGATTTATCTGTCATCACATAGATGATTTTGGTCAGTGTAATGCATAGAGACATTTCTAGCATATGTGCACTTGGGTATGAATAGTAATGAATGTGTAGATCTTATAGATAAAAGTGCATGACTGTACGACCTGTACGGATAGAGTTATTATTATTTTACAAAATAATGTTGAGCCAAAAAAATAGAGTAACAACTAGTATTTGTATATTTTGAGTTAAGGGATTATTTTATTTATCAAAATAATGACTTAACTAATTAGGGATGACATCCTAGATGTTAACCCTAAGTCAGAAATAAGTACTTTTATGTTTTGGGAAGCGTGCAATAAAGTGAAGGCCAGCTGAAAGGTTATTTTGTAAATAGCTTGTATAAAGGAAAGAAACTTGTAATGCGAAGTTGTAGAAAGTAATTGTATTGATGTACATTATTATATTATGTGAATTTTGATGTATGATCAGAGAAGTATGAGTTACTGATAAAGTTTTGTAAACAGCATCAAAAAAAAAATAGAATATTGTAGATATTCAACAACAATGAAAAGTTTTTTTCATTATCTTTTTGTATTGAAGATTATCATTGTACATTGCATGTTTGGGAAGTGAACTCATCTTGCATACATACTATTTTATTTTTTAATACCAACTCCTAACAAGGTTGAGGCTTCTAACAATTCCTAATTCCTCTAATAAGGACTGAGACACTATACAAATGTAATAAACTCCTCACAACATGGTCAATATATTTCACATCATACTATTGATTAGTGGATCATTTGCACGTACCATCCCCACTGGGGGTTTCCCTTGGCCAGGGTTTCCTCAATAAAAAATATTGTGTTATGAGTTCCATTGTTTTATGGCTTCTTTTACTATTTAGTTGATTCAGTTTAGTTTCTTATGTAAGTTACAAGCTAATTAAGAATATCCATACATGGGAAAAAGCTAAAATTTGTAAAATATCAATTCACCCCTGCCCCTCTTAGTATTTACTATTTCTAACAATTGGTATTAGAGTAAAATTACTCAGAGAAGGCCTAACAGCTTGAGTAAGTTCTCTATGGATATGGATTAGTTGCAGAAGAACCTAGAAAAAGCTCTTGCCAAGATTGATATTCTTACTAAAGATAGAGATACTTTGAAGAACAAGTATGAAAGTACAAAAGACTACATTGAGAAATTGAAAGATAAGATAGAAGATCTTAAATCAAAGAAAGAGCATAAAAATGAGATCAAGGATAGTGATGAAGTTTCAAAACTAAAAAAGGAGAATGAGATCCTGAAGAATGAACTGAAGATTACAAATCTAAAGTTATGCTTAAAAGATGATAACAGGAAAATTGAATCAGATTTGAAGTTTGAAAATGTAGATCTAAGGTCTAATCTTACCATAGTGACATCCGAACTTGAAACTACAAAGTTGCAGTATGCTGAGCTTGAGAAGTATAATACTATTATGAAAGGAGAGATAACTCAATCTAAGCAAAATCTTGAGAAATTGTATTCCAGTAGTGAATTGATTGATGAATAAATTTCTTTTCAAAGACCTTATGATAAGACTAGTCTTGGATATCTTGAAGAAAAATTCTCAAAGAAGGCAAAAGAAAGTAAAGAACCAAATCCGGTAATCCAACAACCTGAGAACAAGGAAGAAGAAAAAAAAATTGAGTATAATTAGTCTGAAGATGTACCTAAGAAACCTAAGCAAGTTGAATCACCTAATGAAGTGAGAAACAAATTCAAGGGTAGATGTTATGCATGCAATTCATTTGGACACATGAAAAGGATTGTACAGGTAAGAAATTTAAACTTATATCTGGTTATTATTATAATTGCCATGGTTTTGGTCATAGAGCTATTGATTGTAAGAAACCTAGATCTAGTAATAAAGATAATAGTAGAATGTTTAGAGGTGATAACTCTACAGATAAGAGACCTATTGAAGAAACCAATAATATAAAGAATGGAGTTGTGTTATAGATGCAGTAACTTTGGACATATTGCTAGAAATTATAGATCACAGATCAGTTAGTTAGGGCTGAGATATAGAAATAATGTTATAGTTTGTCAAATTTTTAACAACATGGGACACACAACAAGAAATTATAGAATGAACAACATGAGGAATCCTAATCCTAGAAGAAACATGAACTACATCAGGAGGAATAAAGATAGAAAAAATAGTTAGAAAGGAAATAAAAACATCAAGGAAGATATTGTATTTGTCAAAGCTACAGATCCAACAAGTGCATCCACTGTATTAGGAAGTTAGTCAAGTGAAGCATTTGAAAGTAAGTTGGAATCAATCCTAAACCCATCTAAATCTGATTAAGCATTATTTAAATGATAAAAAAAACATCAAAATAGTATAGTAGATATAAAAATTTGAATCAGGTCTTGTGTAGTTAGTATGTGATAATAAATGATATAAGAAAGCTATGGTTAAGAGTGCATGAGATTGTGACCTTTCATGGAAGTGCGCAAAGAAAAATAAGTTCACTAATGAATAGAGACAACCTTTTTGGCAATTGTGTAATTGCGCAATTAATTTTGAAGATCAATCTAAGGTTATTTATGGATTGAAATCAAATTCGTAAGCACCATTTGATCAAGAAAGAGTTAAAGAAGCATTCGGAGTGAATTAAAGAGAAGAGTTGAAGTGTTTGAAGTAGATTTGAAATCATTTCTCAACAAGCTCTAATCTCACAACTCCAAGGTATTTATCATTTGTGCATCTTTATTTTGAAAGGTTTAACTTGAAGAAATGGAGTCATCTATGGTTAGTGATGTGAGTGAGAGACCTAGGTATAATTTTAAGAAACACCCATATATCTCTACCGAGGATGATCCAACATGAGCACTTTCACAAGTACCGCATAGGATTTTACATGTTGAGGTTTTCAATGCATATATCCACTACAAGTTTGAGTCATTAGGTGATAGTGATATCCACAAATGTTTAAGCCTTGTGTACAAAAAAAATTTGGCATTCATGGAAGGATTTGGAATTTGAATGATTTGAACATTACCAAGCATATTTTCTTTACTGAGTTTGATATTCATGAATGGAATGAAAATCATCTTGAGCCACATTCATGAAGACATGTTTTTGGTAAGAGATGTACCTATTGTCATTGAAAATGAAATGATTTATAAAATCACTGGTTTGAGTAATGAGGATAGTAACCTTGTTAATAATAATTTTTTCAAGGAACTAGTGGAATCTAACCATAAGATAAAATATTATGGAAGGGACATGAAGGTAGATATGATAGAAAAAGTTGACATCAGATTGGTAAGAAAAAATTAGGTTATAAGATGAATTACAGTTCCAGATTGAACTCTATCCTAGTAGGATTCATTCATGCAACATACATGATGATTGTTGAGAAAGAGAAAGTGAACATGTGTGAGATTTTGAGATAGCAGTTGTTAGACAACTTAGATATATTGAAGAAAACAAAGAATGCAACTTTCAGATTTGAATATTTGATAACACATCAATTCTTCCAAGTAATGGAAAATTTCCTTGGTATACCAAACTATGAATGGAAATCCAAAAGGTGCACGATGGATATAGTGACATAGTACTACAAGAAGCAATTAGAAGAGAGAATCATAGAATATATAACCAAAATGATGAATATTTTCCAGGTGGAGATGAAACAAAGATCTAGAATTCCGCCTGCATTAGTAGAAAAATATAAAGATGATAATTTTTTTATGGTAGAAACTATCATGACATGTATGGAAGTAGTAGAACCAAGGGTAAAATTTAATGATCCTATGAGTTATGAAATGTCTAAGGAAGTAATTGAAGGATATGTAAAGATTATCCTTGAATCAAATAAAGATAAGGAATGTCCTAGATGTGGCACTTATGAGGAACAGATTAAAGAAGTTTACCAAGAGTTATATGCTAAGGATATTAGATGAAATGTTGATAAAACAATTAACAACATCTTGAAGGAGACTGGAATGAGAAAAGAGAAATATAATTAAGCCTTAAAGATTGTAAGTGTGGTTAGAGGAAATGGGAAGCCATATATTTTAGTCAAACCACTTTCTATAAGAATTGAAGGTGTAACAGTTGCAGTGCCATCGACGCAATCACCTGCAACACCTTATGTAGTTATATCACAAGATCAACCACAAGTCGCTCCTATTAACCATGAAAGAAAATAATATGTAAATGTATTTGATGTGGATTCAAACACCTCACCATCCACCAAAAGATCAACAAGATTGGTTTAAGTTAAGAAATTAAGAACCTACAGAGGCTCCAAAGCACAAAAGAATGAATCAAATGGTAGCAAGACCAGGTAAGAGACAAAAAGTATTAACACCTGTTGAAAAGAGAAAATCAAGTATCCCTAAGAAAGAGGAGAAAAAGGAAGAGTTAGTGAGTGAAAGAAAAGGAATAAAACCATGGAATCCTAAGATTGAAAACATCAACAATGCAGTCATCTATGATGGTAATTTTCTTTATTTGAATAAGTTTTACAATTTGTATGATAACTTTGAAACACTTCAGTTAGAGAATGCATTGATAAGACACATGATTTTATAGAATAAGAAATTTTATGACATTAGAGGACAAATTACTAATGAATTGAATGGAAGACTTGTAAAAATAAAGATGAGAGTTCATGATGAGGACATGAAAATCAGAGAGAATATGATTAGAAAACTATGTGCAGTAAACAATGATGAACATCTTAAGAGTCTCATGAAGACACTTGAACCTCACCTAAGAACTAGAACAAGAGCATTATTGATCATGGGAGGAGATTATGAATAAGTTAACAAGAAAACTAAGGAAGCTATAGTGTTGATGATGTCAACCATTCAATCCACTGAGTCAACAATATCTACAACATTAACACCACAAGTAACCATTGATAATGATAGTATGTAGATTGACAACACAAGTGTCACAATAAATACCACAAAAGATTCATTTATAGACTATAGTGAAAAACTTTTTGACAATTTGGTAGAAGAAGAGTTGAAGAATAAGGAAGAAGAGGAAAGACTGAAAGTTCAAGAAGATAAGAAGAAGAGAGAAGAAGAAGAAAAGATTAAGGAAGAAAAGGAAAAGAAACAAAAAGAGGAAGAAGAAAAGAGGAAAATAGATGAATAAAAGGAAAAGGAGGATAAGATTAGAGTAGCTACAAAGGAGATGAAAATAAAATAGAATCAAATGATAAATAAGAATCAAATATTGTACCTAAATTGAAGCACATTGAGACTAAGGTTGATAATGCTATTTTCTAGCATGAAGATGATATATTACTCCAAACCCTAGAGAAACTAAAGATGCAATTAGAAGAAACATTATAGAACTTGTTAGGAGGTGATGATGATCAAGATGAGCTGATATCATCATTAATCAAAATCTTTGAAAAGAATAAGAAAGTAAAAAGTTCACAAAAATTACTGATATTAGTCACATAGAACCTATAGAGTATTACTATAGAAAAAATGTTTGAAACTCAGCCACAAGAGAAAGCGAGTGTAGTAATGAAGGTATTTGATAATGAGTTCTCACAATTATCTAAGGTAGCAGCCACCCAAGCACAAACCAAGCACAATGTACAACTATTTGGCACTGTTTGTCAGGACATCAGAAATGACTTAATTATGCTAGACACTAGCATAAAAGAACTAAGGAAATGTGCAATTGAAGGAAAAAATCTATATGGTTAGTGCACATTGGCACATATTTTTGTTAGAGACATAAATAAAAAATTGAACAAGAAACAGGAAGATCTTCAAAACTTGGTCAAAGAACTTCACGAACCTGACATAAAGATTGAAGATTTGGGAAACATAATTAAAAAGGCTTATAATGACATAAGTCAGATTGAGATTGGAAGAGAGAATGTCATTAAAAGGTTTTGATTATTAAGATAGAAATTAACTATGAAGATAAACATAGTGCAAAGGAAACTGGATGAATGTCTTAAAGGTAAGGCATCTTATGAAAAGTTTGCATATTCAAATTTTAATGTAGTATAAGTTGCATCGTATGGGCTATGTGCCCTTATCAGTGTCTCTGAAGCAGTTCAAATTAGATGGAGCAAGGAATTCAAGAACTTGACAAAGAGTTTTGTTGATTTAATATGAAGGATATCAAATCTAACATAGATGAGCTACCTAACAATTTTTTTGACTTGTATACACAATTTTTGGCATCACTTTTTTCATTGATGTCAAAGGGAGAGAAATAGTAGAAAATTGTCAAGTATGTAATAAAGAGTAAAAAAAAGGAAAAAAGTAAAGGATATAGTATATCCAAAGGGGGGGTATTCCTATGTAAAGATGGTATATGTAAATAACTGATCCACATACTTTTTCAAATCTTGTAATTTTCATGTAACACAATGTTACAAAATCTTACAAGTTTTTGGAGTTTTGAATCTTGATGTTGTGGGACTCAACCAATTTTCCCATATGTTTCCATCAATGAAAAAGGGAGAGATTTTTGGAAATTTGGCTAGGTAGGATATCATGATGTTGTCATTTATGGAAACATATTATGATTATTAAGTTAGCAAGAATTAAGGCTGAAGTTTTGGGATAAGGACTTAGAAAATTGTCTAAGTATCACATGATTTATTTGTCACCACAGAGATGATTTTGGTCAGCACAGTTCATAGAGATATTTCCAACATGTGCACACTTGGGTACAGATAGTACATAATGTGTATATCCTACAAATAAAAGGACATGATTGTACAACCTGTATGGACAACGTTATTATTATTTTATAGAAACAGTGTTGAGCTGACATAACATAGTAATAGCCAATATTTGTATATTTTGGGTTAAGGGATTATCTTTTTAATAAAAATAATAACTTAAATAATTAGGGATGACATCCTAGATGTTAACCCTAAGTCAGAAAGAAGTAATTTTTAAGTTTTGGGAAGCATGCGATAAAGTGAAGGGCAACTGAAAGGTTATTTTGTAAATAGCTTGTATAAAGGAAAGAAACTTGTAATGTGAAGTTGTACCAAGTAATTGTATTGATGTATATTATTGTATTATGTGAATTTTGATGTATGATCAAAGCAATATGAGTTAATGATAAATTTTTGTAAAGAGCATCAAAGACAAATTAGAATATTATTGATATTTGGTAATTGTGAAAGCTTTTGTCCATTATCTTTTTGTATTGAAGATTATCATTGTACATTGCATGTTTGGGCAGTGAGCTCATCTTGCATACATACTATTGTATTTTTTAATACCAAATCATAACAAGGTTGAGGCTTCTAACATGGCCTAAGTCCTTTAACAAGGACTGAGACACTATACGGATGTAATAGACTCCTCATAGGGTCAATATCTTTCACAAGATACTTTTGATTAGTGGATCATTTGTGGGAACCATTCCCATTGGGGCTTTCACTTGGTCGGGGTTTCCTCAATAAAAAATATGGTGTTATGAGTTCTATTATTTTATGGTTGTGTTTACTATTCAATTTAGTTTCTTATGCAAGTTACAAGTTAATTAATAATATCCATACTTGGGAAAAAGCTAAAATTTATGAAATACTGATTCTGTTAAGTTGTGGTGACTGATCAAGAAAGTATTGTACACTTTTCCTCCCACCCTCACAAAACAAATCCTTGGTATGAAAATTTGCAGAGATAGGAAAAATAGGAAGATGACTTTATCTTAGGCTGATTATATTAAGAAGGTGTTGCAACGTTTCTCTATGGAGAATGCCAAAGCTATCAACACACATTTGCTTGGTCATTTGAAATTGACTAAGGAGATGTGTCCTAAGACATCAGAAGAGGAGGCTAAAATGTCTAAGGTACCTTATGCTTCATCTGTAGGGAGCTTAATGTATGTTATGGTATGTACTAGGCCAGATATTGCACATGCAATGGGAGTCGTTAGCCGATATATGAGTCACCTTGGTATTGAGCATTGGAATGTAGTCAAATGGATTCTTAAATATTTGAGAGGTACATCCAGTAAGTGTTTACACTTTGGGGGATCTACTACTACTGTACAAGGCTATGTTGACTCAGATTTGGCAGGAGATATAGATAGCAGGTGGAGTACTACAAGCTATGTATTTACTATTGGTGGGACAACAGTGAGTTGGATTTCTCGACTACAAAAGGTGGTTGCTTTATCCACTACAAAGCTAGAGTATGTTGCTACTATAGAGGCAGGCAAGGAAATGATATGGCTTCAATTCTTCATGGAAGAATTGGGACATCCACAAACGGATAATTTTCTGCATACAGATAGCCAAAGTGCCATTCATCTTGCAAATAATTCTTCTTTGCACTCAGAAAAAACAAATACAGTTGTGGTACCATTTCATTCGGTCAGTTTTGGATGATGGAAACTTAAAGCTGGAAAAGATTCATACAGATGATAATCCAGTAGATATGTTTACAAAGGTAGTAACTGTACACACTAAAATGGTGCACTTCTATGAACCATTACATGCAAGGTTGCTCAAGAATGAGGCCTCACAAAGTGGCTCATAGCTCTCTATGCATGGAGTTGCAAGGGACTATGATGTGTTTGCTCTCAGCTAGAGCTACAAGCTTGTGACCTTGCTAGTCAACCATACAATGAGAGATTCAAGTGAGGACAAGGGCAATAATGCCAATATATCCAAGAATCACTATGAAGATGCAAATGCAATCCAACTACAATGAGAATGCAATCTAAGCTATGAAAGGAAAGTACAATGCAACTAATCTATGAAAGGAAATAGCAATGGATTACAATGCCTCCTATTAGACTATGTGAGATTAATCTATTGCATAAAAGGAGATCTACACTAAGAATGCCATTATCATGCAACTAAGAAAGCAAATATGCAACTACAATGAAATGCAACAAGTCTTCAATGTCTTCAAAAGCTCCAAATGCACCTAAAACCTGCAGCATAACATTAGCATAAAAATATGGTATATGCAAATGAAGGAGAGAGCTCTCCTTTTATAAGAAATGAGGTGAAATGGACCATGGAGATTAAGAGGTAAAAAGTCTTAATCAACGGTGGAGCTTGAAAGAGGAGCAATCCATGTGCACACATAGCCTCCAATAGCAAAATAAGAGTTGACTTTATGTCCATATGAGACAAAAAGTGCTTTTCTCCTTTTTATAAAATATGAATAATGCTTTATTTGTGCAACTTAGGATAAGAGGAAAAGTGGGGCTTTTTATTTAATCAAAAGGGGAGGAAATATTCCTTTTAATTAAATAAAGACTTAGGATAAATGGTTAGCCCATAGGATAAAAATCCAATATATGATCGAATTTAAGATTTAATCAAGAGATTGATAATGTTGAAAAATATTGATTATTGATAAAAATGATTCAGGATTGATAAATCAAATAAATGGAGCCCAAAGTCTAGGTGACCATTTTAGGGTGCATACATTTGCCCCTCTTTGACTAATGTGTGATTGATTTGGGAACACATGCAGTCAAAGAAGAATTGAAATGTGAGATTGATCTGGGATCACAAAACAACTCAGATATGAGGTCGATTCAGGATCATATCCGGACAAAGCATAAACAAAGGCCTTTGAACATGAGATCGATTCGGGATCACATTCAAAGTAAGAGATAAGAATCTCAAATTCAAGAGAATCAAGGAATCGGGGATGAGAATCCCATAGGTACTGCCCCCTCGGAGTCGAAATCAAAATCATAGAGAGGAGAACAATGAATTGATAAGGATTTGATCAAATCAGAATGAAATCACAATTGAAGGTAAGGGTCAATAGGTTAACCATTAGGCAATGAAACATGCCCCAGTGAGGAAGTAGAAGAATAGAAATAGAAGACTAGAAATAGAGTGGATGAAAGACTAGAAAATTTGAGAGACATGGAAGGAAGAAATTCCACCGAAAATCAAATTATGCCTCAAAAGGTCAGTCAACTACTCAGAAGAAAGGGAAAATTTGGAAACGCAACTCAGATTTCGATTTTGAGTCCGAAAATGGATAGAAAATGATGTGATATGAAAGATAAAAAATGAAAGATATGATCAAGAAGAATAAAAAAATGAGCACAGTTGACCAACAGGTCCACGTAAGATGAAAAAAGGAGAGCTCTCTCCATATGCAAGATGCAAAACTAATCTAACATGACCCTAAAAATGCAAGCTACTATGAAAGTGGTTGACTTGCAAGGTCACAATGCTTATAGACATCTAATTATCATCATTGAGCGTTATTGGTAGCATCGTAAGATCATACAATGCACACTAGCATAACTATGTGGATATGAATATGATCTTTATTAGATAGAAATGTGGAAATCTCACCTAGGCATCAAAGACATATAGGTCAAGATGACTAATGTAGTGAGATCACCTAAGTTTGATGTGGTGAGATTATGCTTGTATCAAGACACATGAAAGTCAGGAGAACTAGAAGCATGCACTCGCAAAATAGTCAAGGATAATACCTTGTCAATCCATAGTGTCAAGTAGGACCAGCATAAATGCTCATGACAGTTAGGATAAATGAAATATACCCACAAGCAGATAAAGAAATAAAACATGTTCTCAGACCCTCATTCTTCTAGTTATGCATCATCAAAAACTTCTTAGGGAGAGACCACTCATCAAAGAAATCCTCATAGACAGCACACAAAGAAAATAAAGGCAACATATCTCAACGAGTTGATTGTTTAAGTGCATGTGTGTTGGTCATAGAGTCAAACTCTGGTTATCATATCTGCTTAGTGAGAAATATCACATCATACGAGACTGTTGGGTAAGACACCTGATAAGTGTTAAGAAACACTTCGACGCAAGGGTAGTGTTGAAAAACACTGTTTGGGGTGGTGTTGAAAAACACCTGTTGTGAAATGCCCCAAGAGACAAACACACCTAAAGGACCTATGCTAACAGTTATGCCCCCTAGACAAAGATAAAGACCAATTCCAGATCAAGTCAAATAGGGTCAAGACATGATGGAAAGGCTCAGTGTCGAGGATGCATGCTAACAAATAGGAGTGCAAAGGATTGCAATTTTTCTCTTTTTTTATTTTTTAATTTTTTTGTATTTTTTTCAGGACTTTTTATGCTTTTTAGGATTTTTTCAGCATCATATATCAATTTTTTTGGTATTTTTTCAGGATTATAAAATATGTACAAAGAATGCCCCTAGACAGAATGGGCATCAAACTCCCAAGCAAGATCACATCATGTATTCCCAATGTCTAGGAAGGTGAGGGACAAGATGGATAAGCAAGCTGGTGAATGAGATGGAAGACATGAGAATGAAGGAGAGTGAAGGGAAGAAATCCTCAAGGTCAAACTCCTCAAGAGTACCCAAGCTAGGGAAAAATTATTGTCATGTAAAGTGCATTTGGACAAAAATTGAGAGGCTAGCATAGGATAAGTCACAAAAGCACAGTGCAAAAGAAGGAAGGATGAAGTCCAAAGGAGTAGACATGTCAAGAGGCTTCATAGCATTGTGTTTTACTTTTTTTTTTATTAGATCAAGACCAGAGGGGAAAAGGATAGCGAAAGGCTAGAATGAATGAAAGAAAATGAATATGAAGGCTAAACATGAATGGAATGAAAGCAAGATCATCGTAAGATAGCTCACAAAATAGCCAAATGTTCATGTATAGATCAACATTGTCAAGATCAAAGAGAGAAGATGGAATGGATGAAATATGTAGAAGAACTACGCATGATGCCTGATTGCCAAGTTTTCATCATGGTACTTATCCAAGGCACCACAAGGGAGTGGTTTTCACCATAGGATGAATTTATTTCTTTTTACTTTTGCTACCAAGGTGCCTATTTCCAGGTTTTCACCATGGCACATTTTCAATTTTTTCATTTTTTCATTTTTTGTTCTTTTTAAATTTTTCTATTTTTTGAATATTTTTTCTATTTTTTGGAAGAAGGCAAGCTTTTTAGATAATGCTCCTTGAAAGGATAAACCATGATATGCCAAGGATTCAAAATGATATGCTCAAAGATGCTGATAAGGAAAGGAAAAATGGAAGAGAAAAATGGAGGATAAGGCTTTTATGCAAAGCAAGTGAGGTTGGAAGATAGGATAAATAGGAAAATGAGGAAAAAAGGATAGAAGGTAGAAGCATAATGAATGGAAAGATTGTGAAAAGGTAGATGGAAAGAAAGGTAAGATCAACATCAATACACACCTTGAAGGGTGGCAGAAAAAATGGAGGAAACGTAAACCATATTCTAGTCCAAATGCAAACCATATTCTGATTCATTATTGCTATGTGACTCCTCGAAGAGAGGATTGGTGTGCTTATTATAATTCTCAAATGTGAATGGAGGAATACGAGAAAGAATATGGAAAATGTTTAGTAGAGGTTGTGGTTCAAGTGCATGGAATGGAAGAATATTTTTGAAAAAAGATGAAGTGGAAGCCTTTGGAAGTTTGAATGTCAACTTCACTTTTTTCTCAACATGAGACTTTTTCAAGAGAGACTTTGGAATCCATATAGCTTTAAGCTTTTTATTTTCTTTTGATGTGTTAGAAAGAATATCTTCAATGATAGATTTTGGAACCCATACTTGTCTTGTAGTTTTCTTCTTAGATATCTCTTTTGAATTTATGCCCCCATGTCGATTAGAGGAGACATGATGATCATCTTTTTTTGATGGATTCTTGTATTGCTTATTTTTCTTATATTGACCATTCAAGTTACTTCCAAAAGACTTGGGACTTATGGAAGAAGGAGGATAATATGACTGGTTTAGATGGGTGAGTGGATGAAAATGATTCAAGGGTATGCATCTATGTTGATCTTGAGGAAAAATAAGAGATGGAGGGACGTAAGGACCCAAGATGGATGATGAATTAGGAGAGTTAGGAGGGGAAAGTGAAGGGACATAAGGGCCCAAGATGGAAGGAAGACATGAAGCCCTTAGTATTGGTGGAGGAGGTCCAAGGATGGAGGTGGAGGATGTAAAATGATAATCAATAAGTTCATCAGCATCTATATCACAACCAAGGATATCAGCATCTTTAGAGTGAGCATTAGGATTTTCAATAAGATCATGAACATCTTGAATAGGAGCAGTTTCTTTGATAGGATCATTCAAAGCTTGCAAAGACTTAGGAAGAGAAGAAAGTGGAAATGAACATGGAGTGGTAGAACAAGAAGGTGGAAGACTTTGATCTTGACAAGGATCTTTGGATAGCATAGGTGTAGGATTTTTCTCTTGATTTTCAATAGGCTTAACATTAGTAGTAACAACACCATTTTTAATAACCTTAATGGAAACATCATCTTTGGAAAGCGCAAGTGTGGTAAGGTTATTTTGATCATCAATAAGCTCAATGGTGCAAGTAGTAGCTTGATCTTGCTTAGGAGATGGTGGAATGAATGTAGAAGAGCATAGAGGATCAAAAGAACCATGAAGCGGATCAGAGACATCATGAAAAGGATTGGATGACATGGAGGGTTCTTGATCTTGATCTTTTTTTATGTTCTTTTCTTTATCATTTTTAGAGTCCTCTTGACATGGAGCCACTTCTAAGGACAAGGAAGCATGTTGGAATTGTATGGAAGACTTTGGAAGAGATAGTGAAGAATTAGCTAAAGTAGGCATTGTAGCATATAAAGGCTTAGGTTCTTTACGTTTAGCATTATTGAAAGTATTTTCAACCAAGTGAAGGTTAGCTTGAGCTTCTTTAAGAGGTGGCTCTTGAGAATAACTATAGGGAACCGCATGGAAAGCCTTAGGATCTTTGTTGGATGAAGGATTAATGAAAGATTTGGAAGACTCAGAAACTTTAGGAAGTGTGTGGGCATTGGAGGAAGTAGAGGATGGAAGGGAACCATCACAAGACAAAGGTTCAACATTAACGTGAACTTGCTTGAGAGTGTCATCTTTATTTTCAGCATGAATGTTCTTAGAGGAAGGATTCTTATAATATTTATGTTTCAAATCAGCACGATGCATTTTATATTCCTCAACAGTGGTAGCTGGATTATAATCAAGGTATTGTTCACAAAACTCATCAAAGTTTCTTTCAAAATCTGAATCATACGGATCACAATCATGATCTTTCCAATATGAGGACCCATTTCCAGTAAGCACAAGGACACGACTAGGAGGACTCTTAGGAATAGAGGTGTCATAGGTATCACTACATTATCCATCATCATAGTCATCATAGTCATCATAGGTGGGCGTGTCACTCTTTGTGAAAGAGGTATCATAAGGACTATCACATTGCTCATTATGGTATGTCTTGTGAAGAGAAGCAAGACTCTTTGAAGAAGTAGAAGAAGAATGAGATCGTGAAGAAGAGGAAATTGAAGACTTAGTGTGGGAAGATGACTTGGATAATGAGGAATTCGAATAATGTTTACAAGAGTCATGATAAGATTGGGAAGATGAAGAAGAATGAGAAAACTTAGATGATGAAGAACGTTTAGAAGAAGGAGGTTGTGATATGATCATGTCTATGATCCTAGCAAAGGCATCTAAATTCATCATCTTTTCTTTTATTTTTGCCATAAGTTTATCACCTATGAGATATTTGGAAGGACTATTGGAGGAATAAAGATACTCTTCAAATTGAGCAATGAGTTCAAGATCATCTATTCTCAAGAGAGGTTCCTTAACAAGATAGTTGAGATTCATGGTTATAGAAGAGGAGGAATCAAGCGTAGAAGAAATGAATAAAAGAGGTGAATAGAAGAAGGTAGACGAGATAGTAAGAGGAAAAGAATCAAGAAGAAGAAGAAGAAGAAGAAGAATTTCCCATGGGAATAGAAGACTTTAGAAGAACATGGGAAATGGAGAAGAAAGAAGAAGACTAAGAGCCATCTTGTGCAATTGATACCATAATTTTCATTGAGATGTTGAGCAACATGACAACACCTAGGATCTAAGATCTAGACTGACCAAGGAAGACTGAAAATAGAAGACCCTTGGTAATAGGATGACCTCACAAAATGTCAACACCAAACTAGGATAATCAAAGTTCTCTATTGTCCAAAGAGAAATGAAAAGATAGAAGAAGGGGCTTTACCAACACTGTCAAAGAGGTGCTTCAAATCAAAGGGTGACTACCCTTGCACTTTTGAACTAGGAGGTTGGGCTAGGCCAAAATATAATTGAAATTGAGATTAAATAAAAATTATTTGGACAATAAGAGTATGAGAATTTTCCAAGAATGTAGCTCACAATTCTAGAGATAAACTTTCTCACCAAGAACAACCTTCTAATGCGATATTTCTCTTTGGCTAATGTGATACTGATGTTGATCTTGACCAATTTGTGCAAAATTTTGAGTTTTTAAGGTCTAATTTCAAGTTTCTAAATGTGAGGGTGAAAATGTCTAATTTCAATCACAAATTCAACAGCAATTGGATAGGTTTGCAAATAGTAGAGGATCAAACATGTCTTCAAACACTTGAAACAAGGGCAAAAGCAACCTTGCCAAGACAAACACTTATGATATCAA
Organism: Chamaecyparis obtusa; assembly: GCA_027943335.1. NCBI lineage: Eukaryota > Viridiplantae > Streptophyta > Pinopsida > Cupressales > Cupressaceae > Chamaecyparis > Chamaecyparis obtusa. The sequence continues at coordinate 27,630 of BSBK01004073.1, read as the reverse complement.
AAATAAAATTGCACCCTATGAATGCTACCGATTGTTTGTATGTTGAGAATGTTTACACTGGTATCACACAATCGAAGACACTTCAAGCAATATCTACCTACAAGACAAGGCTTAATACTTACCAACTTAGCCCACAACTTGATGCCCCCTTGCCTCACACCAAGTGGTTGCCCACAAGAGATATTGGCTTTGTCATGGAAGTGTCAAATGACACAACCAAAGGGGCACATATGGTGAGTATCTTAAGGTGACCGGGTAAACCACTTGGATCAATCCTTGCACTAAGAAGATAAGTAGCTAAACAAGGTGGCCTCTAACCTATGGTTCTTAGTAAGGGCTTTTGTTCATAACACCCCTCTTGCTCCTCATAAAGGACTAGGACCTCGTGGCCTCAAGAGTACCTTAAGCATTCTTGCTCAATATTTTCCCCATGGTCGCAATTCCATGAGCTACTCACATCAAGTGAAGACAAGTGTTATGTCTACCAAGGTTTTGTGTCCTTGATAGCCTTGAGATTATAGTGGGTTGGAATAGCTCGGTATTAGCTTGTCCCCACTTGGGTCATTCCTCTTGATTGCTTAAGAGCAGGCCCGCTAAAGGATTCTAAATCTAAACAAAAAGTGGATCAATTCTTGAGGTTCAAGGTTTTTGGTTCACCACAAGGATGAAGAGCATACTCCCCTATCTCAAAAATCTCTCCCAAACACACCAAACAAAGTTCATTTACCCTCTTGTTTTCAAAATTCAAAGATGGGTCAAGATTTTCTAGTTCACCAAAATGGTGAAGAGCATACTTCTCCTACCACCCAAGAATTCTTACAACAAGATCTTAAGTGCCTAATAAATGAAACAACTAGTTTTTGCCACACTTAAAAAGAAAGCAAATAAACAAGCAAGATTTTTTTTTTGTTTTTATGCTTGGGCAGCCCTACAAAAACTATTAGTAGCCCTCTCTGACATGCGATTTTGACAAAATATTCAAGCAAGAGGCACCTACAACCACAACTTGTTAGACCAACAAGAGTTAGGAGAAGCAAAATCCAAATGTAAACATGCAATAAACTGCTAGATTTAAGTTAAAAGATGCGGGTTAGACCTATCTAAACACAACAAAACAAAACAGCAAGCTAAAATAATCAAATTCGGATAAGAAAACTGGAAATGCAAGTCTCTATCAGACCAGGCGATATTTCTCAGACTTCACCAGTATCGCGCGACATAGTTTCCTATAGTCGTGCGATATTTCTCAGTCGCGCGATACTTATCACTATGGGCGGGCGATACTTCACCTGATAACATGCGATATTTCTCAGTACTGGCAGGCGATTCTTCTCTCGCGTGAAGTGTCGCACCGCTATACAAAGGTATATCACGTGATATTTCTAAGAAGTATCGCGCGATACTCTGAGACAAAAAACCAGAGACTGAAAACCAAGCCGAAAATTGACAAAAATTTTGATGAAAAATGCAGAATTAAAAGGACAAAGCTAATCTACTCAGCCCCACGGTGGGCGCCAGAAATGTCCACTCTAAAATGGTGCACTTCTATGAACCATTACATGCAAGGTTTCTCAAGAATGAGGCCTCACAAAGCGGCTCATAGCTCTCTATGCATGGAGTTGCAAGGGACTATGATGTGTTTGCTCTCAGCTAGAGCTACAAGCTTGTGACCTTGCTAGTCAACCATACAATGAGAGATTCAAGTGAGGACAAGGGCAACAATGCCAATATCTCCAAGAATCACTATGAAGATGAAAATGCAATGCAACTACAATGAGAATGCAATCTAAGCTATGAAAGGAAAGTACAATGCAACTAATCTATGAAAGGAAATAGCAATGATTACAATGCCTCCTATTAGACTATGTGAGATTAATCTATTGCATAAAAGGAGATCTACACTAAGAATGCCATTATCATGCAACTAAGAAAGCAAATATGCAACTACAATGAAATGCAACAAGTCTTCAATGTCTTCAAAAGCTCCAAATGCACCTAAAACCTGCAGCATAACATTAGCATAAAAACATGGTATATGCAAATGAAGGAGAGAGCTCTCCTTTTATAAGAAATGAGGTGAAATGGACCATGGAGATTAAGAGGTAAAAAGTCTTAATCAACGGTGGAGCTTGAAAGAGGAGCAATCCATGTGCACACATATCCTCCAATAGGAAAATAAGAGTTGACTTTATGTCCATATGAGACAAAAAGTGCTTTTCTCCTTTTTATAAAATATGAATAATGCTTTATTTGTGCAACTTAGGATAAGAGAAAAAGTGGGGCTTTTTATTTAATCAAAAGGGGAGGAAATATTCCTTTTAATTAAATAAAGACTTAGGATAAATGGTTAGCCCATAGGATAAAAATCCAATATATGATCGAATTTAAGATTTAATCAAGAGATTGATAATGTTGAAAAATATTGATTATTGATAAAAATGATTTAGGATTGATAAATCAAATAAATGGAGCCCAAAGTCTAGCCGACCATTTTAGGGTGCATACAGTAACAAGGGAGAAGTTGAATGCATGTTCATCTTTACTTGGTCTTCTATACTGAATAGAATAAAGGAACAACTGAGTCCAGGGTGGTTCGATCTAGTGGGAGCCTCATATGGTAGCAGTATTGCTACAGGATCAGTCTCCAAGTGGGAGGTTTTTTAGTGCGGATACTAATCAGTCACCAAGTGGGAGATTGTTAGGTTGTGGTGAGTGATCATGAAAGTATTGTACACTTTTCCTCCTATACTCCTCGAGCTATTTTTGGGCCGACATGTTGTAACTCATTCTAACCCTAAAGCGGAAAAATATTGTATAATATGGCTTAGGGTTAGGGATTTCATTATGTAGTTTTTGTACTTGCGGTGGAATAGAGCTGTAAGGGATTACAGATTGTAATTTTGTTGTAATCACTAGATAATAAAATATTGGACTCGCTATTGGTGGATGTAGCCCAGGGATTGGGTGAACCACATTAAATCTTTGTGTCTTGTGTTCTCTTCTATGTGGTTTATTATTTTCTAATATTGGTTATATTTGCACATAATTGTTATTTCTGCCTTGTTAATCCTAACAGATTCACCCCCCTCTCAATATTTCCTATTTCTAACAATAACCAACTATCATCAACCTTATCAACTAAAAATTTATTCTCAATAATCGTGAAACAAAATAGATTACTAACAATTTGTGTACCTGAGGCAATAAGCTTTCTTGTACTCCCAATAATTTTACATATTTTATCCATGAACTTTAATTTGTAACATTTATCAAATAGTTTTCCAACACTCAACAAGTTATTAGTCACACCTTCTTTAGCAACATAAAAATTTGTATTACCCTTAGAATAATATTTCTTGGATTTATGTCTAGTATCCTTATTACAATTGAAACATTTCAAAGGTAATTTTCCTTCATATGTATTGGAGCCTTAGATAGTCTTAGATTGCAATCAAGGCTTCAAGCTTATCAATATTCCTTTCTTCTTCCATTATCTCTTCCCAATCCTTAGCATAGTATCTAAATTTCATCTTTTTAGAGCTTTCTCCTTGGTCATACTTGGTCACACTTTCTTTGAATGTAGTTTCAACCTTCAGAAGTTCCTTACTGAGTGTAATCATCTCATAGGCACAAAGTCTTCCAGCCAAAAATTCTCTTGAAATAGGTCTAATGGTTCTCAATTCTTTAATAGTAGCAACCTTCTCACTGTAACATGCAGACAAAGATCTCAAAATCTTGTCAAAAAATTCATTATCTATTAAAGCTCCTCCAACACATATGATTTCACCGACTAGATCATGCACTCTTTGCAAATAAAATGAGGCAGTCTTTCCTTCACTCATTTTCATGTCTTCAAATCTAGCATTTAGACCCTACAAATTACCTTTCTTAACATAAGTAGCACCTTCATAAATAGTTTCCAATTTTTTCCATACCTCATGTGTAGTCCTCAATTCATAAATGTGCGAATATTTTGAATCTGATAAGGCACTAATCATTGCCTCTCTTGCTAACAAGTTCTTGAATTTATTTTTATCATCTGTAGTAGCAATTGTTAGGTCATTTAGAATGGTATAAGGATTCTTAGTGATGTACCAATATTCATCTCTTGCTCCCATGCATATCATGTAGGTAGTCATCTCATCCTTCCAAATTAGGTAATTTTTTGCATCAAACTTCGGACTCTCTCTTCTTATACTTTCCATGACAGGTCTCCTTCAAGTGGTCAAGCTTATTTAAAATGACTTACCTCTGATACCAATTGTTAGATCTATTAGGATGATGTTGCTATATTTCTACATGCATATCTAAATCTGTGTAACTATTTTAAATTTTCCTGAAGCCTTTGAGGGATGTCTATAATATGTATATTTTATGAGGTTTGGCATTTACATTGGCCAATTGTATTATGTTTGTGAGTTCCAAAATCCTTACCATCAAACCCTGTTATGCATATCCCTTTCTTGGTCAATTTCATGTACTTTTCAAAAAGGCACCCATTGCATCACTTCCATTGTAACAAAGTACTTAAACAATGAAAAAAGTTTTGGAATTTCAGATAGTTGTTTTATCTGTGAGCATAGCATTAGGAAGACTTGATTGTATATAATCATATGGTGTGAAAAAAAATTGATACAGATTCCACTGAGATGGGTCTTCCCTCACTACAAGTATTTTATTGATCTCCCATTTTAGGAAGCACTAAATTCTACAAAAAATTAGGGTTCCAACAGCTTTAATGAGTGAAGTGTAACTTTCATTAGAATTTTTAAACTAGTATAGAAATATAAAAAAATTGTACTTGGTGGTGACAATTGGTCACCTATAATTATAAGGGTTTGTGTAAAAATATTGTTGCAAGCTAAGAACATAATGAATCGGCTTAAAATATATAACACATAGTTCTTGTAGTGAATTCTAAGCAACTTGCAGTCATAATTCTCTACAAATATATAGTGCAATTGATGGAATCATTCTATTAAACAACCCATCATGTTTAAAGTATAAGCACTTTCATTAATTATGGTGTTGATGTGACTAATGATATGCAATGTTGAACTCATGGTAAGATTGAGCTGTTAGGGGCTGAATCAATTCATTTGTAAACATAAAGCTCTGACCTATGCTCTTAACATCTTAGTATCTCTTAACCCTTGACATAAAGGAAATAAATTAACAGTCATGGTAATGCCTTTTGGTAAGAAGAGAAATTACTGATATATAAGGAAAGAGAATCACTTTTCTTATTTTAACATATTAAGATAAATGACAAGAATATTCTCCATTTGGGTTCTAATAAGAAGGGAAATGTAGGAGTTTTGTTGTACAACACATGTAGGTTTAAAGTCTGACAAAGGGAGGACAAGATACCAGAGGACTAACATGAAGGAGTGTTGCAGTGAAGAATCGTTGTAGGGATTGATGACCTTCTTATCTTGCTCCTATACGAGGTTTTGAGTAGGATAATAAGATAATGCCTAAATCATGTATATTGGGCTATTTTATGTATTAAAGAAAATATATTTCCTTAATTTGTACCCTTATGTATGCTAAGGGGATTGTATAAACATATCATATGTAATGGGTAAGTAGAGGCACTCTTGTAAGCTTAATGTCATTAGCATGTAAATGAGGACTTCAAATTCATCTCCATTACCCTATATATGTAAATGAGATAGTTGTAAATAAAACTATGAATTTTCTTTTGGGACAAGACTAGAGGTTTTCTCTGTTCGGCTCTTTCGTACTAGTGCTCCAAGTGACCTAGGTTATAAATAGGATTAAAATTAATAAAATAATTGGCTCAACCTTTTACTGATTAAAAAAAAGGTTGGGACCATAAACACAAAATTTATTATTTATATAAAATCACACTTCCATTTTTATCAACTATTCATCTCATCAATTGGTGATCTTGCTTGTCAAATGCTACCTTCACTATATCAAAGTTGATATTAAAGCAACTTAGCCATAAAAAAATTATTTGTAAGCTACTAACAAATAGGTACTCTCTCTATCACCTCATTTGATGTATATGTATTGATCATGCCAATGGTTTTTTTGTTGATGTTGAAGAAGATCCCCAAGCCTTTTTGGATGGGTCACAACCATATACTACTTAATAAGAGTAACATTTGATGGATACAAATTTTACAATGCCTCTTCATATTTACTTATGATTACTTTTGAAATATACAATCCATATTTATATGATATGACACATGATTAAGAGAAAAAATCTATTACCTTAATCTCCTAAAGATAAATAATGTCTAAAGAAGCACATTTCTTTCAATATTCATACAAAATGAATTTAAAATGTGGGTTTGTCAAACCCTTGATATTAGACGAGGAAATGATTCATGAAAATTGTGGGTTTAAGGATGTCTCTTGGAGTTAGACTCTCGTAAAATAGAACAATTACTCTACCTCCGCTTTTGTTAATTGCATATAAAAAACATACACATATTTCATCAATTGAAAATATATAATATCAATTTAACCAACAAAACTCAATTTATTTTTCCACTCATAAATGATGATCCAAATTTTGAATATCATTTGAAACTTGATACTTGACTCAAAGAGGATGATCCAATTTCAAACTATCATTTTAGGGCAATATCAATTTGAGCATACTTGGAAAGGGTAATGACATGTTCCTTGATCATACCATTCGCGGAGATTGAAATCTACTAAAACTATGATAAACAAGTGCCACGTAGAGTACTTGCATTTAATTTTTAATTAATCTTAATTTTTAGTTTTAATGTAAATTATAAGTATTTTTAAAATATTAAAAAAAAATGGAATAAAATATTAAAATTATGATGTAATTAATAGAAGTTCTTAATGTTAATGTTAATTATATTTATTTTTTAAAATATTAGAATAATAGAAATAGAATAAATATTAGAATTATAACAGTTTTTAATTTTGTTTAGGATATGTTAAATTGATAGTAAATTATTTTTTAAGAATAGAGATTCATTGTTTTTATTGTTATATATATACTAAATTACTATATTTAATTTATTTTAATAAATTTATAAAATAATATTAAAATAATAGCTCATTAAAAAATCTATAATGAAATATTAAATGAATATCATACAAATAATATCATTTTTTATGTATTTATTTTTCTAATTTAAAATATTTTTAATCTTTTATTTTATTAAATTGTTAGTTGAAGATTAAGAGAAAGAAATTTAAACATAAGTTATTAGTACTTCCTGGTAGGCTAAGTACTATTGTATCATTTTATGGATTTTTAGTGTTAACTAGTGAGTAAATGAAACTTAATTAGAATTTATTATATTTTGTATTTTGTCATATATTTATATTTTGTAAAGTTTAAATGCAATATTTTTAAATTTATAATTTATAAAAATTATTTCTCTATCATTTGATTGGCTAGATTAAATGAGGCCTTAGTTTTTAATTTTTTTAATTAATATATATGAAAAATATTATTCAAATTTTAATAATTCTATTATAATATATAATTAATTTTTATGTATGAAAAATCTAATAATATTATTTATTGATATTTTTATTATGTTTATTATCGTAAATTAAGTTATGTTTAATATTATATAAAAATAAAATATATTAATAATGTAAATAACAAACTTATATATTCAAATTATTCAAATATTATGTTTTAGTGGTTTTAGATCCATGAAGTCTATGAAATATATGCATACATTGTTTGAACCTATTAGTTCTTCATTTATAAGATTAAATTCAGTATTTGTTAGTTAGCTAAAATTATATTACAAATAAAATTAAGCTTATTATTATACTTTACAAAATAATTTAAATTAACATAAATATTAAAACTAAATTACAATTTATAATTTATATTATTAAAATAATTATAATTAAAAATAAAATTACTTATTGCTACTTCTATAATTATATAAACTAATATAATTATTATCATATAGTTTTACAATTAATTAGAATACATTTATTAATATTAGAATTACATTTAGATGTAAATTAAAATTAATTATAAATCATTTCTCAATTATAGAGTTAAAAAAACTGCATTTTAACTATAAAAAATATGAAATTTTTAACAAAATAAGATAAATACTAAATTATAATTGGTAGAAACAAGTTGTTTTAATAACTAGTTAATGTAAGAAATCCAAAATTCATTACAATAGTACATAGCCTACTGGCAAGTACTAATAAGGTATTTGCTCGATATTATACCTTGGACAAATTTTAAAAAATTAATACCCTTCAATCTTTTGTTCTCAATCAAAAAGACTTCAACTCAAGATTCATGTTCTTGAAACTATTAAAGTTATTTTCACATTATCACCAAATTCTCAAACATTAAAAAATTAACTATAAATAAATAAATTCTAAAACTTATAAATGAAACAGTAAGATAAATCAAATTTCCTAAAAATATATTTTGTAAAAGAAATGACACCTAATCTATATATAAATAAATAATTTATTATCTATAATAGATAATTGTATGGAATTATTATCTATAATAGATAATTGTATGAACAAAATTTGATATTCTCTCAAAATAGATTTAACAAAAAATGTCATCAAATATAATTTTAATATTTAACAATGGCATCATCATTGCAACTTGTTACCAATAAAAAATCACCACATGTATTACTCCAAATACAAATAATCTCACTGCAAATTAGATAGTCTAATTTCTTGTAATTATTTGAAGCTTCAAGGATAATCTAATTTCTTGTAACCATCTGAGGCCAACATGCATGGCACGAGATATAAAAAAAAAAGAAACTTCTGGAAAATAAGTCAATTCAAAATTCTTATCCATTGTCACTACTCCAAGTTCAGTTAGGTTCACTAAGATAAAATTCTTATCCATTGTCACTACTCCATGTTTAGTTAGGTTCACTAAGATAAAAGTCTTTTTCATTGTTATTTTCAACATCTAATAGATTAAAAAAAATGTCTGCATAGCAAGCAAACTATGTATAAAATAGATAAATGCACAATTTTTATAGATGTTTGTAACTAAGAATTAACTATTGATACACTTGAACTTACATTTCCTGCATGACAAGTGACCTATCTATAAATTAGAGAAATGGATGATCTTTTTATATATTTGTAGTAAAAAAGGAGTGCAACATGGATGCTCTCCAAGATTTGCTGGTAACTCTCAAAGCAAGAGTAATCTCTGAAATGGAGCCTCTGAAGTTATCAAATTTTCTGAAGGAAAGATTGAATGGTGATATTTATAAATTTCCTGTACAAGAGAGGAAGTAGATAAGTGAAATCTTCAGGTCATGCAAACCCAATGTGTTCTTTGTCTGCCATTACCCACAGCATTGCAACTTTCATTATCTCAATAACATGAATGTTGTAACCACTATTCAACCTAGATATTCATGTCACAAGTGCAAGCAACAATTTACTCTAGGTAGCATTGGATATGAGAAAAAGATAAAGAGTTCTACATTGAGTGCACAAAATGGAATGAAGTAGAAAAAACCCTCCTTTTCAAAGGGTTTTTCTATTACATAGAATGTTGTCAAGTGGCAAAAAATCTCAAGCTCAGATAGCATTGCAAGATGTTCCAACCCAAATCATTTGAAAAATAGTGCTATTTATAGTTTTGATTTGGGAATTTTGGAGGAGGATCTATCATCATTTTCAGTGGATTTGGCTTCTTGGATTGATGGAAAAAATATTGCAGATAATATTATCTCTAGCCTCATGTTGGAGGATGGTGATGTATCATCAGTTGCAATGGATTTAGGTTCTTTTCTTGGTGAAAACAATGTTGCACATAATGTTATTTCTAATCTTGATGTGGAAAGATTAGATGATCCATTCTCAGTGGGTTCCTCATTGAAAACCCAAGTATCTATCAGAAATGGGGGCCCTGATGAAAATAATGTTGCAGATAATGTTATCTCTATTCCCATATTGGAGGATGATGATCTATCATCATATGCAATGAATTTGGATTCTTTTCTTGATGAAGAAAATGTTACAGATAATGTTATTTCTAATCTTGATATGGAAAGATTGGATGATCCATCCTTAGTGGGTTCCTCATTGAAAACCCAAGAAGTATCTATCATAAATGGGGGGCTTGATGAAAATAATATTGCAGATAATGTTATCTCTAGTCCCAAGTTGGGGGATGATGAGCTATCATCATTTGCAGTAAATTTGGATTCTTGGCTTGATGAAGACAATGTTATTCCTAGTCCTGATGTGGAAATTTTGGATGATCCATCTTCAGTGGGTTCCTCATTGAAAACCCAAGAAGTATCTATCAGAAATATGGGGCTTGATGAAAAAGATGTTGCAGATAATGTTGTCTCTATTCCCATGTTGGAGGATGATGATCTATCATCATATGTAGTGGATTCTTTAATTGATGAAGACAATGTTACAGATAATGTTATTTCGAGTCATGATATGGAAATATCAGATGATCCATCCTTAGTGGATTCCCCATTGAAAACCCAACAATTATCTATCAAAAATGGGGGGCTTGATGAAAAAGATGTTGCAGATAATGTTATCTTTATTCTCATGTTGGAGGATGATTATCTATCATCATATGTAGCGAATTTGGATTCTTTTCTTGATGAAGGCAATGTTGCAGATAATATTATTTCTAGTCCTGATGTGGAAATATTGGATGATCCATTCTGTGGGTTCCTTATTAAAAACCCAAGATGTATCTATCATAAATGATGAACTTTAAATTCAAGTTAATGCCATTTCCAATCCTAATGTGGAAATGGTGGAGGCTTTATTTTCAGGGGATGATTCTTGTCTTGATGAAGAGAATATGAAAGATTTTGTCATTTCCAGTCTTGATGTGAAAATATCAAAGGACCCATTCTCATATTCTCTAGTGGATTCTACTTTGAATGCCCAACAAGTGTCTATTAGAAATGTGGAGCTTGATGAAGATAATAATGTAATTTCCAGTCTTGATTTGGAAATATCAGAAGATCCAATCTCATTTCTTGATTCCTTATTTTTAGGGGATGATTGTTGGCTTCATGAAGAGAATATGAAAGATATTTCCATTTCTAGTCCCGATGTGGAAATATCTGAGGACTCATTCTCATATGCTTCTTTGAATACTGAAGAAGTGCCTATCATAAATGGATTTCTTGATCCAATCTCAAATTTATGTAACAAAAATTGGTGGGCTAATTAATGTAAAAGACTTGTTGAGATTGGTTGTAACTCTTCTGATTTATGTTGAGATGTAGAAGAATCTACTATGAGAAGGAGGAAAAAAGAAAAGAAAAAAGAATGTATGTTCATTTGATTTGAACAAGCTTGATTTGAGTAGTGAGTATTCTCAGCCTAGTGGAGGCAATTGTACAATGTATATATTCATTTTTTGGAGGTAATTGTACAATGTATATATTCATGTTTGTCTCCAATTTGATTTTCATGTGTTTTATTGTTAAATTTATAAATTGGTTATTGTGATTTGTATTTGTTAAGACTAGGTAGAAGAAAAGTTCAATGGAATTGCTTGTGACATTTGCATTGAAACTAATTGCTATAACGTAATGTTTTATGTTTACATTTGTTTGGAGTCGAGTGAAAATAATATAATCAAAAGTCCTCCTTTATAACATTCTAGAGCACAAAATGGTGTTTATAGCCTTTGTGAATTTTACTATGAAAATTATCTTAAATTAGATGAACTATTTAAGTAAACAACACATAAACTCTTTAATAAGAATCATACTGGTTAAGCCCTTCTTTTTCATATTTCATAGGTTTTTTAAAAATATTTCAGTGGGTATTGAATTTTTTAAGGAATTTAGAATCATATTGGTTAAGCCCTTCTTTTTCACATTTCATAGGCTTTTTAAAAACATTTTAGTGAGTATTTAATTCTTTTAGGAATTCTTATGAGAATGTTTTTTGTATTTTGGACTTTAAATTTTAAGTTGGAGGCAAATTCTACAGTAAATTTTTTATGAGAAGATTTTTTAAAAATATTTTAGGTGTTAAGAATTTTTAGAAAAATTTAAGAGAATGTTTTAATGAATTTTCTAATAACATACAATTTCAAGATTTAAGCTCCCAAATTTTAGGAAGCAAAATCCATAGTTATGTAATAAAATCTGAAAAATATTGACAAGGGTTTTCAAAATGCTCCTAAACTTACTTATTTGATGATATATCTTATATTAAGTTTTATTTTCAATTTGATGTTTTGTAGAATCATGTATCATCTAATATCAAAAAATAATTAAACCAATAAATTGAATTAAAGTGCATATGTTTTGGATTAAGGTAAACATATTCTATTTTAGGTCATGAATCAATCGGTTTTCAAAGGATTTGCATAGACAAGGCCTAAATTGTATTGCTATTATTATTGGATTTTTTATTAAGCTTCTCACTGCAAAAAAGTCTTAGTAATGGTGAGAAAATCAATAAAATATGAACTAAATTTTAAATCAGTAAAAATATAAACTGAACTTTAAATTAATAAAATATGAACTAAACTTTAAATCAATTAAAAATAAAATAAAGACAAAATTTGCAATATTAGTAATTAAAATTCCAACATAGACTCCTAATGTTGAATGAAACAAAGTCATTCTTTAGACAAAAATTACAGGAAAGATTATATGATTCACACTTGCATCAAAGAGTTCTTTATTTCAAATTTATAACTATACATTTTCTTTAGAGTTTAGATTAAATATATATAGGAAATAATGTTTAAACAATTATTTATAAATTTTCAATAAAAATTAAATAAAATATTATAATTTAAGTTAAGTGAATATTTTAATTTAAGTAGTGAATAATTTTATAAACAAATAAATATAATAGAAAATAAAAATAAAAGATTAAATATTATATCATCCATTATATTATTAAGATTAGTTAGTATTATTTTATTATAAGTAATATTACCATATTATTATACTATATTTATTATAATACACTTATAATAACTAATATATATTATATTTATTATTATATTATTATTTAATATTATCTTTATTATTAAACATGTACGACAATTGTTTATTGTATTTTTATATTTTTATATTATTTTATTATATAATTTTAATAGTATTATATTCTAGTTAATATCAATTTTTTATTTTTTTTCTTGATAATGGCCATTCGGCCTTGATATTTCATGCCTAACCTATATCTAATGCTTTTGATGCTTACATAATAGCCAAGGTTTACCCTTGACTTGTACATTTAGTAATATCATTGTTACATTTCATTATATTACAACGGATTTATCTTGAAGCTCGAAGTCCTTTCTCTCATGTCCTTTAGTCCAAGAGATGTATGGGCTTGAATCTTTAGGTCATAGTCCCTCCAGATTATAAAACCTTCCATTTTTCCTTGGCTAAGATCATTGCTAGAGACTATAAATTGATGAAAGCAAATAAACAATCCATATATAAATTACTATTTTATAAATTAGATACAAATTTTATAATGCCTCTTCATCTTTACTAATGATTATTATTGAAATATACAATCCATATTTATATGATATGCCACATGATTAAGAGAAGAAATCACCTTGATCTTCTAAAGACAAATAATGTCTAGAGAAGCACATTTCTTTCAAAATTAATACACAATGAACTTAATATGTGGGCTTTTCAAACCCTTGATATTAAATGAGACAATGATTCATTAAAATTATGGGTTTAAGGATGTTTCTTGGAGTCTAACTCTCATAAAGTAGAATAATTATTCTACAAAAACCAATTTAAGAGAATTTTCCAAGGTGCACATTCTCCCTTGCTTCACTTTTGTTAATTTCATATAAAAAAAATATACACATATTTCATCAATTATGAAAACCATGATTAACAATACATAAATATATTGAAACAATTTGAAACATCAACAATATAAAAATATATAATATCAATTTAACCAACAAAACTCTAAACTTATTTGTCCACTCATAAATAATGATCCAAATTTTGAATATTAATTAGAACTTGATACTTGACTCAAAGAGGATGATCCAATCTCAAACTATCATTTTAAGTCAATTGGTTAAGCATACTTGAAAAGGGTAATGGCATGTTCCTTGACCATGCCATCCAAAGAGATTGAAATCTTCCAAAAGTGCAATAAATAAGGTATGAGCTTGAGATTATACCTTTGACAACTTTGACAAAATAAATATGTACCCTTCAATCTTTTGTTCTCAATAAAAAAGATTTCAATTCAAGATTCATGTTTTTGAAACTATTAAAATTATGAATATAAGTTATTTCATTCTCTTATTTTTAACATTATGACCAAATTCTCTAACATTAAAAAATCAACTAAAAAATAAATAAATTCTAAAATTTCTAAATGAAATAATAAGATAGATCAAATTTCCAATAAAGATATTTTTTAAAAGAAATGAGACCTAATCTACATATAATTAAATAATTTATTATCTATAATAGCTAATTGTATGAACAAAATTTGATATTCTCTCAAAATAGATTTAACAAAAAGTATCATCAAATAGAATTTCAATATTTAACAATAAAATCATCATTGCAACTTGGTATCAATAAAAATATCACCACATTGATTACTCCAAATACAAATACTCTCTCACTACAAATTTGATAGTCTAATTTCTTATAATTATTTGAAGCTTCAAGGATAATCTAATTTCTTGTAACCATCTAAAGCCTCAACAACTATAAAAGATAATTGTTTGAAGACAACATGCATGGCGCGAGATCAAAAAAATAAGAAACTTCTGTCAAATAAGTCAATTCAAAATTCTTATCCATTGTCACTACTCCAAGTTCAGTTAGGTTCACTAAGATAAAATTCTATTTTCGTTGTTATTTTCAACACTAACATATTAACAAAAAATTTCTGCATAACAAATAAGCTACGTATAAAATAGATAAATGCCCAATTTTTATAGACGTTTGTAACTAAGAATTAACTACTGATACACTTGAACTTACATTTCCTGTATGACAAGCAACCTATTTATAAATTAGAGAAATGGAGGATCTTTGTATACGTTTGTAGTAAAGAATTGGCTGCTTTGATGGGTACTCTCCAAGATCTCCTAGCAACTCTCAAAGGAGGAGCAATTTTTGAAATGGAGCCTCTAGATTTACTAAATTTTCTGAAGGAAAGATTGAATGGTGATATTTATAAATTGCACATACAAGAGAGGAAGCAGATAAGTGAAATCTTTAGGTCATGCAAACTTGATGTGTGCCTTGTCTTCCATTCCCCACAATATTGTAGCTTTTGTTATCTCAATAACATGAATGTTGCAACCACTATTCAACCTAGATATTCCTATCACAAGTGCAAGAAATAATTTACTCTGGGCAGTGCTGGATATGACAAAAAGAGAAAGAGTTATACAATGAGTGCAAAAAATGGAATGAAGCACCAAAAACCCTCATGTTCAAAGGGTTCTTCTACTACACAGAATGCTATCAAGTGGGAAAAAATCTTAGGTTCAGATAGCATTGCAAGATGTTCCAACCCAAATCATTTGAAAGATAGTGCCATTCATAGTTTTGATTTGGGAATGTTGGAGGAGGATCTATCATCATTTGTAGCAAATTTGGCTTCTTAGATTGATAGAGAAAATATTGCAGATAATGTTATCTCTAGCCCCATGTTGGAGGATGGTGATGTATCATCATTTGCAATGAATTTGGATTCTTTTCTTGGTGAAGACAATGTTGCAGATAATATTATTTCTAGTCTTGATGTGGAAAGATTGGATGATCCATCCTCACTAGGTTCCTCATTGAAAATCCAAGAAGTATCTATTAGAAATAGGGGGCTTGATGAAAACAATATTGCAAATAATGTTATCTCTAGTCCTAAGTTGGGGGAGGATGATCTATCATCATTTATAGTGGATTTGGATTCTTTCCTTGATGAAGACAATGTTGGAGATAATGTTATTTCTAGTCCTAATGTGGAAATATTCGATGATCCATCCTCATTGGGTTCCTCATTTAAAACCCAAGAAGTATTTATCATAAATAGGGGGCTTGATGAAAAAGATGTTGCAGATAAGGTTATCTCTATTTCCATGTTGGAGGATATGATCTATCATCATATTCAATGAATTTGGATTCTTTATTTGATGAAGACAATATTGCAGATAATGTCATTTCCAGTCCTAATATAGAAATATTGGATGATCCATCCTCAATGGGTTCCTCATTGAAAACCCAACAAGTATCTATCAGAAATGGGGGTCTTGATGAAAAAGATGTTGCAGATAATGTTATATCTATTCCCATGTTCGAGGATGATAATCTATCATCATATGCAGTGAATTTGGATTCTTTGCTTGGTGAAGACAATGTTGCAAATAATGTTATTTCTATTCCTAACATGGAAATATTGGATGATCCATTCTCAGTGGGTTCCTCATTGAAAACCCAAAATGTATCTATCAGAAATGATGATCTTGAAATTCAAGTTAATGTCATTTCCAATCCTGATGTGGAAATGGTGGAGGCTTTGTTTTTAGGGGATTATTCTTGGATTGATGAAGAGAATATGAAAGATCTTTTCATTTCTAGTCTTGATGTTGAAATGTCAAATGACCCATGATTCTCATATTCTCCAATTCTTTCAGTGGATTCTAATTTGAATGTCCAACAAGTGTTTATCAGAAATGTGGAGCTTGATGAAGATAATAATGTAATTTGCAGTCTTAATATGGAAATATCAGAAGATCCAATCTCATTCCTTGATTCCTTATTTTTAGGGGATGATTCTTGGCTTGATGAAGATAATATGAAAGATATTGCCATTTCTAGTCCTGATGTGGAAATATCTGAGGACCCATTCTCATATGCTTCTTTGAATACTAAAGAAGTGCCTATCATAAATGGGTTTCTTGATCCAATCCCATATTTATGTAACAAAATTGGTGGGATAATTATTGTAAAAGACTTGTTGAGATTGGTTGTACCTCTAGTTTTTGTTGAGATGTAGAAGAATCTCCTATGAGAAGGAGAACAAAAGAAAAGAAAAAATAATATATGTTCATTTGATTTGAGTAGTGAGTACTCTCAGCCTGGTGGAGGCAATTGCACAATGTATATATTCATTTTTTGTCTCCAATTTGGTTTTTGTGTGTTTTATTATTAAATTTATAAATTGGTTATTGTGATTTGTATTTGTTAAGATTGGGTCGAAGAAAAGTTCAATGGAATTGCTTGTGACATTTGCATTGAAAATAATTGCTATATAACATAATATTTTATGTCTACATTTTTTTGGAGCCTAGTGAAAATAATATGATCAAAAGTCCTCCTTTAGAATATTCTAGAGCTCAAAATGGTGTTTATTGCCTTTGTGAATTGTATTGTGAAAATTATCTCAAATTGGAATCGTACTAGTTAAGCCCTTCTTTTTCATATTTCATAGGGTTTTTAAAAATATTTCTGTGAGTATTGAAAATTTTTAGGAATTTTTATGAGAATGTTTTCTGTATTTTGTACTTTAAATTTTAAGTTGGAGGAAAATTCTACAGTAAAATCTTATTGGTTAAGTTATTTTGAAATAAAGTACCATATTGTTTTTTACGAGAAAATTATGTCTAGAAATATCACTTTAGGCTTTTATTCTATATCAAGTTTTTCTTATTGAAGCAAGATTTATGCATTTAGATAAACCCTCGGTGAACAAATAGGTTGGCTTGGGCGATATAATTATAGAGGTTTTGAATAGGAGATATTGAAGGGAAAATATGGATTACACAGAAGGCACTAATGAATTGGATTACGAATCGGAGGATTCCTCTGATATTGAAGACTTGGAATGTTCTGAAGAGGAAAATTGCTCTACAAAAAAGGGAAAAAAGAACTGTTATGGCGTTTTAAGCTTTCAAGACATCTGTAAATGACACAAACAAGCCATGGAGTCTGTTTCTTCCTTTTGTTGTTTATCTCAAGCAAAATCAAGGATTCTCCTGCAACATTTCAAGTGGAGCACTGCAAATTTGCTGGATGAATGGTTTGTGAATGAGCAGAAAAGATTTACTTGAGAAAAAATAATTAGATACTAAAATAAATTCATATAATATAATTTAAAATTTAAAATTTTTAATATACAATTAATATAAAAAAGAAAAAGATTAATGAAAATCCTAATTAAAGATAAAAACGAAAATTATTTCTAAGCTGAAAACTTAAATATAAACTTAAAAATATTGCAAACATGGTAAATTTTAATTGGTTCACTCACGTAATAAGACTTAAAATGATTTTGTCCAATGACATGATTAAAAATTAATTTCTAGATATTATAAAGTTAAACAATTTGCATCTATACTTTACAAATGCAAAACTTATAAGGAAATATAAAATAGAATTTATTTTGATTAGTGTAGAACACTTCATTGAATCACTAGTTAAGATTAAAAACTCAAAAATGGATACAATAGTACTTAGCCTACCGACAAGTACTAATTAAACAAAATCAATTAAAATTTTCAAAATTTTCAAAATATTCAATAATTAAAAAATAATAAATAAAAATCTATTCATACTCTTTATTCCTAAAAAAAAGTGGTCTATAAGACCTCAAATGTATTAGCCAATCATATCATCAAAAAATAATTTGTACAAATTATAAACTTAAAATATTTGCATTTAGACTATAGAATATGTGTTATTTTTAACAAAATAAGAAAATACTAAAATATTATTGTTGCAAACAATTGCTTTTAATCACTAGTTAATGGAAGAAATCCAAAAAGTGATGCAATAGTACTTTCTAGCCTATCCACAACTACTACTAAGGTTGCATAGCAATAGGCAATGCTAAAGGAAAATCTAAAAGTTGAAGTTTAAATAATGCATTTCCATTTAGAAAAATTGTGGGTATGTGAGAGTGATGATATTAATAATTATTTATTTTATTAAAAAAAATGAAAATTAAAGTTTACAAAGAATGTTATTTTATTATTTAAATATTTTATATTTAATTAGTTTATTTTTTAATATTATATTAATCTTTTATATCATAAAATATGTATATTTTATAAAATAAAATAATATAAATATATCTAATGTAATAATGATAATTACTTTAATATAATATAAAAATAATAGTTTAAGTAAAATATATATATGCAATGTAATATATAGTATTATAATATATATTATAAATCTTTTAACACAAATATTATAAATTACATAAAATAAAAATTATAGTATAAATACGTATAATTTAGTATATATAACAATGAAATTTGAAATAATTTTCCATGAAAGCAAACATTTTGATGAGAAGTGACAAAATATAAAAAATATAATATAATATTGGTCAAATTAAACCTTCAACATAGATAAACGTGGTTTCAAGTACTAGGTAGAATAAAATTATTAGTTTTTATTTATTTATTTATTTCTATTTTCTAGTGTTTAAGGTGCCTCATTGACCTTCCTATTTAAAGTCACAATCAATTGTATAATTAATTAGATGATAAATAATATGTGATCTCTAAACATTTAGCTTTTTAGAATAGTTTTTATTTTCCATTTATAAATAGAGTAAGAATTTTAGATATAGTGAAAATGAAATTTATATTTGATTTCTAATATATATAATATTATATTTTATGTTTATCTTATTAAATTTATTGAATTTTTTCAATATAAGTTTATAAAGTTTTCTACCTTATTCAATAAATATTTTGTCTTCATTTTTTGATAAATCAAAAAGATTAGATAAATATTTAGTCTTTTAGTAAATGAAAAAAAAATTCACATGTACTTTAGCATATCTAGTTCCCTCTATTTATGTGTGGTTGCGTTCTCAAACAAGTGCCACGTAGTGGCTAGTACTTGCCTTAGTTGTAGTTTTAATTATATTAGCATATAATTTTAAAATCTTTAAACTAAATAATTATTTAAATTTATTTAATATATTATTAGGTTGGGTTAAATATTTAGTTTATAGTTATGTTAAAGTTCAATTAGAAATATAATTAATTCAAACTTTAATTTATATGTAAAATAATTTTTTCATCTTTTTAGTTTTGTCATAATTGTAATTTTAATATTAAATGTCTATCTAACTCAAATTTTAATAAATTTATTAGACTTATAAATATATTTTAATTAATTATAAAATAGAATGACATATATTGATTTGCATTGAGATGACCAACTAATTAAAATTATATATATATATATATATATATATATATATATATATATATATATATATATATATATATATATATATATATATATATATATATATATATATATATATATATATATATATATATATATATATATATATATATATATATATATATATATATATATATATATATATATATATATATATATATATATATATATATATATATATATATATATATATATATATATATATAGACACACACACACACTTTGGTTTAAAATATCAATATCATAAATGAATCAATTCATAAATATAATAATAATATTATATTTTAAATAAAAAAGGTAATATAATTGACTTAATTTTATATATTTGATATTAAATTATAAAAATAAAAAATAATAATATATAATTTGATATTAACTGGGCTAAGTTGGGCATCACTCATCTGGCTGACCTTTTTGATCAAGATAAGCTTATTAACTGGGATGTGCTTAGAGATAGATATGATATTCCTGCCTCTCAGAAGAAAACTTACAATATGATTCTTAAGGCCTCCAAGGACCTGCCTA
Organism: Chamaecyparis obtusa; assembly: GCA_027943335.1. Taxonomy (NCBI): domain Eukaryota; kingdom Viridiplantae; phylum Streptophyta; class Pinopsida; order Cupressales; family Cupressaceae; genus Chamaecyparis; species Chamaecyparis obtusa. Next base: position 6,892 of record BSBK01004073.1, on the reverse strand, counting down.
CAGCCTGTCATGTGGATTCTCATAGATTTCTTAACTCTAAATGGCCTAATGGGGTCATTTTGTCCAAAATCAAAGCTAAAAATATATATAACATTATTGGGCACAACGACTCTATAATTGATCATGTCAATTCTATATGGTACTCCTCACTTGATAACAGTCATTGGAAGAAGTATTTTGAGATTCTTTGGAAAGGCTCTGTTGAACCTAAAATAAAATGCTTTAAATGGTTGGCTCTTCTTGATAGACTGCCTGTTTGAAAAGATGCTTCTACTAATGATCTTTGCAGCTTGTGCATACTCCCTAAGACTGGTAGACATATCCTTTTTTACTATGTTTTTGCTAAAGAGATCTGGGACATGTTTGGTATCTCATACCCTATACATGTGAATATTCTTGAAAATATTACTAGATGCATTATTGGTATTAATAACGATTCTAATCTATTTTGGAATATTCTCTCTTCTAATATTCTCTGGTAGATTTGGAAATGTAGGAACGAAGAAAGGTTTCAAAACAACCCCAGAGTTCTTTTTGAGTCTTTTCAAAAACTCACACATTTCAAAATCATTTTGCAGGTTCACGCCATTATGATGATTGAAAGGGAGAAACTCGGGAGGTTCCTGCAGGATGGTCATGCCACCTTTTTCATCTATGAGATGAAGCATGGTTTCGACTGGAGACGAAACTTGGATAATCTTCAAATGTTCGAGAGAACTGTCAAAAGACTCAACCAGGAAATTAAAAAGAATGTCAAATCTAAAAAGGACCGGATCTTCATGTTCTCTCAAATCTAGGAACATAAGAACATTGTGTGGATGGAAGGAGCGATGGGTTGGACTGCTTGGGTTGATACCCATGATGGTCTCCTACACTAGTTTTTTTTCCCTATTTCTTTTTGAGTTTATGTAGCTTGTACATCCCGTTGTAGCTCTTTTTTTTGGTGGGGCCGGGCCCCCTCACTTGTACTCTTCGTTGATTTTGTCCTAAACTTAACTGGTCTCATTTTTTTTTATCCTCTTATATTTAATAAAAAAAAACAAAACATTATAATAATGTATTTTACTTTTAATAGAAGTAAGAGATAAGTTGGAGGAAAAGTAAAAGCTAAGTAAAAGAAAAACTAAGACTTTAAGAGGAAAGGAGACAAAACAATAAAAATTGAAAAAAACATTCTCAATCCACCTGGAGGGAGGAGGAGTTGAAAGGAAAAGTGAAGTGTTAAAAAGAAAAAAATAGAAGAAAGTAAATCAAATTAGATTTGGGTTTTTTTACCATTAGTAATGTAATCTATTTTGAAATATTTAATATTTTTTTGAATTATATTTCATAAGTATTTGGAAAAATTTATATTCTATTTTATTTTTAAGGGTAGAATAAAGTATTAAAATATGACATGGATTTTAGGTTAAATAATAGAAAATACTATTTTAACCTTTTTAGTGAAAGATTTACCTTACGTAATTAGATAAAAGAGGTGAAATTATTAGAATTAGTAAGATTGTGTTTTTTAATTAGTTATGGAAATAAAGTTAGAATATTTATTTTTCATAATTAAATTTCTACATGATTTATTATTTTGTGACAATAACTATTTATTAGTGTGAATATTTTATATTAAAATATATGGTGATGCAAATCTTATAGATCACGTTAGTGATATTAATTATTTGATTAGTTATTCCATTTTATTTCAATTTTATTATTATAGAGTGGAATGGAACTTCTACTAATCAAATGAGATTATGGGAGAATCTATTGAAGTTACATTAAAATTGGTGTCTTTTCCTATTATTTAAAGAACTTAAGCAATTTTAATTATTTTTTTCATTAAATAAGAACTATAAAAATTTCACTTCCATTTATTTCATTTATCAATATATTCAGATATTTATTTACAAATAGGCGGATGGTGTATATTTAAATGTAATGAAAAAAATAAATCTAAAATTAGACAAAATTTAAACATTCATCAAACTATAAACACTAATTTTGGTTTCTACATCTAAATTATACACACATTAATAATAAATTAAAAAAAAACATTACGTTTAAATTATAGAATAGCATGTAGTAGTTGGAAAAAAACAAAACTAACAAACAAACAAGTAGTAGCTAGTACACTGAGCCATTTATAATCCTGAGATAATTAAGATTGTAAAAAGAAGTGCATGTCTATTTTGACATTGAGAAGTTATAGCAATTCTTAACTTAATACCCATAGTTGTTGATTTAATATCTAATATTTTTGACAACATTGTACCAATAGTTGTGACTTTAAAGTTATTTTTGTTAATGATGATTACCCATCATTGAATGAAATGTGCCCTTTATTTTGAAACCTTATTTATAAGCAGGAGACTCGCCAAGTAAGCTACTGTAACAAAATGGGAGTGATTTGAAATTTCCACGTAGGATTTTGAGAAGCCCAAAGTTGGGGTGCTCAACTATTGGGTCCTCTCCCCTAGTTGTATTTTTTTTTCTTAAGAAAGTGGTCATGTCACTCAACTCTCAGATTGAAACAAGTACAACATCCATTAGTAAATAGAAGTATGCATTAGCACTGTAACAAAACGAAGCCCAACATAAAAAACCAACTGATAAGTAACCAGAACAAAGAACATGCAAGTAAACAAAACATAAGTAACTAGAACAAAGAACATGCAAGTAATCAAATTAAATTTAAAGCAAAACAAATAACATGCAAGTAAACAGAATTATGCAAAAAATAAAAAGAAACTGTCAGTAGTCAAATTTTGCCTGTAAGAAGTACAAAGTTGAGAGCCAACAATTCATTAAAATGATATGATGTTGCATGCTTAAAAGAGTAAGACATGATTAATGAAGCATTTGGGATGATTAACCAGGCATGTGGGAAGAAGGACAAGAAGAATAAGAGTAGCAAAAAGCTACAGTTCATTAAAATTAAAAAAATAACTTAAAAATTAGTCAAATAATCATAGTCGCCACATATTCAATCTTGCCCTGGGAGAAGTATTGAGGCCTCTCAATAGAAATCCATCTCTTTTTGTTCACCCCTGTTTGTAATGGAGGGTGGTAGATATATAAAATAGTATTGTTGGTGCCTAATTCAAACCTACTCAAGAAAATCCCATCCCTCAACACCGCTGCATCAACACTATCAAGAGGTTGAGGAAGATCATCAACTATCCTCCAAAAATTATCTCTAGAGTTGTATTCAGTCACAACATCCCATTGAAAGCAATACAAATGCCCAAATGTAGCCACCATGGGCTCCACACAATCTTCAACAAACCACCTATTGGGCAAAGTCAACCAGATTTCTCTTTCTGGATCTAACCATTGAAGCTCCTCATTATACAAGCTGAGAACATAGAGCACGCCTTCCATGAAAATAGATTGACATAAAGATTGATTTTGAAGCATATTAGGAAGAAGCTTCCACTCTCGTGTCTCTACATTGTAAATTGCAGCTTGGCTTGTACTCTTACAACATTGTCTTCCTCCTGCAATATAAATCAGTTCTTAAGGAGATGCACAACATGCAAAGTCAAACAAAAATTGTGGGGTGGGCATATCAACACCTTTCCACCATTTGCAAGACATAAAATCAAATATCAAAATAGCCATGTTTGATATCTTCCATTTTGAACCTACTCTGTAGTGCTCATATGACCCTAGTAAAACCAGTTTTTGCTTTACAAAGATAAACTTGGAGAATGAATAGAATTCAAATTTAGTAGGGATGAGAGGGAGTCTTTCCCATAACTGGTCAACATGATCATATATGGTTATAAAAAAGTGAAGATTCTGTTTGAATTGATCATTCACACTCTCAATCAGACATATGAACTCCTGAGACCTCCCATAATTCATTCTATCTCCATAAAATTCAGAATTTTCTAACATTGCCTTCCAGTTTTTACAAACTTTCTTCACCATTATGTGAGATGTATAAGACACTCTCATTAGGATCTGTCTTACTAATTCTTCTAGAATTACAATAAAATACTCCATTACCAATTGTGCTATCAAATCTCAAACATTTTTGATAGTTGCCAAATTTTAACAATGCTCAAATGAATACCAGTTCTTGAACATATGTCAAACTTTTATAGTGAAAAGACCTAAATATATAATGAATTTTTATATATTTGCATGGTTCTAAATATAGGATGTTTTATTTTTAACTAATTTTATAAGTCAAATACATTCACAAAGTTAAATTAAATATTTTTAATCAATCTTTCTCTTTTTAGAAATGTCAATTGCATTAAAAAATTAAATTTATTTTTTTATTACTTTTATTATATTAAGATTTTTTATGTTAAATTCTATAAATACCAATTTATTAATTATATTACTAAATTATAAAGGTAAAAGTAAATGTATAATATCATAAATAAAATTTTAAAAAATATATAAATAAACATATATATAAAGAAATAATTTTAAAAAAAAAATAATTATAAATATATATATTAATAAAAGTATATAACTAAATAATAATAGAAATAATATAACAATGAAATTAAATAAAACTCTCCTTCTATACATAAAATTAATAAAAAAAATTAAATTTTAAAATAAAGAATAGTAAAATTAAAAAATAGTTTCTCAGCTAAAATTTATTTGGTAAAGCAAGTAGAAAACATAGTAATAGAAATAGTTAAAAATATCAAGAAATGGTTTAAAATTACTTCAAAAATAAAACTTCAAACATCACAAATGAAATATAACAAGTGCCACGTAGTGGCTAGCCTTTTAATTAAAATAATCAAGTGTAATTATAATGTAAAATATATAATTAGAATTTTAATAAATTAATTATACTTAAGCTACTAAAAATAATATCAAGAAATTTTAATAAATTATTAAACATGTAGAACTATTAAATTAATATATATTAAATCATTATTTTTAATCAAAAATTGATACTTAACATATATTCAAAATATTTTCATATAAATATTATATTTTATAATAATTTTTTAAATCAATTTTTTTAAATAAAACTATGATTTTAAAATTAAATATTAATTTAACATTTTGTGGTCTGATGGTAAAGGGAATAAGAAGTTGCATGCTGTTAAATGGGACTGGTGCAACACTAATAAGCTCCTTGGGGGTTTGGGCTTAAAAGATCTTAAAACCCAAGGTATTGCTCTCTCTGCCAAATGGATCTTAATTCACTTTATGGATGGTAACGATCCATGGAAGGTCCTTGTTCAGCATAATATTGAAAATGGATTTCCTAAGAATGCTAAGTCTTGGAAGAACCTCCCTTTTAGTGACTTGGTCTTAGGAAACTTCCCCATTGTTGTTCAAGGCTCTGTTGTCTTTAGATCCATTTGGAGGGCTTAGGAACATGTTAGAAAGTATATCACCAACAAGGACTTCCATGATGATAAGCACCTATATGGTGAGAGATCCATTTGGTGGAACTTGCATTTGTCTGAGAAACCCCTTGCCCTCTCCCAAGGATGCTCTGCTAGTCATTGGGCTAAGTTGGGCATCACTCATCTAGCTGACCTTATTGATCAAGACAAGCTTATTAGTTGGGACATGCTTAGAGATAGATATGATATTCCTGCCTCTTAGAAAAAGACTTACAATATGATTCTTAAGGCTTTAAAGGACCTTCCTATGGCCTGTCATGTGGATTCTTATAGATTTCTTAATTGTAAATAGCCTGATGGGGTCATTTTGTCCAAAATCAAAGCTAAAAATATATATAACATTATTGGGCACAACGACTCTATAATTGAACATGTCAATTCTATATGGTACTCCTCTCTTGATAACAATTAGTGGAAGAAGTTTTTTGAGATTCTTTGGAAAGGCTCTGTTGAACCTAAGATTAAATTCTTTAAATGGTTGGCTCTTCTTGATAGACTGCCTGTTCGAAAAGATGCTTCTACTAATGATCTTTGCATCTTGTGTAGACTCCCTGAGACTGGTAGACATATCCTTTTTTACTATGTTTTTGCTAAAGAGGTTTGGGGCATGTTTGGTATCTCTTACCCTTTACATGTGAATATTCTTGAAATTATTACAAGATGCATTATTGGTATTAGTAACGATTCTAATATGTTTTTGAATATACTCTCTTCTAATATTCTCTGTCAGATTGGGAAATGCAGGAACGAAGAAAGGTTTCAAAACAACCCCAGAGTTCTTACTGAGTCTTTTCGAAAACTCACACATTTCAAAATCTTTTTGCAAGTTTATGCCATTATGATGATTGAAAGGAGAAACTTAGGAGGTTCCTGCAGGATGGTCATGCTACCTTCTTCATCTATGAGATGAAACATGGTTTCGACTGGAGATGAAACTTGGACAATCTTCAAATGTTCGAGAAAACTATGAAAAGACTAAACCAAGAAATTAAAAAGAATGCCAAAGCTAAAAATGACTAGATCTTCATGCTATCTCAAATTCAAGAATGAAAGAACATTGTGTGGATGGAAGGAGCATTGGGTTGGACTGCTTGGGTTGATACCCATGATGGTCTCCTGCTTTAGTCTCTTTTTTCTTGTTTATTTTTTAGTATATGTAGCTTGTACATCTCGTTGTAGCTCTTTTTGTTTTGGTGGGGCCAGGCCCCCTCTCTTGTACACTTCAGTGATCCTGTACTAAACTTTACTACGATTGTATTTTTTGATCTTCTTATATTTAATACAAAAAAAAATTTAACTTAACATATTTTAATTTATAATAAAAATCAATATATATTATAATATCATAAGTTTTATTTAAATTGTAATATTTTGTAAAAATAAATAGTATAAACTACAAATAAATTTATAAAATACAATTTTAAATTTTCAACTACTAATAAATTTATAAAATATATATATTTTTAAAAGTTCATGTCTCCTAAGTATATTTTTATCATGTATTTGTTATC
>BSBK01004072.1:0-159898 GCA_027943335.1 Chamaecyparis obtusa | reverse complement strand
TACGCCTGGCTGTTTCGTAGATTCTCAATGGTTAATTTATTATGATGGTTAGGGGTTCTGAAGTAATGCATGGCTGTTGCATAATTTTGTAAGGGGTTGAAAAGTGAGAGATATTTTGATGGAGACTAAGTTGCATGCTGATGCCACGGCCCATGTGGAAAGTGGGAACTTTCAACTTGGGAAGTACAAGTGTCATCATTCATGTGGCATGCCAGGCTATGTCGTAACATCTCAAGGTTTCATTTTTTTGGTCAGTTTAATGGCTAAGGGCCAAGGCCCCTGATTTGCAGGTAGCAATTTAGCCTAAGTTGAGATAGGGTATTAGGGACCTAGGGTTATAAACTTAGAAACTTAGATGTACCGTTGACAGTGACACTTATTTAAATTCTGAAAAAGGTAATTACTAATTTCATGCATGTGTGACTGTGCTTGATGAGACATTGAGATTTTAATTTTTAATATAGTAGGTGGCCTGGTGGCTGGTACCCTGGTTGTACTTGTGAGTTGCTTGTTACTTGTTAGTTATTATTATTAAATACAGTTCACACTTTAGAGCATACATAATTTCCAGAGTCGAAGAGAAACCAGAGAGTTTAGTACTTCAAAGAATGGCAGAACAAGGATCTTCTGATGTTGTTGAAGTACTAGAAAAGAGTGCCATTGTGCATTCAAGAACAAAGAGGCAAAACATATACACTGAAGAATGGATGAAACTGTTGCCTGGATCCTCAAATTTTCAATCAGCTAACGCTTATGAATGGAGGGACCCTTATGCGTTCTACAGGGATGCTGAATGCCTGAACACAACTGGGTATGAGCTCTTCATGTTTTTCTATAACAATAGAATTAGAGGCCCTCCTGTTTCAAACCCATGGGAGAGGAACTTGGCAAAGTTGATAGTACCTGAGGTATTTTTGGATGTAGACCTCATGAAAGCGCTAATTCAAGCATACAATCCAGTGACACAAGCTTTCCATCAGCATGACAAGTCTATACTTTGCATGTTAGATAGAGCATCTTTTACTCAAGCTTTCACTAATACATTTGGGGTCATTTTGCGACAGCTATGTGTCGCAATTGCGACAGCTATGTGTCGCAATAGCAACACCCATAGACGTCGCTATTTTTTAGTCGCAAATTACGACGTCTATGGGTAGCCGTCGCAATTGTGACACATATCCGTCGCAATGTGACTAAGATTTAAGAAGCGGCATGGCCATCGCCCCCCCGTCGCATGGCTTCGGAGGGCCGTCGCAATCGTGACAGACCTCCCAAGCAATTGCGACGGGCACCTGCATCGCATTGCGACGGGTTTCCGTCGCAATTGCGACGCCCGTGGGTGGATTAAAAAAAAAAAATTAATTTAATACATTGCTAATGAACCACATTAATGCTTTTTTCTTTCAACAAATGAGGACAGCCACTGTAAAGACAACATGATAATGTACACTCACTGTAAGGACAGTCACAAATGAGGACATCTCACAGTGACTATCCCTAGTGTAATTGCCACTTGAATGTATTGCTATTCAGCCACATTAATGCTTTTCTTCTTTCAAGCACAAACGTTTTATGGACCGTAACATCTTCATTGTTTCAGGTATGCAATGAAACAACCGTAACTTGCAACCACCTTCACGGTACTTGTTGTACATTACCATGTTGTCTTTACAGTGACTGTCCTCATTCAAGTGGCAATTACACAAGGGACAGTCACTGTGAGATGTCCTCATTTGTGACAAGGACAGTCACACATGAGGACATCTCACGGTGACTGTCCCTTGTGTAATTGCCACTTGAATGTATTGCTATTCAACCACATTTATGGGCCCGTTTGGACCCCAGCACACAGTAGCATCTACAGAGAAGAATATCCCAGGTGTAACAAGTTGTAAGAATATACCAACAGTTCTAAGAAGTTCCCTAGCACATAGTAGCATCTACAGAGAAGAATATACAACATGAGGGCAGCCACTGTAAAGACAACATGATAATGTACACTCATTGTATGTGTACATTATCATGTTGTCTTTACAGTGACTGTCCTCATTCAAGTGGCAATTACAGAAGGGACAGTCATTGTGAGATGTCCTCATTTGTGACAAGGATAGTCACACATGAGGACATCTCACAGTGATCGATTGTCCCTTGTGTAATTGCCACTTGAATGTATTGCTATTGAACCACATTAATGCTTTTCTTCTTCAACAAATGAGGACAGTCACTCTAAAGACAACATGATAATGTACACTCACTGTAAGGACAGTCACAAATGAGGACATCTCACAGTGACTATCCCTTGTGTGATTGCCACTTGAATGTATTGCTATTTAGCCACATTAATGCTTTTCTTCTTCAACAAATGAGGATAGTCACTCTAAAGACAACATGATAATGTACATGGGCTGTAAGTGTACATTATCATGTTGTCTTTACAGTGACTGTCCTCCTTCAAGTGGCAATTACACAAGGGACAGTCACTGTAAAGGAAACATGATAATGTAGAGAAACGTTGTCATTTGTATTTTCAACAGTGCCGAGAGAGATTCCCTCCGCGAAATCACAGCTACAATTTCTGAGTACGTTGGGTTTATTTTTCTTTTGTCATTATTATGTAATCTCGTATTCAGCTGTTACAGAGCTAAAATACCCAGAAATGAGGACATATCTGTGTTGAATTTATTGTTAGCGGCTCTGGTTATTTAGAAGTTTAATTTTATTTGTTCATCTTTCAAGCACAAACGTTTTGTGGACCGTAACATCTTCATTGTTTCAGGTATGCAATGAAATAGCCGTAACTTGCAACTACCTTCACGGTACTTGTGTACATTATCATGTTGTCTTTACAGTGACTGTCCTCATTCAAGTGGCAATTACACAAGGGACAGTCACTGTGAGATGTCCTCATTTGTGACAAGGACAGTCACACACGAGGACATCTCATAGTGACTGTCCCTTGTGTAATTGCCACTTGAATGTATTGCTATTCAACCACATTTATGGGCCCGTTTGGACCCCAGCACACAGTAGCATCTACAGAGAAGAATATCCCAGGTGTAACAAGTTGTAAGAATATACCAACAGTTCTAAGAAGTTCCCTAGCACATAGTAGCATCTACAGAGAAGAATATACAACATGAGGGAAGCCACTGTAAAGACAACATGATAATGTACACTCATTGTATGTGTACATTATCATGTTGTCTTTACAGTGACTGTCCTCATTCAAGTGGCAATTACAGAAGGGACAGTCATTGTGAGATGTCCTCATTTGTGACAAGGATAGTCACACATGAGGACATCTCACAGTGATCGATTGTCCCTTGTGTAATTGCCACTTGAATGTATTGCTATTGAACCACATTAATGCTTTTCTTCTTCAACAAATGAGGACAGTCACTCTAAAGACAACATGATAATGTACACTCATTGTAAGGACAGTCACAAATGAGGACATCTCACAGTGACTGTCCCTTGTGTAATTGCCACTTGAATTACACAAGGGACAGTCATTGTGAGATGTCCTCATTTGTGACAAGGATAGTCACACATGAGGAAATCTCATAGTGATCGATTGTCCCTTGTGTAATTGCCACTTGAATGTATTGCTATTGAACCACATTAATGCTTTTCTTCTTCAACAAATGAGGACAGTCACTCTAAAGACAACATGATAATGTACACTCACTGTAAGGACAGTCACAAATGAGGACATCTCACAGTGACTGTCCCTTGTGTGATTGCCACTTGAATGTATTGCTATTTAGCCACATTAATGCTTTTCTTCTTCAACAAATGAGGATAGTCACTCTAAAGACAACATGATAATGTACACGGGCTGTAAGTGTACATTATCATGTTGTCTTTACAGTGACTGTCCTCATTCAAGTGGAAATTACACAAGGGACAGTCACTGTGAGATGTCCTCATTTGTGACAAGGACAGTCACACATGAGGACATCTCACAGTGACTGTCCCTTGTGTAATTGCCACTTGAATGTATTGCTATTCAACCACATTTATGGGCCCGTTTGGACCGCGGCACATAGTAGCATCTACAGAGAAGAATATCCCAGGTGTAACAAGTTGTAAGAATATACCAACAGTTCTAAGAAGTTCCCTAGCACATAGTAGCATCTACAGAGAAGAATATGGGTCAACGAGGTTGACTTCAAAGCCATGCAATCTAATGGTAATAGTAATATCATAATTTGACATACTATCAGAAATACTTCCTAAATAGACTATTCAATCTTATAAGAGATGGATTCATGAGAACTATTATTTATGAAATATGAGTCAATGACTTTAATTAAAAAAATTACACAATCTAATTCTTGTAAAAATATCAAAATTTGACACATTGAAAATACCTTCCAAAAGTATCGTTAATTGATTAATATGAATCACTACTCATGAAATATAATTTTATAAACCTAATCTAAAAACTACACAATAAAAATCTTAATAGCAATATTGTAAGAAACTATTCCCAAAAGCAAGCCTAATAAAATTTGATGAAAATAATTTTTGTTTCACTCAACTTTGACATTCACAACTTCCTCTTTTATTATAATAAGAAAAAAAATGTCTTTTTAGATATACCTCATGAACCATACTCGAGTAATCTATCATTTTTCTTCTCAAAAACATATTTGCAGAGCCTGCTTCTTTTACTTGTTTGTACTTTTATCTCTCTGATGGAAAGGGTTCCTTCAGGACACATTTTTCCAAGTTCACTGCTTGAGATATTTGAGGAGGGTTCCCCTGCTTGAGTATCCATCCAACCCATATTCGAGTAGTTCTACAATTGCACAGTCTAAATTAATAATACTGACAATTGAATGACGAATGATGATACATAGAATTGATATAAACTAATCCTAAAAACACTAAAACATTATTAATATATTTATATTTCATAAATAAAATTGATATAAAAGATTTGGAAAGATACATTAAAAAATAGAAAAATAGTAATTTATAATAGAAGGAAACTTAAATTGCTATTTAAAAAAAAAACAAGAGTCTTAAATCTTATCATTTTGTTTCATTATCATCCATAAGTACACACCTCTAGCATAATAATTATATTTTACCACCCATAAAATGAAAAAAAGATTTTCACAAGAGAAATTGAAGCTAGATTATAAAAATGAACCATCTTATTGGAAACTGGAACTGTTATCATACCCAAAAGGACTACAAAATTTCACCTTATCATACCCAGATTGTTGCTTTGCCTGGCGGAGGGAAATTTGATCAGTAAAATTGACACAGAGTATGTTGTCTCCATTGTCATGCTGGATAACAAAACACCAACTTTAATGGGCATGTACTGTCCCTTGTGTAATTGCCACTTGAATGCATTGCTATTTGATGCAGGGGCATCCCTAATGCAAGCCAAAGACACCATGATTGAAGGAAGTTGCCATGAAGCCAAGGAGTCAAATCCTATCAATTGGAACATAAGATTTTCACCTTGGAGCTTTGAAGGATTGACTGGTGAAAGGTCCTTTTGATTGACAAATCAGAGTCTTTTTGAATGACAAATCAGAGTCTTTTTGAATGACAATAAATTAGAATAGGAGTTTTAGATGTTTTCTTGGTTTGTAATAAATATTAAGGATTGATTTTATCTCCTTATAAACATCCACTTGTTGGACACAAGACCCCTTGGTGACTTATAAACCTTGGGCATCTTTTGAGTCCTTGGATGAAATGAGCATAGTAAGTGTTTATTAGGTGTCTTTTAGATGTTGTTAAGAAGTTTGAAGGTCCAAAATAACTTTAATAAGGTTCCTAAAGTTTCACAACACATTTTTAACCTTCTCGGCAAAGTTGTTTGCAAAGTTGTAATGCAACTTTAAAAGTTGCTTAGCAAAGTTGACATTTGTTGGATAAACTGTTCTAACCACCTAGATGGTTGAACCAACATTTGGAGAGCCTATTTTAGGCTTCAAATGGTCGAAGACAGATAGAGAACCAGTATTGTAATCATTTTTCTTTCATAAAAAATAAAAATAACCCTATTTTAGTGCATTTCTGGTGAAAAATGAACTCTGTACGGCTATACGGATGGTGGTTGGATGATAAAATTTGCCTGGAAGTTGTAATAGTGACATATGATGCTTTGGAAGTTGGTTTGATTGATTCTCTTTGTTTTATATCTAAGTTATTTCAAATTTTCTGTGCATTGTTTACAAACCCTCATTTTCAGGGTTTGACTGATGTAAAGACCTTAACTCACGTTTCAACCATTGGAATTCCTTCTTCCTTCGTGGAATGAGAGTTAAGGATGTATATTTGTATATTCTAAAATCCCTGACTACTCTGCATCACTATTGAACCACATTAATGCTTTTTTCCTTCAACAAATGAGGACAGTCACTGTAAAGACAACATGATAATGTACACTCACTGTAAGGATAGTCACAAATGAGGAAATCTCAGAGTGATTATCCCTTGTGTAATTGCCACTTGAATACATTGCTATTGAACCACATTAATTCTTTTTTCCTTCAAGTGGCAATTACACAAGGGACAGTCACTGTGAGATGTCCTCATTTGTGACAAGGACAGTCACACATGAGGACATCTCACAGTGACTGTCCCTTGTGTAATTGCCACTTGAATGTATTGCTATTCAACCACATTTATGGGCCTGTTTGGACCACGACACACAATAGCATCTACAGAGAAGAATATCCCAGGTGTAACAAGTTGTAAGAATATACCAACAGTTCTAAGAAGTTCCCTAGCACATAGTAGCATCTACAGAGAAGAATATACAACATGAGGGCAGCCACTGTAAAGACAACATGATAATGTACACTCATTGTATGTGTACATTATCATGTTGTCTTTACAAGGATAGTCATTTGTGACAAGGATAGTCACACATGAGGACATCTCACAGTGATCGATTGTCCCTTGTGTAATTGCCACTTGAATGTATTGCTATTGAACCACATTAATGCTTTTCTTCTTCAACAAATGAGGACAGTCACTCTAAAGACAACATGATAATGTACACTCACTGTAAGGACAGTCACAAATGAGGACATCTCACAGTGACTGTCCCTTGTGTGATTGCCACTTGAATGTATTGCTATTCAGCCACATTAATGCTTTTCTTCTTCAACAAATGAGGATAGTCACTCTAAAGACACAATGATAATGTACACGGGCTGTAAGTGTACATTATCATGTTGTCTTTACAGTGACTGTCCTCCTTCAAGTGGCAATTACACAAGGGATTTGTGTTTTCATTTGTGTTTTCAACATCGCCGTAACCCTCCGCGAAATCACATCGGGATATAAGGGCAAAACAAACAAGAACATTGTCATTTGTATTTTCAACAGCGCCGAGAGAGATAAACAAACTTAAAACTCAGACTTAAGAAAGATGAAGGCAATGCTTCAAAAGGCCGATGCCCTAAATACGGGAAAACACAATACCACCATTAAACGATGCCCTAGTCACCGTATCAATGCTGCCAGCTCCGTACCAGTATGCTGACTGCTCACTTTCATCCTGTGATAAAGGTAACTTCATTAATCATACTTGAAATGGCAGCATACGAACTAAAGCTGATGAACATTTATAAACTAAAAGTTTAAAACTACAGATTACAAATGTAGTAGTTTCATACGAAAAGAACTTGATGTCTAAAATTTACCATTAGAAGTATCCAAAGGAATACCACAGTACTGTTGAACTTGGAGAATCGGAGATGATCTACATAGCAAGGTTCAACAGCTGTAAGGACTGTTACACCATCTTTAGCATTTGAATACATTTTCTCCTTGGCTTTTGGTGGATCCTCAAAGACCCCCAATGACGTTTTCCCTAAAATTATCAATTGTTTGTCAGTATGAGATATTAATAAATAAACATTAATCACAATATTAGGCAAACAATGTTCTTGATGTCTGAATCTAAATCACAGAAAGCTCTAATAAAGCAGTTCTCAGTTTCACATTAAACTAAGTTTCAATTTCAAATGGTTATAATAATTTTTGCAAGTTATAAGTAGCTGGTTACAGTATATGACATAAAAAGAAAAAAAATCATTTCTATTCTTTTCTTCTTTTTCTCTTTCAACGAAGCTTTTGCACCACACAAATGCATACCAAGAATTTCTCAGGAGGTTTCAAGACCATTGCATACCAAACTTCTTCTCTGTAGATGCTACTGTGTGTCGTGGTCCAAACGGGTCCAAATAGACCTAGTGACTCTAGTAGGTCTCCAAAACCTGTTCTGCAGCAATAACTCTTCAATTTGACAAAGGACCTTATGAACTTATATGTTTTTTGAGTACCCTTTTTGATGTTCTAACAATCCTCCAACTCCCAGACCTTGACTCCACTCCAGCATATCAATGTCCTTATTGAGTCCGCAGACCTAATGCATGCCTTTGGGTGTGGGTTCCAAAACAAGGCATTGAAAATGGGTGCATGAAACCAAGATCAGAGTTTGAAGATGTCCACCATGCTCTAAAGATCTAGATTCAACAAGGTTTGAGGTCCTTTACTTGCCGCTACCCTCTGATCTTGCATAATCCATCAACTCCTAGTCAAGAACATTGAGATTCTTGACCTAGGGCTTGCTCTTGAAATTCTCTGGCTTAGTATCCTGTTCCAAAGCTTTTAAAATATGAAAATAAACCCCCTTAACTCGAATTTTACAAAGAACAGAGGATATCCTATGGTTTATTTGCAAGTTAAGGCCATTTGAATGCAATAACCCAAAAAATGAGGGTTTGACAGAACAACAGATAAGAAAAAGGAATAACTTTGATATAAGGTGTCTTGAATCTACCAAATAAACTCTCAAAGCATAAGATATAAATACTCTAACTTCCACACTGGTTTTCCCTCCCTTTCACATCCGTACACTGTACAGTGCTTGAAGGAAATGCACAAAAAAGGCTCTGAAATAGTGGCTCTATCTGACAGAGAGTCCATGCTAGGCTTCATGACTAACCTAGAGCACATTCCTTGTTATGGAGGAAGTTTGAATGGTGAAGAACTTATGGAATGGATAGAGGACCTAACCATTTTGACTACAAGTATCTTATTAATAACCATTTTGACTACAAGTATCTTATGGATAGAGGACCTTGATAACCATTTTGACTCATTTAGTATCTTATTGAGCTTCACTTTGTTTCGAGAATATAGTTTAATATTCTCTACTAAACAGGGCCAACCACGTGAAGGTGGAAGCTCATTTGGCCCCACCCCCCTCCCCCTAACATCACTCTACATTCCCCGTTAACATCTAACATTCATTCATTCTTTCAATTATTAATAAAATGTAACATTCAATCAATATCACATGATAACATTCATTAACACATTAGATTCGTTAACACACAACATTCATCAATATGAAAATAAACACATAATTCATGAACATTCATTAGCACATAATTAAATTCATTGAGACATAAAATTCAGTCATTATCAATTAAGGTATTTAGATGACAATCATTTCTTTTTTCTCTTTCTAATTTTTTTTTCTATGTAAGCTCTAAGAGGAGCATCAGTGTTATCATCAATACCCCCCTCATCAGTTGTTTTGTTCTTTGTTCTTAATGATCTCAAATTCCTATGCTGCTGCAAAGGGGGGTCCTCTACAATAACAAATAAAAGAGTTAAATTTAAAATATTTAATTATAATTGTTACAAGTATTTAATTATTTTAAAGAACATAACTGTGGCGCTCTTTAATTACCTGATCTGGCCACATCATTTTGTCTAGACTCAACCTCAACATGCTCATGAGCACCGACCCCTCGATCCTCTACAGTTGCTATACAAAATGTTACATTAATCCAAACACCAATTGTAATTACATATAAAAATTTTAATAGCAAATGTATACCTCCACCACTAGGATGCACATCATGCGAACCTTCATTATGCATAGATTGTGTAGAAGGATTGTCAGGCTGCATTCCAATATCCTACACATTGTTATCATTGCTTTCTTAAAATAGATATACTCACTTTATATTAGAACTTAACATCAAATAGACTAATTGGTAAAGTATTCAATTTGAAATAAATTTCATTTAGCTTATTTACCTATGGCTCAGATGCATCATTATTTGAACCTTGCACACTGATTTCAGCTCGTAGCCGTTCAGCCACGGCTCTATAGCCTTGTTGGAAGCCAATTCTCTTGTCCTCTTTTGTGAGGCATCTATTGAACTCTGACCCCTACATTTTTTCTTGGTATGGTGAATTTTACTTGCATTGTTTGATCAAAAAAAATTTCCTTGCAATATATAAAAAAATTGATACAAGTTTTCATTTACTAATACTTACAACTCGTGCTTGAAGTTTGGAAAAACCACCAAAGCCGAGCTTGTGTGTCCCATGCTTTTCTAATCTTGCCTTTGTTGCCTTTGATGTGTCAGGCAATCTATGAAAAGTTTGAAATATGTTAGAGACCAGTATAGGAAAAATTTAGAGGTTAATTAGTACATAATTACATTCTCAAAAGTATCACATACCTTGCTCTACTCTCTACTGGCGTAATTCCTTTTTTCATGTCGGCTTTATACTTTCCATCCAAAATCAAACCCTGCCACTCAGCCTCAAGAACACAGGGCGGACGCTCGTGCCTTGGGTTAACCTCTAAATATTTCCTGTACTGGTCCCTAATATACTTCAAACATAAACCAGCTCTTTCAAGGAGCTTGTTTCTCTCGAATGCACGAGGTCCAAAAAGCTGGGTCATACTATGTACAAGATCATCCTTCAACTTTTTATCTTGGTTATTCCACCTTTTAAGTAAAAAAAAACATGTTAGACTCATAAATGAAGAGAAGCTACCTTTAATATAGTTCAAGAAATTGATGAAAAGGAAAACTATTCTAGCAATGATATGAAATCAAAATAGTGGTTTGGGGTTTTAGTTAGGATATGATGTTCCACCATGTACGTATGGTGGGCCCGAATATCCGCAAACACTCGTCACCAAGTTTTCGCCAAAAAATATCATTCCCTACAAAATAATCATGGGATCATTAGTCGATGAAGAGTGATCAAAAACTAAATTACTATTATATCACTATAGAATAATAATAACTTTAAAGTACCTGGAAGTTTGGATACTTTTAAGGGAATGCCTTCATCATCGCTGATGATCAATACGCAATCCTTCACCATTCCCGTACTAGGAACACGGGAACATCCAGGAAATGATGTTGCATCGGGACTTGTTGCATCTCCTATTGCAAAAAATGAAAACCATTATCAAATGCCTCCAAGAAATAATACTTCAAGGGAAATAAATTGGTGCAGAGCACCCATGGCACAAACACAATCAAGGGATCTACATCGTAAACACATAACACTTAAACACATAACAAAAGAGAGAAAAAGAGGGATTTGTGTACCAGTAGATGGTGCAACAGTTGGTGCATTTAGGCTGTGTGTTGTTGACATGGCATTCGGCAAGACATTTGTGGCTGTCCTGGATGGAGGCGGCATTGTCATATCATCATGGAAAGGAGCTGAAGAATAAAATTGTTAGAGCATGCATAAATATAGAACGCGTGGACTAGCATGGACAAGATTGTTAGAGCATTAAAAAAAAAGATTGTTCGAGCATGTATTGTCAATGATTATGATCATTCCTATATATATTCAGTGGAAAACACAAGTGGGGAATGGAACATGTGATCTACCTGAACCACTTGCAATACCGGCCTCATCATGGGAATGGGGTTCAAAATTACGCAAATAACTCTGTAAAGACAATGCATCCATATTTTAATTAATGTCATAAAAGAGCATAACATAAAAACCATTATTGAACTCTTGTAATAATTAAAAATTTCATTAATACTTACTTTAAAGTTTTCAGAAGTGCGCAACAACTCAGCTGCCCTGTCTTTTATTTCCTGAGTCTGAGGATGTATGGATACCAAACGTAGAAGTTCTTTCCCAATTTTCTTTAGCATCTTTTTAATGGAACCGATCGGGTCATCGGTCTCTGCTAAATCAATAAAAAAAGGGTCCACAAGGGGGGACTCCTGAGGGACTGCAGGTTGCTTTCCCTCTCTCCGACCACCGGCCCTCTGTGACAACAATAGTATTAGTATTATCAAAATTACTCCAAAACAATGAAGAAAATAACATTAAAAAAAATAACATTTTGCTTCTATCTAGTTTGCACAATTACAATGAATTTTACCTGCTCATGTGTAGATTAGCTAGGAATATCGTCACCATCACCTTCGGGCGGTTGCTCCATATTGTGCCCCTATGTCAAAGATCAAGTATAAAAATGTTAGCCAAAAATTTAATAACTAAATGGTATGTTGGAGTCATTGATTAGAAGTTGGTTTAATAGTATGTACCACCCCCATGATAGTAGCCTCGTTTGTATCTATGCGGTTCAAATTGTAATCAATAAGTAGCTCTTCCCCTGCACGTATTGATTTTATCGCATAGATGAATACACGATTTCCCTCACGCGCCTCAAATATGCAATTGGGTTGCTTTATAGTTGACCCAGGTCGTGTACTATTTATAAAACCCGCAATATTCCCTATTGCTTTTGGCCTTCCAGCAATGTATATAGCCACACTTTTACTTTGATTATTGTCTTGCTATTGTATATAATTTGCCGAGAGTGCATACCTACGCATACTTTTTTTATATTGAACAATATGCATCCAACTTTTGTAATCGTAACATGGTCCAACATACTCCATCAATTCAGAAACTTTTTTGTAAGACACCTTTATGCCATCCATAGAAAATAGGCCCAAACCATGTAATGATGATGGTGCTATGCGATATATCCTCTCATTAACACAAAAATCAATGTTTATTGGAGGAAGTTCCTTGGGTACCCAATGTTTCTGTAGATGTTGGTACCTCAAGGGCACCTCGATGTCGCCTTTCATCTCATCATCATAAGAACATGACCCCCCTTGAGCAAGGAAAAATTTCATGTGTTTATTGAATTTCCTTCTAGTCCTTTGACCTCTAGTTAATCTCCCTATTCTAGATAAACTGCATGTCTCACTTTCCTCTTCTATTCCTATATTTCCCTCACTCGAGGAAGACACTTCTGACAAATACCTATTTGCTGGTACCTGCAAATGGGAGAGATCTTAGAAGACATCAATCTTACTATTGATAAGTGTATTAAATAGACTTTCTATAAGGTGTATTGACTTATACCTGTCGATCCATGAGACTGTGTGGGATGCTCTTGAAAGGGGTTCAATTTCCTGCAAATGTAATTCAATTATCGTGAGCATAATCACATCATAATCATAATCACATCCATCATAAGCATCACATAAACATTAAAAACATTAAAACGTACACATTATAACACTTATAGCTTTTAAATAGATAATGAATAAACTATGTAGCCATTTAAGACAAATATATTTCTATCAAGAAATGAATATTAAATACATTAAGGATTGATGGAATACCTTTAAATTTCATCATCATCATCCTCATCATCATCATCATCATCATCATCATCCTCGTCATCGTTGTCATCATCATCGTCCTCGTTGTCGTCGTCGTTGTCGTCATCATCAACATCATCATCATCAACATCAACATCATCTTCATCATCATCATCAGTAGCAGCATCATCTTCTTCTTCTTCTTCATGAAAATTTGTCTCAGGAACATCATCCAATAATTGTCGATCGTGATCATCATCTACATCATCTTGTACTTCTTCGGTATCTTCTTCTTCCATCGCATTATACTTTATCGGCCTTCCTCTCGGTTCATGTCTAACAACAAATGACCAACCCGGTTTATGTGAAACCTCTGAGTAAAATACCTGTTCACATTGGCTTGGAAGAACATAGGGCTCATCCCCAACTGGCTCAAATGACCTTGTATTAACCATTGTAAATCCATTATCATGTTCAATAACAGTTCTATTAGGATCATTTGGATTAAGTCGTAGCCTGTACCATTTGACAACGAAGAGTACTAATTTGAAGGAACTAAAGTCGCACTCAAATATATCATCCAAAATGCCATAGTATTGATTTTTAGACTCTTGAGGATCTAAGTCATTTCTAGATGAAATATTAGTCACTTGAAAGACTGCAGTTATTCCAGAATCATAAGTTTTCTTCGTGTCATCCAACACTTTGACGCGAAATTTTTGACCATTACAGAACATACCCTTGTGGTGTTTAACCTACAATAATATGTGAAACATGTCAAAATTATTATATCGTGAGTTGATAAACATACGGGTGATTAATAATTTTGTACGTACCTGGAAATCTCTTAAACCATATGCTAAATCTATTTCCCTTTGCGTAACATTAGAATCTCCATTACGATGAGCTTCTTTAACCAATGAAGATACACCTTCCCATGTTAATGTGTGACCAGAATGTTGACATCGTTCAATCCATACCGTCATCCAATCAAGATTGTTTGCAATATACAAATGTAGTGCATCCCACTCTCGAGCAACTGTACAAAAAAAAAATAGACGACTTACAACTGATTTATTTTGAAGATTAAGAAATAATTTATTACAATAACATCTTATAATTTATTACCTGTCACTTTCCTCAATCTACCTTTCCCCATCAAGTACTCCCCTTTGAATTTTTTAAAAGGGTCGAGATCCCAAATGCAATCTACATGGATATTTGAAGCAAACTTAGGAAGATATTCAGTAATGTACACCATAGTCTGGTATACCATGTATCCCTCTACCATAGAACCCTCAGGATGTGCTCTTTGTCGAACCAAAGCCTTCAAATATTTCAAGTGCCTCTCAACCATCCACATTGACCTAGTGTGTGCAGGTCCACACAATTCAATCTCCTCAACTTGGTGTATGAGGTAGTGTTCTTGTGCATTGAAAAAAGTTGGAGGTAGACACTTTTGCATTTCACACAATAAATGAGGAATTCTTCTCTTCCAATAGTTTATATCTTCTTTATGGATTTCTTTAGATGACAACCACCTACATTAAGAGATTCAAGTCACAAAAAATATATAAATACGAGACTTTACAAAATAATATACAATAGATTACATAGCAAGAAAAACAAATCGCGAATATAATAAATATATACAACAAATTGAACAGATATTACTGCTTACCTCATGTATTTTCCAAGATCATATATCACTTGTTTGATTTTATTGTTGAAGTGCTCTGGGAGAGATAGAGGTAGCACGTACTGCAGTAATTATAAACCAATCATTTCATTATTTTCTAACATAACATAATGAATAGTACACGTAGTTTATGAATATATTGTAAATACAGAAGAACATAACTTACCTTGATGAAAGTATGCCAATCATGCGTTTTGAGCCCTGGCCCAAATTCACTTTTCTTTGATATGAGATTGCTTATGTTCCCAGCAAATCCTGTGGGAAATCGAATTTTTCGTATGACTTCTTTTATGGCATCACTTTGCTGCTCCGTTAATAACCAAGGAAGGGCACTTATATTAATCTGATCTCTATTGCTATTTGAGTGAATGAAATTCTTCAGTGCATGATTGGATTCATGAATGTCATTACAAATTTTGACAATTTTTTCTTTGTCACGCCTTCCATCCAGTATTTTCCACAATGTCTCTGTTATATTCTTTCCAACATGCATAAGATCAAACAAATGCACAATTTGTAGGTCCTCGTAGTAGGGAAACCTACTAAATTGTCTGGGATAGCTTTTTAGTCCCTTTGGAAGGTTGTCAGTAGTGCCTTGACGACCTTCACGATCATCAATTACATAATTAGTAAACAAAAATCACAATAGAAATATATAAATTACAAACATAAACCATTATGTGGAATGACATTACCTCGACGATTAATTCTATTATATTCCAACTTCCATAAGCGAGGTGTCATTCTTCGTGGCTTTGATGTAGTCTCTTCTTTCCCATTGAAAAGATGTTTTTCCATACTTCGATACTTATGATTCCTGTGGAGGAAGTGTCTGTACTCATCAAACACATGCTTTCCTAAACTTTTTGAATGACGAGATTTCATCTTTGGACCACAAACTGGACATGCAAATTTTCCCTTTGTTTGAAGACCTACAAGATAATGATATAATTGGATTATTAAATATGTTGATTTTTATAATTAGAATTATCATGCGCAACTTGAATTCACTATAACATACCACAAAAATGTGTTAGCCCTGGGGCATCATGTATTGTCCATACAAGTATTGCATGGAATTGAAATTGTCTTTGTCCTATTGGTCTAGACACGTCATACATAGTGACACCGTTCCATAACTCCACCAACTCGTCAATAAGAGGCTCAATATATACATTCATATCTTTAACTTGATATTTACCTACTTGAATGAACAGTAACATTACATAATTATTGTGACCATTTTACTGTAAGATTTGTAAGTACATGTAAATTAATAACTATCAAATGATAAAATACCTGGAACAATCATTGCCAACATAATGTGCTCCCTCTTTATTGACATCCAGGGAGGAATGTTATTGTTGATAACAAAAACAGGCCACACCGAGCAAACAGATCTCATCTCTCCAAATGGATTGACACCATCCGCTGCCAATGAAAGCCTGAGATTACGAGGTTCTTCTTTGAAGTGTTGCCACTTTTCCTCTATGTGCATAAATGCCGAACCATCCGCAGGGATTCGAATAATGTCATCTTGACTTCTATTGCGTGCATGGTAATCCATAAATTGTGCCAAGCTAGTACACCTGAATAATTGTCGCATCCGTGGAATAATGGGGATGTAACGAAGAACCTTGTGAGGCACCTTTTTTGTTATTCAATCTGTTCGATATCTACTCGTATGACATACAGGGCATTGTGTTGCAAATTCATGTTCTTTATAATATATAATATGATCATTGGGACAAGCATGTATTGCTTGATACTCCATTCCAATATCTTTCATAATAGCAGATAATTCTCGATATGAGCGAGGTAGAATATTTGATGGTGGTAACAAAAACTCGCCTATCAATCTACAGCAAAAAATATAAGTTGTTAATATAAACAATATTAGTGGTACATTATTCACCCTTTGTTAACTATAAAGACATATATGACATACCTTAACATACGTGACATTGTTATGTTGGATAAACCATTCATAACCTTTAAGTTCAACAACAACAATACAGCAAAGAGAAGAGTTGTTTGGGAGTCTTTTTATAGGGGCTCGTATGACTTCTCAAGTAGAGGTACATCAAGGCTATCATCATCATCATGATCAGATCCGCTTGGACTAAATGTGTCATGGATCAATGTATTTATACCATCATCTTCAATTGTGTTTTCTGGCGCATGATCGTCATCTTCCATGGGATCATTATCTTCACCTTGGATATTCGCACCCCCATGTTCCTCCATATCATGTACTTCCCTGGGGAGATCAACCTATATAAAATTGATTAACATAAATAAACCATGATCTTCAACTCATCATCAAGTGATTTCATATGTATATAAATTGTTAAAATGATATAATGAACAACTTACCAGTGGATGATAGTCATGCCCCCCTTCAATGTGACCATTCTCCCTACAATGTCTCTTAACTGTTTTGATTAGCAATCTTCTACGGTTTAAGCCCTTACAAATTTTGCAGGGACAATAACATTTTCCATCACCTTTTCTTTTCAAGTTAGACCACAATCTAGCGATTGTCTCCCTATTTTGTTCTTCACTTATATTATCTGACATGATCGTTCTTCGCAGGAAGCAAAAATTGGGCTATGAAAACTTCGGTCTACAACTTTCAGTGACTAAGCAAAATTGTCAAAAGTACACAAAACATATAAGCTACAAGGCCTTCTTGCTTAGCTCTAGAAGCTCTCTAGCAATCAAAACATATAAGCTACAAGGCCTAACAGCAATTTCAAAACATATAAGCTACAAGGCAAGACATATTACATGACATGGAAAAAGGATTAAAATATACATTAGATTAAAAAATATACAATTTTCAAACCTGAGCGCGCGGCTATAACTCGTGCAATGGTCTTCTTGCTTAGCTTTAGAAGCTCTCCAGCAATCAAAACATATAAGCTACAAGGCCTAATAGCAATTTCAAAACAAGGGTCATCAAAAGAACCAAAAACAATGTGTGCAAACAATACCTTGTGAAGTGGTATAGACAATTAGAAGATGCTACTATGTGCTAGGGAACTTCTTAGAACTGTTGGTATATTCTTACAACTTGTTACACCTGGGATATTCTTCTCTGTAGATGCTACTGTGTGCCGTGGTCCAAACGGGCCCATAAATGTGGTTGAATAGCAATACATTCAAGTGGCTTACACAAGGGACAGTCACTGTGAGATATCCTCATGTGTGACTGTCCTTGTCACAAATGAGGACATCTCACAGTGACTGTCCCTTATGTAATTGCCACTTGAATGAGGTCAGTCACTGTAAAGACAACATGATAATGTACACATACAATGAGTGTACATTATCATGTTGTCTTTACAGTGGCTGCCCTCATGTTGTATATTCTTCTCTGTAGATGCTACTACGTGCTAGGGAACTTCTTAGAATTGTTGGTATATTCTTACAACTTGTTACACCTAGGATATTCTTCTCTGTAGATGCTACTGTGTGTCGTGGTCCAAACGGGCCCATAAATGTGGTTGAATAGCAATACATTCAAGTGGCAATTACACAAGGGACAGTCACTGTGAGATGTCCTCATGTGTGACTGTCCTTGTCACAAATGAGGACATCTCACAGTGACTGTCCCTTGTGTAATTAAGTAATGTGGGGAAGCATTCTAAATAACCAAAGCCGCTAACAATAAATTCAACACAGATATGTCCTCATTTCTGGGTATTTTAGCTCTCTAACAGCTGAATACCAGATTAAATAATAATGACAAAAGAAAAATAAACCCAACGTACTCAGAAATTGTAGCTGTGATTTTGCGGAGGGAATCTCTCTCGGCGCTATTGAAAACACAAATGACAACCCGCTTGATTTCGCGGAGGGAATCTCTCTCGGTGCTGTTCAAAACATAAATGACAACCCGCTTTGTTCAAAACACAAATGATAACCCGCTTGATTTCGCGGAGGGAATCTCTCTCGGCGCTGTTGAAAACACAAATGACAACGTTCCTTTTTTTTTTTGCACTTATATCCCGACCAACATAAGGTCCATTTGTAATACAACATGATAATGTACACTTACAGTGAGTGTACATTATCATGTTGTCCTTAGAGTGACTATCCTCATTTGTTGAAGAAGAAAAGCATTAATGTGGCTAAATAGCAATACATTCAAGTGGCAATTACACAAGGGACAATCACTATGAGATGTGCTCATTTGTGACTGTCCTTACAGTGAGTGTACATTATCATGGTGTCTTTAGAGTGACTGTCCTCATTTGTTGAAGAAGAAAAGCATTAATGTGGTTGAATAGCAATACATTCAAGTGGCAATTACACAAGGGACAATCACTGTGAGATGTCCTCATGTGTGACTGTCCTTGTCACAAATGAGGACATCTCACAATGACTGTCCCTTGTGTAATTCAAGTGGAAATTACACAAGGGACAGTCACTGTGAGATGTCCTCATTTGTGACTGTCCTTACAATGAGTGTACATTATCATGTTGTCTTTAGAGTGACTGTCCTCATTTGTTGACGAAGAAAAACATTAATGTGGTTCAATAGCAATACATTCAAGTGGCAATTACACAAGGGACAATGTCATGAGCCGTGACATATTGAACTTAGTATAATAATAAAATGATTAGATGATATATAATAATCTATTATTAACGGTATATAACAATAATATATAATTATTATCAAAAGATAATAATAATATATAGTTAGCATAATAAGTAATATGTTAATTAAATAATATTAAAATATTAATAAATAATATAATTATGATTATAATTATAATATAAATTAATAATAAATAATTATTAATAAATTATATATATTATATTATAATAATATATTAAGTAATAATATTAAATCAATTATTGATATAATAATTTTAATATATAAATAATATTAATAAACCTCTCAATATAAAACAATATGTTATCACTATAATAATATTTATTATAATATTATTAATATTACTAACATCATTAATTATAATATTTAATAATAACAATAACATTAATAATAATAATAATAATAATAATAACATTTAAAGCAATATCGAATATCTGTAATCGATATACATCTACATTAAACATCTGCATTATCTATCACGATGAGGAACGAAGAAGTGATACAACAATCACTAGTCATTACACATCGATACCATGAGAGGATGATTAATGAACCAAATACTATGAAGTCAAGATCAACATGATATGAATAAGGGATAGGTCGCTATGTGTTTCAGAAGATGTATTGATAAGCAAGAAGGATAACCATTCATATATTATAAATAATCATTAATTGCACAAGTTTAGACAATGACATATCCGATAAAGCAATATCAAACATGAAGACCCACTAGCAAATATGCACCATCACTTCCTATGTTATCATGACAATAACATAAACTAGATTGAATTCTACTATCTATATCAATAGACACCACATAGGAGGATATCGACTAAAGGATTGAAAGATTATCGATTGTCTGAGATAAACCACATCTTGTAGAAACACAAAAGCATCAGTGATTATATCACAAGCTATTGATGAATGAGGCATCAGTCATGGATAATAAGTACAATGTATCCTTAAGTATTAACAGGAATGGAAGTCAATTTGAAGATCAAACTCCATTACCAGCAATCAACCAATAAATGGACAATTATCAGAAAATGATATCGACTTATATCAGAGTAGAAAGATTGGATATCATCATAACAATATGGGATAAGGCAAGAGTTAATATCGATTGACTAAATACTAATGATAGTTAGACCAAACTAATACAAACACAATGGATGTTAACTACTGGTTGCACTACCAATTAGGGAAGATTACCTTCATAAAAAGATTTGATATTGAGTCAATCTAGGAGTTATCTATGATCAGAAAATAATGAAATAATATTATGTGAACTGTCGGATTATGGAAAGGTGTGCTTAACAAAGGGACATGGAGGAAGAAACAAGACACGTCTCATTCATAGCATCTCTTCATTTGTTAAAGACAATATAAGAATGCATTCTCGTCAGTCACTCAAGGCATCATTAGAACTTTATTTACTTATCCATATTTGGATATACTCAATAGAGCATCTGCCTTTGGTAGTTTGGTTTCAAGTTTATCATTGCAGATCAGAGACAACACCATGATTGCACAGATAGAAAGGATAGTCAGAAATAGCATCAATATTTGAAGTTGCAAGCATATAATTCAGAATCTGAAATAGCAACATATCACTCATAGCGATATTACACATTTGCATAATTACATCATCATATCAGACATAGCAAATACATTGCTGTAAGCAATACTTATTGATTGTATATCGATATTGTTTATATCAGACATACCATCATTATACTATCACTATAAGTGATAGGAAACATCATATTCATAGCATATTTCATATCATTATATCCGACAGTGCTATTAAACATATTGGTATCAATATCATCTTGCACACATATTGTGATTGAATCTGAAATAGCGGTTGATATCTTAAGTAACCTCCATTACTTAGTTTAATTGTAAGTATCTGATAGAGTAAGTCTGAGAAGTGGAGTAATTGTTCCTGTTTTCCAAGTTAGCCAAAAAGGGGACATTACAGACAATCACTGTGAGATGTCCTCATGTGTGACTGTCCTTGTCACAAATGAGGACATCTCACAATGACTGTCCCTTGTGTAATTCAAGCGGCAATTACACAAGGGACAGTCACTGTGACATGTCCTCATTTGTGACTGTCCTTACAGTGAGTGTACATTATCATGTTGTCTTTAGAGTGACTGTCCTCATTTGTTGAAGAAGAAAAGCATTAATGTGGTTCAATAGCAATACATTCAAGTGACAATTACACAAGGTACAATCACTGTGAGATGTCCTCATGTGTGACTATCCTTGTCACAAATGAGGACATCTCACAATGACTGTCCCTTATGTAATTCAAGTGGAAATTACACAAGGGACAGTCACTGTGAGATGTCCTCATTTGTGACTGTCCTTACAGTGAGTGTACATTATCATGTTGTCTTTAGAGTGACTGTCCTCATTTGTTGAAGAAGAAAAGCATTAATGTGGTTGAATAGCAATACATTCAAGTGGCAATTACACAAGGGACAATCACTGTGAGATGTCCTCATGTGTGACTGTCCTTGTCACAAATGAGGACATCTCACAATGACTGTCCCTTGTGTAATTCAAGCAGCAATTACACAAGGGACAGTCACTGTGAGATGTCCTCATTTGTGACTATCCTTACAGTGAGTGTACATTATCATGTTGTCTTTAGAGTGACTGTCCTCATTTGTTGAAGAAGAAAAGCATTAATGTGGTTCAATAGCAATACATTCAAGCGGAAATTACACAACGGACAGTCACTGTGAGATGTCCTCATTTGTGACTGTCCTTACAGTGAGTGTACATTATCATGTTGTCTTTAGAGTGACTGTCCTCATTTGTTGAAGAAGAAAAGCATTAATGTGGTTCAATATCAATACATTCAAGTGGCAATTACACAAGGGACAATCGATCACTGTGAGATGTCCTCATGTGTGACCTTTGTGAAGGCAAGTGCCAATTTGTACCCAAGTTACCAATATTGTGGCAAAAGTGGGAATGAAGCATTTAGGGGTCAAATTGGGAAAAGAAGTGTAGAAGTGGCCTATGTGAGGTCTAAATAGCCTAACTAAGTCATGGTTAGGGTCTTATGGTGTTTGAACAATAAGTTTTGAACCAAAATCCCAAAGGTTGTAACAAGTTGTCAATGTTGTCATTCACAACATTGACAACATTTGTGCAAGGGAGCATTTTCGAGTAAGATGGTTATGTAACTATATGAAACCATTGAATTAGGCATCAGATCAACTATAAGAGGCCTCCATCAATCTGTGCAAAAGGTTGGGGGGAAAAACATTTGGAATTAAGAAGATTTGTAGAGTAACACGGTTTTAGTGAATTCTTGAGTTTTTTTGTTTCTTTGTTTTCAGTTGATTAATGGATTAGATAGCTCGCAGTGTCTATTGGAAAAGTTAGTACAAGTTGTTTTTTTATTCTGTGTTGTGTTTTTTTTGAGTTTTGAAGCATTCCAACTAGTTTGTTAATTCTTTTGTTAAGTACCCTATCATTGGTTTGAACCAGGCAGGTTGAACAAATGGAGTCTTAGCTCATCATTCCAATGTCAATTTTGTACGGGCTCTTGGAATGGGTGAGGAGACTCCATGTACTATATGTTTGGAAGGAGGGGCCCTAGGAAGCTCATTTTCTATGTTTGCAATGATGTCCTAGGTGAGTCAGTTGAGCACAGTTAGGGATGACAAATCATTACAAGAAGATTACAACAAGTTGAATGCATTGGTTGCTTCAACTAAAATCTCATGGAGAGGTAGACACACATCTAAAGAAGCCCCAAGTCAAATTAGAAGATTGGGTGAGTTTCTTTGGCTGCTAAGAAAACAAACTCTTAGTCAGACTGTCCAAGTTGTGTCAAAATACTTGTTTTCAGGCATGGCTGTAGCAGTTG
This sequence comes from Chamaecyparis obtusa, assembly GCA_027943335.1. Taxonomy (NCBI): domain Eukaryota; kingdom Viridiplantae; phylum Streptophyta; class Pinopsida; order Cupressales; family Cupressaceae; genus Chamaecyparis; species Chamaecyparis obtusa. The sequence continues at coordinate 136,223 of BSBK01004072.1, read as the reverse complement.
GTGTACAAAAAATCTAGGAGGAGAAGACCTTAGATATCTTGGAGTTCTCAATAAAGGGCATCTGAATCCTAAGCCCTTTAGGTGGCTTAATATAAACAAAAAGGCTTGACAAAGGCCTAATTGCTAGCAGCCTATTTTTGGGTGCAATTGGCATGCATGGTTTGATGAACCGGATTGAAGTACTGATGAAAAGTATAGGTGAAGGAGTAATATTGAAACCAATAGAGGTCCTAGTGGCCAGCCTCTCCATGGAGTAAAGTTCTAGTTGAATGTGTTTCAATTTGTGAAGACAAGACTAGGAGTGTCCTAGTAGCTAGATTGGTATTGAGCAGAGTTCGTTGTATTTCTTGTTGGTGTGCACTAGTTGAAGGAGTGGGATCTTGGGTAGAGATACCTAAAGAGTGTAGGGATAGTTAATACCCTATCAAGTCAAAACATTGGCCTAAAGAGACCCTAGTGAAGGATAGGGAGTGAGCAAGACAAAGTGTTACATCAATTAACAAGATCATTTTTTGGTAATTGTGTACATTATCATGTTGTCTTTACAGTGACTGTCCTCATTTGTTGAAGAAGAAAAGCATTAATGTGGTTCAATAGCAATACATTCAAGTGGAAATTACACAAGGGAATATCACTATGAGATGTCCTAAGTGTGACTGTCCTTGTCACAAATGAGGACATCTCACAGTGACTATCCCTTGTGTAATTGCCACTTGAATGAGGACAGTCACTGTAAAGACAACATGATAATGTACACAAGTACCGTGAAGGTAGTCGCAAGTTAGGGCTGTTTCATTTCATACCCGAAACAATGAAGACATTACAGTCCACAAAATGTTTGTGCTTGAAAGATGAACAAATAAAATTAAACTTCTAAATAACCAAAGCCGCTAACAATAAATTCAACACAGATATGTCCTCATTTCTGGGTATTTTAGCTCTCTAACAGCTGAATACCAGATTACATAATAATGACAAAAGAAAAATAAACCCAACGTACTCAGAAATTGTAGCTATGATTTCGCGGAGGGAATCTCTCTCGGCGCTGTTGAAAACATAAATGACAACGTTCTTGTTTTTTTTGCCCTTATATCCCGATGTGATTTCACGGAGGGTTACAGTGCTGTTGAAAACACAAATGACAACGTTCCTTTTTTTTTTTGCCCTTATATCCCAACAACATCGCAATTGCAAGTTAGGGCTGTTTCACTGCATACCCGAAACAATGAAGACGTTACGGTCCACAAAACGTTTGTGCTTGAAAGATGAACAAATAAAATTAAACTTCTAAATAACCAAAGCCGCTAACAATAAATTCAACATAGATATGTCCTCATTTCTGGGTATTTTAGCTCTCTAACAGCTAAATACCAGATTACATAATAATGACAAAAGAAAAATAAACCCAACGTACTCAGAAATTGTAGCTGTGATTTCGCGGAGGGTTACGGCGCTGTTGAAAATACAAATGACAACGTTCTTGTTTTTTTTGCCCTTATATCCCGATGTGATTTCGTGGAGGGTTACGGCGCTGTTGAAAACACAAATGACAACGTTCTTATTTTGTTTGCCGTTATATCCTGATGTGATTTCGCGGAGGGTTACGGCGCTGTTGAAAACACACATGACAACGTTCCTTTTAAATTTTGCGCTTATATCCTGACAACGTCGCAATTGCGACAGTGACAAATGTATTGTCGTCGCAAATTGCGACGGTGTCGGGCTATATTTGAAAAAAAAAGAGCAAAACCACATGACATTTGCCTGCCGTCGCAAATGGCCGTCGCAATTTCACCCCAAATGTATTAGTGTTTTGACCTTCAAGGACCTATGAGCGTGGATATTGACCTAGCAGGAGAGGAGGCCCTATTTAATAGACATAGAAATTACTACCATGGAAAGGTTATGAGGAGGCATATTCATAGAGAAATCAAAGAGGTAGGATTGTTACCCAAGAAGGTTGTAGATTCATTTGATATTGAGCTTTTCTTTACCTATTTCCAGAATACCATCTATGGTCTACACAAAGTTCTTGGACTAGATGGAGGTTTGACAGTGACTGCTGATATTTTTGTCATGGCTACAGATGTTTGGGATCAGTACACCAACAAGGAGTTTGATTATGTGGGGAACATAATCAATGTAATGCACTCTGAGTTGATGAATGTGAAGACTGATTTGAAAAGCTTCAAGTTCAATCACTACTCCATGCTGATGCACCTGATCCTCTATTTCAATGTTGGCTACATCAACTCAGGATTCATCGATGAGACCGAGATTGAGGGAGGAATTGTTCTGGTTTAGCTGTGGACTAGGGTATGGGATAGAACTTACCCTTTCTCTAATTCCATTTCTTTTTTTAGTGATTTTGTGGATCCAGTAATGAACATGTTAGGTATTGTGAGGGATAGATTTCCTTTACTTGTTAGAAAATTGCTTAGACCCTTAGCATTTAATATGGACAATGACAATTATGAGAATGACATCAAGCACAATTAGGGTGATATGTTTTTTTTTGTGAATTTTACTCTTATAAGAGTGTATGCTTGCCCTCAACCTCCACACATACTGCCAACATTTGTCCCAAAAGATTGGCAATAGTAGAATTCTTGTGGCAGCTTATCATGATGGATAGAGAGCACTTAGGCCCTAAAAGACATAAGGGAACCTTTCTGATAAGAAGGTCCCAAATAGGGGATTTCTCTATAGGTAAAGATGTTGTGGACCAAATCCATGAATTCCTCAGACAATTCAGATCTCCCTATAGTAAAGCAAGGATGTATGACCCTGAAGACTTCATTAGAGGAGCATTGAGAGAAATAAGGAATCACAATTTGGCTCTAAATCAGCTTATGGCAGAGGAGGATGTTATTAGAAATATTTTTAGCAAAGTTACATGTCAAGAGAGAACCTATAAATGGGAAAATATTGTAAGGGTAGAGGAACAATTGAAAAAGGCAGACCCTACCTTCCCCGGTTTCTTTCCTGATCTCAAATACATGAATAAAATTGAAATGTGTTTAGAGAATTACAAAGATATTATGTCTAAATTGCTAGACATCCCTGAGGAGAAGGAGGAGGATAGAATAAACCCTGAAGAAGTTGAACCTAATGTGGAGTTTATGGGAGAAATAGAACAAGCTGAGCCATCCACATCTGAGCAGGGGCCATCAAAGAAACAAAAGTTGATGAATGTACCAGAAAAGGCAAGGTAAAAGGCACTATAAATCCTACCAGGTAATAGCCATTACTTTGCTGACTTAAGACAAAAAATTTTGACATCAATGGAAAATGAGGGAGAAAAGGCCGTAGATGAGTTAGAATTGGTTGTAGCTAGATTGGACGACATGGTCATCCAAGCTAAAGAGTTTATAGATGATGATGAATTCATCAAGTCCGTTGAGTTTAAAATTTTTCTCTTTAGAGTTAAGCAAAATGAATTAACACTATCTTTGAAACCAGGGGAATCAGAGGAAAAAACTATTCAAATGATTGAAAAATTACAGGCCTATGATCCCAACAGTGAAACATTAAGTGTGGAGGCAAGATATCTAGTAAAGAGAAGTGGCATGTTGCTGATCCCTGGATGGGACTTGGAGTCCTCATTCCTAATTGACCAAATCAAGAGGCAAGATAAAGCTATAACTTATGAAGCTTTTGGCCCTGATGGACTCACGAGGGGTTCTGGATTCAATATGGACACTAAGACACTAGCAGTATGGTGTGTGGCCCCAGAATCTAGTAAGCCCAGATTGGTTGACATCCAAGACACCACATAGGGTAGCCAATTAATATGGAGGTTGCAAGACACTACAGGATCAAAGATAGAAAATCTCTTACACCATGCATCCTGCATGAATAAAGCAGTGGTTAAGGACTTGGAGAATAGGCTAGCTAGGACATTCAAAGATTATGTGGCAACTAGAAAAAAGTTTGAAGAGGAACTGAAGAAGAATTATTTGCTGGATAAGACTATGAAGGAGCTAAAAGATGAAATAAATACTCTAAAAAATTATTCCAGGGCATTTACCGAGGTCTGTGATGCAGGGGTCCAAACTGAGCATGAGGGGGGCTTAGCTACAAAACTTGCAATAGAAAAGATAAATGAGGAGAAGAATGAGGCCATCTTACAGGCCCTGTTAGATATTCTACAGCACATAATAAATGTAATTAAAGATAAATTTGATCTTGTTTTTAATGCTTATGGAAAGTTTCCAGAATTACAAAAAGAAGTGGATAGCTATGTACAAATTTTAAGCGGGTATCATGCAACTTGGTCTACCAGAACACCACTTTTTGATAGATTGGCATTTGCTCAATCTTTGAGAAGTGATATTCCAGAGATAGTTGTGAGGGTTGGTGAGGAGATAGATAGAATTAAAGCCATATTACCACTTTTTAAGGGTAAGGAAAATTTGATAGAGGCTAAGATAGCCATGCTCAGCTCCTGTTCGAACAAGTTTATCCCTTCCATTAAGAATGGGGATGGAGCCATAAAGAGCCTTGATCAGTGGAGGTCAGATGCTAATCTTTTATTGCCTAGGAAGGAGGCATTTTCAGGTGAGGGGAATAATTTTGATTTGGAGAGCTTCAATAAAACCCTGGATGAAGCTATTAAGGAAGAGATAGATCTCACCAGGTTTGTAACAGATGTCAAAGCAATTATAGATGCCAGGTGGGGAAGATAAAAAGCACAATCGCAACTCATCCAGGACTTCAATTGGCCATCAGAGGAAGAAGTAACTGCATGGGATGAGTTAACAAAGGCCAAGAAAGTTAAATCCACTGCAGTTGACTTGGACATTTTGGATGATGAGTAAGGAGGACATTTGGAGCACCTGACACCTGAGCTTAGAATATAGGGATGATAAGCTATCATTTAAGAATGGTGTAAGTTAGCCAGAATGGCAGTCACCATATCTTGTTATAATAGCAGCTATCATGAATACTCACAGACAAAGGTGTTAGTTATCAATGATCCAGGATGCAGAATAGGCCAAAACAATTTTGTCTTTCCACCACTTGAGGGCTCATTGTATTTTGTCTTTTATTGCTTTATTTCTTATGCTTTTTAGGTTTAGGGTTTTCAACCATCCGAAGCTTGTTGCATTCCCATTCATGAGGGAATTCCAATATGGTTGAAACGAGGTATAAATAGAGTTGAAGACTCATTTTTGGATAGAGTTGAAAGATAATAGAAAAATTTGAACAGAATTGCTTTGAAGCAGACTTCTAAGTTATGTGTCTAACCTTCTGAGTAATTGAATTTTGAATTTAATTAGCGAGTTGATTTTAATACAAATACACTGCAACTTTTGCCATATATTGTTGTTGTCTCTTTACTTTTATCAGTAATCATTAGAAGGTAATACGGTAATACCTGCCTAAGTATGTGGAGCTAAAAAATGAAGGACCATCCTATCCAATCCTCAGAGTCAACAATTAGGTCTTTCTCTTGTTTGAATTAGTCTCAAGAAGCATAGTCTGAAGTAACCTTTCAAAAATTTGATTCATGCAAGAAAAATCCCTAATAGAGCTCATTCATTGGCTCAAGTCAACTTCAAGAATCTCAATTATAATTAAGTAAATGCTTAGTATTAGGAAATTAGGTAATTGACAAATAATAAATTGACCATGTTTGTAGTATTTTCAGTTTTCACAATTGTTTTGAGAATTTCCTGCAATTTTCCTCCCGAAGGCCTGAATTTCGATCAAAATGTTAAAACCCTAAGTGCTAGGTTGAGATATGCTCTAAAAATCCATTAAACCCTAGAAAGGTGTTGGCACTTCAATTTTTTAGTATGTCAATCTTGTGAAATTTTTATAAAATTGAAGTGTGCATAAGTGTTAAAAGATTGTGATATTTTTGCTAAAGAAAACCCACAAAAAATCTTGCAAATTTATCAAGATTTTCCCCCATATCCAGCCAGCCCTAGTTAAAGTTCAAGTTTGAGGAAAGCCCTAAATATTTTCCACTTTCATAAAAAACCTAGGTCGCTCATTACAATTCTATTTGAGTGTTACTTTTTGAGTCACTTAGGTTCATAGAAGAGCATGTGCATTTATTTTATCATCACGCGGGGGTCATATCTTTATTTTCCCTAAGTCCAATGGCATGATGATATAAATAATATGTCCTAAGTCCTGAATACCTCATATTCTAATGTTTCGGATGTCATTCAGCTTTGAATCTTTAATGAAGATCTAATGGCAGTCGTGTGTTCGCATGGAATCTTTCCAAGCCATGCGAACATAAGACTAACTGTTGATCTTACAATGAAGCTTAATGCAGGAACAAAGTGGGGCCATTGATAGGTATCTCACAAGTGGCAGCTTTTTATTTGAGATGGTGGGGCCAGTGTCAAAAGGATCTTTAGAGCTCAAAGTAACAAAGGAAAGATCAGACGGCTATCGTATAATCTCATAGGATCTTAGAGGCCTATGCAATCATGCGACCAACCGTTGATCTTGCATAAAGACAAGCACAATTCTCAGGTGGGACCGCCGACAGCTCTCTTCACAAGTGGTAGTTTTTCATTGGCTAAAAATAGTGGAGCTAGTAACTCAAAAGGATGCTGATAGTGGTTGCATGCTAGCGGTTTTTTGTATGATTGTATAGGCTATTTTTAAGTTATAAGATCATGCGACTAACCATTGTTCTAACAATAAAGGTTGCAGGGATTGCCGCCAGTGAAAAGACTGGTATGACTATTTTTTGTATGATCACATAGGCCTTTTTCATGCTATGAGATCATGTGAACAAACCGTTAGATGATATGCTAGTAAGAATCGACGATCCTAATTCAAATTGGAGATAAACTGACGCAAATTTCAAGTTTCCCATTGAGAAGTGATAGTTCATTTTTTTAGAGGAGTAATGGTTGAATTGTGCTGAATAAATTGCTAAGGTGAGTGTTTTAATTGTTCATATATTAGAATTTTGTGCACTCTCAAAAGCACAAAGAGATCAAAAAATTGTAGAGACCCGAGCGCGAAGAATTGCAAGGACTAGCTGTTGTCTCCCGGTGATTTCCTAAAAAAAAGGTCGGTAAAATACTTATACGATTTATTTCCGTAATAAAAGAATCATAGTCCCATAGTCTGTATATCTTGCAAAGGTTTTTTAGCATAAACCCTAAAATGGCACCAAGGAAAGAATTGTCTAGTAAAATTGAGTACAGTGAAAGAGGTTTGCATGAGGATTTATTGTAGTTACTTCCCGGCTCTACTACTAACCTAGTGAAAACCAAGAGTCTGATTCCCAAAGACCCTAGGGTAAAGGTAGTGGATGGTCTATATGACACAGAACATTTTATTAGGGAGGCCAAAATTAGTACAATCAATGCAAATGGTGACCCTGATATCACTAGCTTAGATTTATTCAAAGTGGGTTTTAGTCAGAGAAATACTCCTTGCCCTGCAAGCAATATATGGTAGTCTGACCTGGGAAAACTTGTCGTACCTGACATCTTTTTAGATGTTGATTTGATGACCCAGGTTGCAAAGAGTTATGACCTAATCACTAGGGAGGTTAGGGATGCAAAAGGAATGTTATTGATCAAAATTTTTGCTGAAGAGATTAGGAAGGTGTTCAGGTTAAGTGAACCCTCAGATAGTCTAGAGAATATTGATCTTGAAGAACTAAAGCAAGTGTATGATGCACAAAGAAACTATTTCAGAGGCAAATTATTGAAGGATTTTTGCACCAAAATTGGGAAAATGGTTATCATGGGACAGAACACACAGGAGCCTTTTATGATAGAATATTTTGAATTCAGGGCTAAGGGGACATATTGGTCATTATGTCAAGTTTTTAGAGAGGATGTCAGTGAAAGGATGCCAATACATTTGATGTGCATGGTGATTCAAATTCTGCACCCACACTTGTCTATTACCTTTGATTTTGCTCCATTTATTGCTGAATTAATCCATAATGGATTAGTGAAGATTCAAAAGAATGAAGATGATAGGCTTTTCTACTGGTATTCTTTCATAATGTACATGTTTTTGTTTAAAGGAGAAAATTATTTTGAGCAAGAAATGGAGTTGGTAAGATACAAGGATGGTGAAGATATGCCACTCCAATTGTGGAGCCTCACAATGACCTGGGATAAAAGGGATCATAGTTTCACAAATTTTGATAAACATTTTGCAGCCAGACTCAGGAAGTTGTTTGTCCAAGACAACCCAAGAATCCTAGTAGCATTGGCACAGGTCATTAGGCCAAACTAGTTTGCTAAAAATTTGAATATATACACAATTGTGGTGATGTCATTTTCTACAATGTATCAACTGTCATCAGGTTGTATGGTTTCAGGGGAACCCCTTTTGTATTTCCTTATCATGTACCCCTTAGGATTGGAATTGTAGAATTTATTAGGCAATTAGGAGATATTGAAGAGTGTGCCCTCACTAAAAAAGGCAAGGGAACTATGTTCCCAAATGTTACCATTGCCCACCAGTTCATAATTACCAAGGGTGGATGGGTTCACATAGATAAAATCATGGCTCCATGCCATATGGCTACTGCAATTGCTAGGACAACAGACCCTGTGGGGTTTTATAATGAGATGTTTAAGAAGAGAGCCAAATGTGCCATGGTTAACCACATTTTTAACTTTCTTGAAGATATTGTCAGAAATACCCCAGAGTTAGAGGAACAGGAGGTTAGGAAAGAAAAATGGCTGGTGTACAAAAAGACATTGGATTTCATCTGACATTTTGATTCTAGATGGGACCCCTTGAAGAGCATAACTCCAATAACAATATAATTTCATTTTCCATTATAGAATTTTTTGGCCATCATTTACAAATCTGGGTTGTTTATGAGCTCACAAACACTCCAAAATAATTAAAAATATTGTAAAAATGCCCCCAAGTTGAGGTATATGATTTGGGAAATCATTTTATGATTAAAATTTTCATTTACCACACATCTATAGCCCCCAAAAATGGTTCGAACGGTTTGCATGGGAATACAATTTTGCTAGGCATTTTTAGAAATCTCTGGGCATTTTTGTGCATGTTGGCATCCCAAAAACACATTGAAGTGCCACAAAATTTCCCTCTGGTTATGGGAAAATGCTTGGGAGTCATCTTAGATGTAGAAACACTCATTTTCTTCATTTTTTGAACAACAATAACTTTATTTCCAATGAAAATAAGAACAAAAGAATATATATAAAATGATTTTGAAAAATGACGTATTAAGGCATGATTTTAAAAAATGAAAGGAAATACAAAATATTAAAAGCTATAAAATATACTTACTTGTTTGGTGCTTAATAAAGAATGAGAACTTTACCTTTGTCAAAAATTTTGTTTTGATCAAGTAACAATAGGATTATTTTGAATGAGTTATTTTTGGTTCAAAAATTCCCAATCATGTAACCACTTTCCAAGTGTACCCTTTGCTCCTTTGAGAAGTTATCACACCTCATTGCCTTTGAAGAATACTTTAAATCACTTCATGTATCATACGGAGGCTGCATCATATTACATATTTCATAATATTGGTGAGAAATCTGAATGTAATGAATCTAGCTATTCCCTTCATTGTATAATTTATTTTCTACAAATGCAACATTCTTCTGAGAAAAAATCTTTGGTAGATTTTTATTATTCCATTTTAATATATCTTTTTCAACCACATCATGCAAATTAGTTTTCACAGGTTCTTCACAATTATCCCTATGCTCCCAATGTAATCGATTACACAAGAGATTTGCTGAAGTAAGATTCTCCTTTCACTTATATCATGTATATTTTTATCATTCTCCATATATGGTTGATTGAAGTTGTCTTGAAATACATCTTCACCAATCCTTTCAGATAAATTTTTGTTTTTCTCATACACTATTTCCAATTTTTTTTCATGGTCCAGAGCAATCTCATTTATTTCATCAAATATCACCTCTACATTCTTATCCTGATGTTTGTAGAAGAAGTTTGAACCATTATTTTGAACATACTTTTGATACTCAACACCCAACAAATATAAAATTTGTTCTGTAGTGAGGAAACTTTCTTTAGGGTCATGAATTTCACAAGTCTCATCTTGCATTTATGCTTCACTATTTTCCTCATTCAGTCTTGCAACATTTACAACTTCTTCTAATATATTTATCAAAAATTTGACCTGAGGATCATTGTGAATTCCTAACCGTCTCATCTTCTCTAAACATGAAGGCCTAATATATGAAGGTATCTCTTTACAGATGTGAAATAACCTCAGAAAGACTTGTGTTGCTATTTCATTTTCATATATTTCCAGATTGTGAAAATCATCCAAAGAAGACAAACAAGATTCCTCTTTCATATTACAATCATAGTTTTCTCTACGTTCATAACATAAGTTATCCTTATTATCTGCACAATAATACTCACCTAAGAACCATTGCTCACATTTAGTCCATAATGAGATGCTCTGTGAAGGCAATGAAATAAATGTTTCTCTTGCATAACCCTCTAATGAATTGGAAAACAATCTCATGGTATCACCTTTTGTATCAATTTCATAATCATCCAAATGATCAAAAGCTGATTTATTAAAATTTCCATAGAATTTAGGAACCTTGTATGCAAATTTTAAAAACAATTCATTTGTACTATTTTTAAATTATATAAGATCCAAAGGCATGAAATCAATAGGGATAAATATACTTCTGATCCATTTCTTAAACATGGTAATAAAATTTCAATAATGAGATGAAATTTCATCTCCCTTCTGGATCTCCTCCCTTAGTGGAGTCACTAACTGAACTTTTGAATAAATGGAGTTGCCACCTTCTTATTAGAAGGAAAAGTATAAACTACTCTTGAGTCCTTATTTCCAGCAGAGTCGGTTCTTGAAAACTTTAAATAGAGTCACCACCCTTCTCTTCTCTAATAGAATCTAACCAATGCTTCAACCAAAAATCCTGAATGATGTTTTTGCAAGTAACTCCCTAGTAGAGTCACCAATTTCTTATTGCCCAAACATGATGGATTGGATTTGGCTAGCTAACAGGTACAAATTGATACCTATGCAATTTTGGCTTCCACTTAAAGCATAATTCAAATCAGATTATACAACTAGTTCTATCGAATTTAGCTCTATTCAAGAGACCAATAGAAATAGAAGAAACACTTACACAGACCTTTCTACTGATATTTGAACTGTATAGTGATTTTGAATTATAACACTTAGGGAATTTAACAAATTGAAACACTCTATTAAATAGAATATCTGAAAGACTAATTGAAAAGAAAATAAATAACTTATAACCACAAATAAAATAAATATGACTTATCTTTATATATGTTGGAAAACTAGTACATAAAAGTTCATAGTGACAATTGTGAGCTGAATCCATCTCAAGAGTTTCAAAAAAAATTTGTAATCTAATGACAATGTCCCTTACCTCAGTCTTGGTATCCACATTAATATGTTTTTGAACGGAGGCAAACAAGCTTCGGACTGAGGTGTCGGTTCAAAACAACAACCTAATCACTAACTGCAACAAAAATATAATTACAATGTAAAATATTAACCATTTTGAAGGTTAATATATTTAATTTATAAGATCTTTAGTAATTCTTTTGTTTAGAATATCTCTCTTCTTCCATCCCATAAAATAATCCCCTTTGAAATATTATTTGATGTGAAGACTTTCTGCACATAAGATAAATTAATTAGATATCTAACTTTAATCTTCATTAAGGTTTTCTAGAAAAGCAATATTATAATTAATCCATGTGTAGTTTCCAAAATAATCCTTTATAACATACTCTATCATTTGAAAAATACACTTATAAAACTTAATCAAAATATATATATGTTAAATGAGGTTTTCCTACTAATGATTTTCAAAATTTAACATAAGGCCCCCAAAAAACATTATATTCAATAATATATAAAAGAATAACATTACTGTGATGCCATGTAAAAAGCATATATATATCCTTCCTTTTTAGGGAAAATTTAACTTCATAAAAATATTCAACTCGATCCCCAAGCTATTGTTATAGGATAAAAGTTTTATTATTTTGTAAATCATACCAATATAAATATATTTCTTCTTTTGAAAAATATAGTTTTCCAAAAAGTAATATGAAATAAATTACCATTTTCAAAACAATACAAGAATTTCTTCACCCTAAAATGATATCTCAAGATTAATTTACATAAGGTAAACACATTTACAAACAATATTGCATCCTTATAAGATTGTAAACATTTAATTTCATATGCAATCAAATATTAAAAACATTATTTCATTCATAATATAAATTTCCATTAATTTAAATTAAATGATTTCACCATTACTATCAAAATATTTTATATCATACCCCTCACAAATAAAAGTAATTCTTCCTTAATAATTTATTAAAATAAAACTCCAAGGGAGAAATTATTTTAATTTATCAACCCTATATTCCAATTCCTCTCATAAAATATTTCAAAATATTAACAAAGAAATATTTGGGCAAGGAATACTCCCTCTACACTATCAATATCTCGAAGTACCATGTTGAATTTATTTTTTATTTGGATCAAATTATTGCACATAAATAACATAGTCAAACATCATGATAGATCAAATTTCATCTTATTTATTTTCAAAACAATTTTTTAATGCATACTTCATCATTGGAATTAATCAAGATGATAATATTATTTTAAGGAATAAATTACCCTAATAAGATATTTTATTTAGCAACTAGGGTAATTTATATTTTTATCGTGAGAATGATTTAATGTTTTTTCCATAGAAGTACTTTCATATTATGTTGTAAAAAGAAAATTTTACCCCAACATAAATTTTTCAACATAGAGTGAAAACCATGTGTTTATACCCTTTCACTCTAACTTATGTTTTCAAGGAATAACATAGACTAATTGGATAGGGGCGGGCGGGCGGGCGGGCGGGCGGCGGGGGGGGTGGAGTTTGGGTAGTTAGGATAGAAAAGAGGGATGGGTCGAGAAGTTGAGTGTTCAACTCCCTCTCCCCACCCTTTTTTCTCATTAATGATTTCGTAAATAATATCTATATGCAAAAAATAATCATATTGCAAATCAAAAATACTTTTTGGTAAGATATACTCATGTGTGAAAATTGCTTTAATTTTCTTACCTTTGCATGAAAAGTGAACAAAATTAATTTCATCCCAAAACCTCTCAAGAAATAATATTAGACTAACTGGTCAATGAAGGAAAGGGTAGGTAGATAGGAAAAGAGGCTAGGCTTGAGAGGTTGAGTGTTAACTCCCTCTCGCCACCCTTTTGTTTAAAAATGAATATTTTACTTTAAAACACCTCTTTTGCCTAAACATTATTATTATTCTTTTATAATTATTTTTTATTTCAAAAAATATAAATGCATTTAACACATTAAAATAAAATGATTAATTTTGCTCATATAGTTTAACAAGGAAATAAATATAAAAATGAAATAATAATAAACACTTCCCTGGAAAATTTATGCAAATTTGTGCCTATAATTTTGGGCTCCACCAGTGGCTCCAGTTGGGGACGTGCATTCATACCTAGATGCAGTGAGAATCCAACATTCTCTGGAGAGCGGACCACTTGAAATGTAATGTTAATATAATACCAAAAATCATTAAAATCAACACTATTAACCATGGTGAAATATTTATCGAGTGCTCAATTTGGGGCAAAATTTAAATAAGATGAGAAATTACTTTTAAGTATGAATAAATCTTTTAAGGACATTTCACATGAATATATTTTCCCCTTAAAAATTTTAAATAAATGAACTATAAGGAAAATTAATAATGTTTTAACCTCCAAATGTCAAAATAATAAAATTCTTACCTCAATACTTACCTGTTATTTGAAATGTATTACCTCTTTAAATCTTCTCCAGAAAATCATTTGAATCCTTGGGCCCCACTTTTATTTTATTGGCATAGCTTGTTATTATCGAAATAGTATAAAGTTGTCACTACCGATCACTGAAAGGATTAGGGTTGCATTGTGGAAAATAAAATGATCATTTTTTATTCGATGATGATCCCCTTGATGTCTTTCCTCACTCATGTATATCCCTTCCATTTGCAACTCTAATGGGAGAAAACAAACTGCGGGGAATACTTGATGGTGCTCCATGTAATGAATTCCCCATGAACAAATATAGTGAGACGTGATTGTTAGATTGTAATGTTTGTGTGCATTAGTACAAAAACAATAATATGTGATTAAATAAACTATTTAAAATTGTAGATAAATGACTAATTTTGATCACGTGACCATTAGTAGTTTATTGCCAGTCATTTATCTTGCGACCAAATTTATGACTAAACTATTTTAGTCATTGATTTGGTCATTTTTTAGTCATTTATTTAGTCATTTATTTGGTCATTGATTTAGTCATTTATTTAGTTGTTTATTTGGTCATTTATTTGATCATTGATTTGGTCATTGATTTGGTCATGATTTAGTCATTTATTTAGTCATTTATTAGTCATATATTTAGTCCTTAATTTAGCCATATATTTAGTCATTAATTTAGTCATATATTTAGTCATATTAGGGCACAATAGAATCAAACCACCATCCTCCTACTTGTAAAGTAGGTGCTCTTCCATTGAGCTAGTACCCTTTAAAGAATAATTATACCATGTATACTAGTACTTTCCATTAAACAGGATTTCAAGTTTTTCCATATATAGTTCAAGGGTAGAAAATCCTAAGGGGAGGATGACTAGTGATACTTTAAACTCAATGGTGAAGTTTTTCAATGTGCAATATAAGGATGAAGTGAATGATGTCATTGGAAAATCTATTACATGTGGCTCATTCCCCTTATTATAGTGACAAACATCTATCTTTAGGGGAAACCAACCACATTAAATAGAGATCAAGTATGTACCAATGATCATACCTTCTACATTTTCACTCCTAATTAACCCATCAAAATCTTTACTTCTTCAAAAGTCCACACTCCTGATAACCTACCAATCTTGGTTGCGGTTGGTGAAGAACTCTCTTAGAGCTATGAATTGGTTGTCAGTTTATCAAGAGCATGTGTGTAGACACTTGAGCACTGGTCCCATCCATACTAGCCAATCCCAATTGGTACATACCCTATCATCACATAGCTATCATATAAGGCATGCCCTCTCCTCTAACACCCGTGCTGGCCTAGAATATGGGAGGTTGTGACTATCACACGCACAGGGAGTCCAAATCTCATGAGTTAGGGACTCAACCAAATGTGGCATGTCAAGGTGAGGATGTCACCTAGGATTTCTATACGTGCCTCTTCTAACACTTTGCAGATACTCCTTTACCAACAAACATGACTACAAGCTCCAGTGACATGAAGCCTCCACGCTGGCAAAATGGTACGGCTGGAAGTCTTCCAAGTTTTTGAGACTAATATCTAGTGTTGTAGTTCACAGTAATGTATGGTGTCCACTAGTGAATAGGAACACACACACACACACACACACACAGATATATATATATATATATATATATATATATATATATATATATATATATATATATATATATATATATATATATATATATATATATATATATATATATATATATATATATATATATATATATATATATATATATATATATATATATATATATATATATATATATACACCATTTTAGAAGTATGGAATAAGTTTAGTCATTTCCCACAATTCCTCATACCACTTATGTTGTTATTCGCAATATTAGATTTAAAACTAAACACATACATGTATTTTCCCTTGCTGAAAAGATGCTAGATAGATAAAACTTCTTCTTACCAATAAATCCCAATGTGAAACCTGTGTGATTCTGCCCTTAATTAGGAGCTGGGGCTACGTCCAACCTCTCACAATTTCTGAGATTTTGCGTCCTTGGAAAAGAACCACTCACGTGAGTAACGAGATTTATATTTCTTATTTTCTTTTAAAATTTCATGGTATTTTTTCCTGAGGTGTATCTTTTTCTTTTATAACCTCAAAATGAGTGCAAGCACACAAAACTAAGCCACGTGGGATAAAATCTCACTTAAGTCACTTTTATAAAGTAAAGTAACTTTAAAATATAAATTGACTTTATAATAAGACATAAAGTGACTTTATGATAACACATTATAAAATAAAGTGATTTTGACTTTAGAAATAGAGCTCAGAGAATAAATAATTGCCCACATAACCCTATGACTGGCTAGCATCCTCCATAAAGAATCCATTAGCCTATCTAGATGGGTAGATAGACTAATCAGGCATCAAAATGGTCTAATGCTGGGAAGGGGACATTACAATCCTCCCTTCCTGAGATTGCTTTCCCTCAAGCGATCTCAATGCTAGGTGCTACAAAATTGACTCACCCTCCCATGTAGCAGTACTACATTTGACCTCATTTTTTTACCAAAATTTTCGACCATCAATTAAAAAGGTTTAGGTTGGTCGGATTATAGAAGTAAAACTTCCTTTTTTTTTAATCCATGCTTGTGTTAGTCAAAATTTTGACCAATACCATGTAGGTCAGAATTTTGACCAACATGGGTGTAACTTTAAAAAGAAAAAAGATTTCGTATCTCATTTCATTGTTTGGTTTTAACTAGGAGCATGTGAAGGAGCTGGAGCCTATGATTGTTTGAACTGTTATTTGGTGAGAGTAAAAGGAGGACTACCTACCTGCGAGGGTTGCCATTGTGATTTGGTGTAAAAGGAGGACCGCCTGCCTGCGAGGGTTGCCACTGTGATTTGGTGTAAAAGGAGGACCACCTATAAGGATTTCCTTACTCTACATTTGTTTGGCATTGTTTTATTTTGTTACCTACTTAGGGCCCGTGAGCAATGTGCTAGGGCATCATGTATTTGGTATTTGCTGGCACATTTTTTATCATTGTTTATATACATTTGATTCAGAGATGAACTTGCAAAATCTAAAATTTATGAATCACCGTATCATGTTACACTGTAAATGTACTAGTGTTAGGTTTATGATTGTAAAGTTGGAAGAGGAAATATTGCAAACAAGATTGATAAAAATGTGTTTTTAACATTTTTTTTACTGGTATTTATTTTCTGCCGACTTCGTGTGGATTGGAATGTCAAAGCTAACTCCATAGGAAGTCTACTTGGAGTCATAGCTTTCAATTGCGACCGGTCTGAGATCATTTGGTGGAGAAATTTGAAAGAAATAGTGTGATAGTCATCTATAGAACATTTTTGACATAAAACTAGGGCAGTCGACTTTCTATGGACTCTTTTAGACCAATGTGACCATCTACACACTATGGCTTCAGAAGTGCTTAAAAAGACCCCAAATAAAAAAGTAACCATAGACTCCTTGTACTCCCAAGACTCCAAACCTTCACCAGTCTTTAATAATGTCTAAAAATGAACAAACCTCAAAGGAATAGGGCTCAGTCCACCCAGAACCCCAAAATCCCCAAATTTAGCACTTCTAAACCCTTAATCCAAGGGTTTCTTAAATCTCCTATCTCCGATCACTTCTAGGTCCAATAGGTAGTTTTTTCACCATTAGATGATCATTATAAGATGATCCAAATCATAAGCTATATTCCTCCTTCAGACCAAATGGCTAGTGTTGTAGCATACCAAGCAAATTCATTAAGTTTCCTCTATAAATTATGGTAATCACCGAAACATTCTTCCTTCTCATTACATTAATGAATTAGGGAGCTATAGTACATGTTAATACTCAGTCATTCCATGTGTTACAATGGTCAAAGGTCATGGAATGACCATATTCAATTGGAAACTCACAAAATTGAAAAAGGAATGGCTAAAACTACTCTGCCAATCAGAATTAATTGAGTAAAAATACAAATACAGACGTCACAAATGCATAGGTGTGGTCTAGGATCAATATCTAACTATTCCAAAGGCATTTAAATGTAAGAAAATGACAAAATGAATCCAAAATCACTCTAAGAACTCAAGGAAATTACATTTGAAAGAAGTTTATTTATCAAAAGCTCAGTACAGTCCGTACATTAGGCCTCTTCTGCCATACAATGAAACTTTGGCATATTTGATGGACTCCTAGAAACTACCCCAACCAATCCCAATTGGTTGGATGGATTAGTTTGCACTAAAACATAACAAAATCCAATTCCCTCCATTTTCTAATAACTATTGCATTTCAAATTTTTGCATTTGCAACATTACAAATTTGGAGTTTTTGAAACTTTTAAAGATAATGAAGCCTTAAGACTTTGAAATGTGACCCAAATGAACTTATTAAGCATTATTAAAATCAAATCTAAACTATTATAAACTTGTAACACCAAATAGGATCCTAGGATCTTATTTTGGTCCTAAGGCCTATTAGGCCTTTTAAGACTTATTACATATTTGCCATTTGCATTGCATGGAATGACCTTATAGGCCATTATAGGTGCCAATACATTCCAATTGATGTCTTTAGATGTCATTAGGTGCTTGGTTGTCATTATGGACTCCTGGTAGTCTTTGGATGTGTTAGGTACCCCTGCACCATGTTCACCACCTTTGAAAGGATTCTTGTCCCAAGAATCAGTCCTGACATTGGATGTCTGAGTCTGAACCAAAAATTTCAAAAAAACATCAGCCAACTTGAGATATGAAAACATGTGTAAATTCATTAAAAAAAATCATGTTACATCTCTTTAAATAATATTGAAGTTAAATTGGGCAATAAAAGTGAAAATATTATGCCTTCCAAATGTGCACAAAACTATTA
This sequence comes from Chamaecyparis obtusa, assembly GCA_027943335.1. NCBI lineage: Eukaryota > Viridiplantae > Streptophyta > Pinopsida > Cupressales > Cupressaceae > Chamaecyparis > Chamaecyparis obtusa. Next base: position 117,511 of record BSBK01004072.1, on the reverse strand, counting down.
AAAAATCCAATGAAATGTAACACCATATCCTAGCAATCATTTGAATCCATATCAACCATAAAAATAAATGTTTGTCAACAATATAGTCAGACTGTACCCTCACAGGTAGTGATTGGCAGATTTCAAATGAATTTACGTTTTCATTGTTTGAACATAGTTTACATTCACTATTATGATCTAGAATCAATCATTAACTTGGTCCATTACCAATACTCATTAACTTAGTTTACATTCACTGTTATGATCTCTATAATCTAGAACAATGGAGTTTTTAATTTCTAGTTTCTAGAGTGTATTTATTTTGATGTTATGTAAATTTAATTTAAAAATCAATAATATCAATACAAGTATAAGAATTGTTAAGTGGATTTGTATTCTCAATTCAATTCATGCAAGAATATGATGTACTTTACGTACTATTAAATTTTTGACAAACTTTCACATATTAACTTTTGAAGTAGAACTAAAGGAAATGCATTGTTGTTAACTTGTTATTAATAAAAAAATTATTGGCAAATCAGAAATCAATTATTGTTCATGTTGTAAAACTAAACTATTTTAACTAAAGTATACATGCGGTTTTTACGGGAAGAGGTTGAACAAACTATAATCTTGAACAAACTAAGCGGGATATGTAAACATTTGCTACACTGTCTCTTTTCTCTATGATTGATTATAAATATCATGGTGTTTTATGGCACTTTCATTAATTGTATCATGGTTGTGCTCTACTATTGTACTTAACCTTTAACATATCTCCAATGATTACAATGACTTGCACATGCTTGTACCTTGTGGTTGTTCCATCTTCTTATTGTGATTGTTGTCAATTTAAGGCATGATATGTCAATGTCTTCTTATTGTATTTATTCTATTAGGACTTTAAACTGAGTGACATTTCCTTTTCACATGAGCATAGAATTCAAAATTGCCTCTATAGAAGAAATTATTCATTAATAGTAGATAGATGTGTTTTTCCCTATGATCTCATGATAATGGCCATATTCAATAACTCTATAACATGATGGTTGTTCCTTTTAAGAGAGATGGTTGTTCCATTGTTCTAAAAAATACACTTTGTTGTCCTTTTAACATGATAGCATTATATGTCAGAAACTTTAAGGTTCTCTTACCTTTTGTATGTCATGGCTTCACCTCTATGTAGCTAAATCTCACTCAGAAAATGATCTTCTTTTAGAAAATGATCTTCTTTTAGGAAATAATGAAAATCCTCTATGGGTTCATACTTATTGTGACTTCCCATGGTGCACTATCATTGCTTGTACACTGTATTTTTCCAATTCTTTTAAATTGTCACTGTCTTTGAAAATTAATGCCATATGTTGCTTACATTTGATTCAATTTCCATATTAATTACTCTCTTCAATTGTATTAGGAAATTTTTCCTTAAGCATGTGTGATGCAAACCTAGATATAGATGGGCATTAATGCATTAATGCTCAATTGAATGCCTTAATGCTGCTCCCAGAGAAAGGCCATCTAGAAGCTTTAGAAGAAATAATTTGTACTAGGTATGGAATCACCTCCACTACAATGCCAAATTCTGATGTGTTATTATCTTCAATTGCAAGTTTCTTTTGCAAAAATATATTGTATATCTTTACAAACTAGACAATGTGACTATACAACTCCAGAATATATTCTCTATAATCTCTAATTACAAACTGAAGTGTAAATTGAAGTGAAGTCTTCCTTGGATAAAATTCCAACCCTTGTCTACTAATTACAATACTTACCTTTATAGTTAACGTGACTTCCCTAGGGATTTGTTAGAACTAAAATAAATTTGTTATATGATAGTTGGCCAACTATGCCTAGTCTGCCAACTAGGAGACATGTATTTTGGGAGGTAAAGACTCATATAAATGAAAGATGAAACTCTTCATCCAATGAAAAAAAAAAATTCAACATAAACATCTGTGAATTATATCCAGACAGTAGTGGACTATACATAGGCAACAATGAATTAGATGTAATTTCTTCAACTTCACATTTTTTATTTACTTCATCATCAAGAATAATATCCACAGATTCAATAGTCTAGTGAGGAGATTTGTGTAACTCCCAAAATAATAATAACTCCCAAAATACTTATCCTTTTGAATATTTCATGGTCTAATGAGCATGATTTGTGTGTGTATTTGTAAATCTTGTATAATCTTATAATATTTTTTTTTGATTATATACAAGATACTAGTAATGTTTGTATGTTTACATTTTGTATATTTATAGCCTGTGAAGAAAGTCCATACCTGGCAATATGAACCCAAAACAAAATAACAAGAGACTTGCTAGATTGTGGTCTCATTTCCAAAGAAAAGATGTTGAAAAATCTAATTGTCCTTGCAAAAAGTGTAAGGGCATAAAGAATCGAAGAATTCTAATCAAAACAGCCCAGAGTCATTGTAGGCAATATGGTCACATTGAAGGGGGACATGATTTTTGTCGATTGGTGAATGTGGATTTCCAATTGGAGGAACATGGAGGTGTGAATATCCAAGCCAATGATAACACTCCCATGGAAGAAGATGATCCTGTGGTAGAGAACACAATTGAAGATGATGGTATTGACGTAGCTGATAATGTGCCAGAGGACATGATTGAAGAAGATGCTATTGGTGTAGCTGATCAAGATGATCATGATGATGGTACTAGCGCATCTGATAATGATGATGAAGATGGTCTTGATATAGCTATAATTAAGAAGGCATACGAGCTCCTATACCAAGGCTCCCAAACAACTCTTCTCTCTGCTATAGTGTTGTTTGTGAACTTCAAGGTTATGAATGGTTTATCCAATGTAGCAATGTCACGTATGCTAAGGTATGCCATTTTTATCATCTTTGATATTAGCATACCATTACGATTCATTATATTAACAATTCATATTTGTTGTTGTAGGTTGATAGGTGAGTTTTTCTTACCACCATCAAACATTTTGCCTCGTTCATACCGAGAATTATCTACCATTATGAATCAAATTGGAATGTAGTATCAGACAATACATGCATGTCCCAATGATCACATTTTATATCATAAACAACATGAATTTGCAACAAAATGCCCTGTTTGTCATACTAGTAGATATCGGTCAGATCAAATAACAAAAAAGGTGCCTCACAAGAGTCTTTGATACATTCCCCTTATTCCACGTCTTCAACGATTATTCAGGTGCACTAGCTTGGCACAATTTATAGATTAACATGCATGCAATAGAATTCAAGATGACATTATGTGAATGCCTATAGATGGTTCTACATTTAAAGACATAGAAACAACATGGCCACACTTTAAAGAAGAACCTCATAATCTCAAGATTTTAGTGGCAGTGGACAGTGTCAATCCATTTGGAGATATGAGATCTACTTACTCGGTGTGGCCTGTTTTTGTTATTAACAATAACATTCCTCCTTGGATGTCCATAAAGAGGGAGCACATAATGTTGTCAATGATTGTACCAAGTATTTTTTCATTTAATAGTTATGTAAATTAATTTAAAAACACTGCATCAAGATGGTCATAATAATTATGTAATATTTTTGTTCATTCAACTAGGTAAGTACCAAGTTAAAGATATGAATGTGTATATTGAGCCCCTTATTGATGAGTTGTTGATTTTATGGAATGAGATCACTATGTATGACATCTCTAGACCAATAGGACAAAGAAAATTTCAATTCCATGCAATGCTTGTATGGACAATACATGATGCCCCTGGGCTAACTCATTTTTGCAGTATGTTATATATTCATGTTAAGGTCACATATTTTTGGTATGTTATAGTGCTTACACATTATTTCTATATGTTTAAGTTGCACATGATCCAATTATATGATATCTTTTAGGTCTCCAGACAAAGGGTAAATTCGCATGTCCAGTTTGTGGTCCGAAGATGAAATCTCATCATTCAAGAAGTTTAGGAAAGTAGGTGTTCGATGAGTTTAGGCACTTTCTCCACAATAATCATAAGTATCGAACTATTGAAAAACATCTTTTTAATGGGAAAGAAGAGATGACATCAATGCCATGAAGAATGACACCTCGGATATGGAAGTTGGAATACAATAGACTAAATCACCGAGGTAATGTCATTCCATTTGATGATTTTTATTTGAAATTTAGATTTTGATATTGTCTTTTATTTACTAATGATGTTATTGATGCTCATGAAGGTCATCAAGACATCAATGACCAGATTTCTAGAGGAACAAAAAGTTATCCTAGTCAATTTAGTTAGTTGTCATACTATAAAGATCTCCCAATCATGCATTTGTTTGATGCTATGCATATTGGAAAGAATGTAACAGAGACACTATGGAAAATATTGGATGGAAGGTGTGACAAAGAAAAAATGGCCAAATTTTTTAATGACATTCATGAATCCAATCATGCACTGAAAAATTTCATTGAATCAAATAGCAATGGAGACCGCATAAATATGAGTGCCCTTGGTTATTAACTGAGCAGCAAAGTGATACATTAAAAGAAGTCATAAAAAAACAAAATTTCTAATAGGATTTGCTGCAAATATAAGTAGTCTTGTATCAAAGAAAGGTGATTTTGGGCCAGGGTTGAAAATACATGATTGACATACCTTCGTCAAGGTAAGTCATGTTCTCTATTTACAATATATTTGTAAAATTGCATGTACTTTTTATTATATTATTTTACAATATATTGAAAAGATAATTTTTTAATCATTGTAGTACGTCCTACCTCTATCCCTCCCAGACCAGTTTGATAACAGTGTTAAACAAGTTATATACAATCTTGGAGAATTCATGAGGTTAGAAGTGTTATTATATTTATGACTTGCTTTACTTTTTATGTAATTTATTGTATATTTTTATCTAAAATCTTGTTTATATGTTCTTGCGAGTTGAATCTCTTTTAGGTGGTTATCATCTAAATAAATTGATAAAAAAAGATATAAAATATTGGAAGAGAAAAATTCCCCACCTTATGTGTGAAATGCAAAAGTGTCTACCTCCAACTTTTTTCAATGCTCAAGAACACTACCTCATACATCTAGTTGAGGAGATTGAATTGTGTGGACTTGTACAAACTAGGTCAATGTGGATGGTTGAAAGACACTTGAAATTTATGAAGGGCTTGGTTTAAAATTGAAGCTATTTGGGCCCACCATACGTAAAAGGCACGTAGCTTCATAATATTGGTACAATATTTTTCTTATCTTCCATTTATTGTACTATATTAAAGTTATGATATCTAACAATTTTGTTTTTTAAAAAAAGGTGGAATGATCAGGATGCTGACCTAAAATATCATCTCATTAAATCTTTAGAGGACCTCTTTGGAAATAAAACTTTTGACAAAGCCATGATTCTTAAAAGAGCATCCAAACATATAAAGACTATGAGGGACCAATATAGAAGGGCTCTAAAGGATAACCCAAAGTACAAGCATCCTCCTATGATTCCACCGATGGAGTGGAATGAAAAAATGGAAGATGCAAAAGAGAAAAGGCTAAAGGGTAGTGGAATTCAACCAAAAGGTGGCAAAAGAAGGTATGTCATGATAGTATTAAGTAGAATGTAATCATGCACTAATTAGTGATCTTTGTAAATATATAATCTAACATGTTTCAAACTTTTCATAGACTGCAAGACACATCAAAAGCCACACAAGCGAGATTAACAAAGGTTGGCCAACACAAACTTGGCTCTGGTGGCTATATGAAACTTCACTCTCGACTTGTAAGTAGCAGCATTGGAATTTTATATCAAATTTTTATATATAAGGTTGCAAACAATTCTCTTTAATCAAATCATACATGTAAAAGTGATGATATTAAACAAAAAATATAGGGCACGAAATTCAATGTAGAGCCCACAGATGAAGACAAGGGAATAGCCTTGAAGGAAGGCTATGCAATCATGGCTGCACACCTATGCCAAGAATCTACTGCACCAGATGAGACACAGGTAGATTGGTCAAATGAAAAGTAAATCAAATTGAATAGTTAATTTCAAACATAAATTGACTATTTCATGATAAAAATGTGCATGACATTTCACTACATCCTTCAAATCCTACCACAAAACCTGGGCATGATGAAGGCCATGATGTGCATCATAGTGTTGGAGGTATTAATTTTCTATTGGAAATAAATTACGTAATTATTAATAGAATTTAACATCTTTAATTGCAATTGGTCGTGTAACCTTTTTTTGAATATTTTAGAGCATGTTGAGCATGTTGAGCATGTTGAGGTGGTGGAAGATCAAAATGTTATTGTACATGATGATGTGGCATTGTCAAGTAAAGAAAAATGCATGGTATGTTCTACTAGTTAATGAAATACATGTAACAGTAAAAAAAACTATGCGAATTTAACCCATTTACTCGTTATTGCAGCAAACCCCCCTTTAGTGTAGCATCGTCTTCCTCCTTGAGACATGATGAAGTATCATAATTTGAGATCACAACCACAAGAGGAGGAAGATAATATTGATGCTCCTTTCAGCCTTTACCTAAATAAGAAATCTAAGAAAAACCCAAAAAAGAAATAATTTCTTAAAAATGCTCTTTGATAAAACTTGTTTGATTAACTTTGTTGGATAATGAAAGAACGTTGTTTTAAGTAATTATCTATGAATGTTGTGTATTAATATTGAATTATATGTCATGTTAATGAATATTGTTATGTGTTAATGAATTCTTGATTAGTGTTGCGTATTAATGAATGTTATATCATATTAATAAATGTTATGTGATTGTATTGATTGAATGTTATAGTTCATAAATGGATGAATGAAGTGTGTAATTAGATGTTAATGGGGAATTTAGATTGATGTTAGGGGGAGGGGGGGTGAGGCCAGATGAGCTTCCACCTTCATGTGGTTGGCCTTGTTAAGTAGAGAATATTAAAGTATTCTCGAAACCAAGTGAAGCTCAAACTAACATACCTTCATTATTTAATCAATTTCATTCGTTCTAGGTCTTTGCTCATAAGTGCATTTTGAATGTGTCATTGTTAGGCAACTATCAAATAAAAAAATAGAAAAATAGTCAACTTCTCATTGTCATTGTTTGACATGATTTGGCTTCATTTTGTGTAAGTATTCTTGTATTGAATGTGTCAACCTCTCTTGGCCTAATGTGGATTATTTCATTGGTTTGTGTTTTTGAGTAGGTGAAGTGTTAAATTAGATATCAGTTGGATCTATAAGTAGCATAGATATTCTATAGCTAATAGCCTAATACACCCACGTGAATAAATTTACTTGTTGTCCCCTTAGGATTTACTTAAGCAAACAATCCTTATGTGCTAAAAAATTAGTTGTTTTAGTGTTGCAATTGTAGATGATTGTATGGATGAATTCAATGAAAAGAACTAAACATTAAGAAATAGAGCAATAACACAAGATAATACTGTAGAGAAGCATGATGTGGTGAAAACTCTTGCACAATAAGGTTGTACATGTTGAAGATTTAAATGCCTATCTATTTAGGTCTTTGCAAATGATGACTTGATGCAGTTAAGTATCAAGCACCTAGTGAAGGGTGGCTAATCCAAGAAGCTATGCATGCATAATAATGATCTCTTAAAAGCAGAATTACAACTTTGAATAACAACATTCCATTTCTTCATTGGTCAAATATATTGCAATCTTTTTAATGATGGTTCTCTTTATGATGTTTGTAATTTTTTGGATTTTCATTTGACCATCCTCTGTGGTTATTAGTTGACTTATCTTGTGCATATTGTTGCTCATCAAATGACCCGGTGTGCCAAATGTTTAGTCGGATTCCACAAACATTGTATAAAATTTTTCTGTCATTGTTTCTCTAGTAAATCTATTTGTGTCCATTGAGTCCTATTATTCCCTTGAAGGTTTTATTGGGTAATATAAGTTGTGGAACTTTGTTGGTTGACTTTGTTTTTGAAATGGTGTGGGAACTATTTGAAACATGGGCATTGCTCTTGGAAGGGTTTACATTTCTTATAAGTTTTTTTGTAACTTTTAAGCTCTATGATAATGCTTGTCATCCTTATATGGAAGGCAAATGAATCCAAGAAGGAAGCTTTTAGGAAATATTTGGAGTCAAGTGGCATGCTTGATACCCTCACAAAAGGTTTGTGGCAGTTCTTCTTATATGATGAAATGTTGAAGCTAGAAAATTAATTTGTGAATTTGCATCTATTTGTGAGATAATATATTAATATTGGCAGTTCCTCTTATATGATGAAATGATGATTTTAGAAAATTAGTTTGTGAATTTGCATTCATTATTTTTGGATGTCTAAATGTTATGTTTGCCTTGTGAGGATTCAAATTAATTTGATTGATATCATCTTTGAAATGGTGTAGTAGTCTTTTAGATTAATGTGATTTGTATTATCATATAATATCTCTGCTCTTATAAACTACCTTGTTTCCATGTATGATTTATAGTTATTCGTTCCAATGTTCCAAAGATGAATCTAGATGATATCTTTGAGAAAAAGAACAAGGTTGCTAAAGTTGTTGAAGAACTTGAAAAGGTTGATATATTCATATCAGTTTCATTTATTTATTGATGTGTATTGTCAATTGATTACTGTAAAATATCTCTTAAATATCAAACAAGATGAAATTTGAATGCAGTATGATTCAATCATTCATTTCTATGCTTACAGGCTATGTCAAACCACTGATATGAGATAGTTCAAACACTTATTGTGGATATAGAGGATGATGTGCATGTCAAGAAAGCAATGAATGAAATAAATGCAGGTAAGACTTTTACATCCAATACTAAATGTCCTTTTTACCATGATATTGTTGGAGATTGCTAGCATATACTTTTTCATTTTGTAAATGGGTTGATGGTATTCATTTATTTAAGACAACCAAACTCATTATCCTCAACTTTGTTCATATTTTTGTTCTATATATGTTTAGTTTATTTACCCAAGATTTCTCTCAATTTCACCATCATTCATTTCATTGTTTTATATCAACTGCAAGAATGAGGGTGGCAACACAAGAAAAAGCAGAGGCAGAGAAAATTTTACAAATCAAGAGAGTAGAAGATTTCCTTATTTTATTTGTTAGTATGCATTAACACTTCCTTTTATGTTATATATGTATATTTTATAGATTTGTATATTTATAATTTTATAATTTTAAAAGTTGTATGTAATATACATTGGGAGATAATATATTAATATTGGCAGTTCTTCTTATATGATGAAATGTTGAATCTAGAAAATTATTTTGTGAATTTTCATCTATTTGTGAGATAATATATTAATATTGGTAGTTCCTCTTAGATGATGAAATTCTAATTTTAGAAAATTAGTTTGTGAATTTGCATCCATTATTTTTGGATGCCTGAATGTTATGTTTGCCTTGTGAGGATTCAAATTAATTTGATTGATATGATCTTCAAAATGGTGTAGTAGTCTTTTAGATTAATGTGATTTATATTATTGTATAATATCTCTGCTCTTATAAGATTTCAGGAAATATTTGGAGTCAAGCGGCGTGCTCAATACCCTCAAAATAAAACATTGCTGCTCTTATAAACTTTGGAATTGCAAAATAAATTCTCCTTGAGACATACTTCTCTAACTTATTACATCTAATTTAGAACAAGTACCCTAAAAAATTTCATAGGCCCATACAAGACACCCACCAAAATATAGACCATCAATTTATAGAACCCTTGCAAGAAATCCCAAGGAACGACAGGTAGTGAAAACTAGATAGATGGAAAAAAGAACATAACCATATGTTGCCTCACCTACTTGAGGTAAGCTAAAGTCAGTCCAATTCTCTTAGCAATGGTACATATCCATCCAAGTGCAGCAACCTTCAAAGATTTGCAGCGGTAAAGAGAATTCCCATATTTTATCAACCTAACATAGTCTTTGGCCACTTTGGCAATCAGATTGTGACCAATATTGATTTTCCAACAAGATTTTTTTTAAAAAGAAAGGTTTTCGTAGCATTATCTACCACTTGAGAAAAAGTTTCTATAGCTAAATTTCCTTGCCATAGTTAATATTTCTCTAAAGACTTACAAGTTAGTAAGTCCTCGGCTAAAGGGATGATAAACTAAATAAAGTTTCAAACATATGAATAGATAAAACTCATACAAGCAAAATTCGGAGACAAATTGAATAGCATTGGCTATTTGTCAGTGGAAGGTCCCTGCTAGAACATACACATTTGTCATTTCATTAAGATGAAAATTGTGTACTAAGTTTCCTAACTGTATAAGTCATTGTCATCTTTATTATTTACTATAGCAAAAACATCTGAAGCACCAACAGAAGCACTAGGAAATCAAAATTCAGAACCAAAGCCTCGAGATTATTGTAGTGTTTGTGCAAAGGCTTGATACTTTTGAATATCAGCATCACTAACACTTCTTCAAGCATATTTCATTAACTCCTCAAAATGAGCAGCCTTTATTTCAGCTACCTCATCACTATCATCCTCATCCATTGCCTCGGGGTTCTCACTTCTTTTTCTTTCACATTCAATATTATCTTGTAAAAGTGCAGAGGAAAGAGAACATGACAAATTGAAATAATAAGATACAAGTTGAGGAAAATTGAATCAAAAAATGTAAAATTCTAACAAACTAGTTCAAAAAAAACCATTAAGAAATTCATAACCAAATCTAGTTTGCAAAAGCCGCCACAATTGAAACTCACCTTCTCAATTTTTTCTCTAATAGCATACTTGCAAGCCTGCTAACAAATGTTTGTAATATCTCATCAATAAATATAATGGACGGGGCATTCTTCTCAGCCTCCTCAAAAGCCTTCCAGAGATTGCTTTCACTTTCTCCAGCCAACTTTGACATGATCTCAGGTCCATTGATATAGAAAAAGAAGGCACTAGTTTCATTTGCCACTACCCTAGCAATTAAAGTTTTCCCAAAACCACGAGGCCCACAAAGTAGAATACCCTTTGGGGGCTTCACACCAATATATTTGAAGAGTTGTGGGCATCTAAGAGGAAGCTCTACCAATTCATGGATCACTAGTCAAAGTCTATCTCTCAAATAGTTCAAACAAAATGAAAAAACCCACAGTTTCACGCAGAGAAGAGGAGATGGATTGCTAGAGCCCAAAGTAGTCTGGAAAATAGAATGAGTAGGGACTCACTGGCAACAAGCAGTAGAATGAGTGTGGATACCTAAAGTTAAATATCTAGACTAATCATCGATCAGGATGTCGTTGGTGATTAGTCTAGATTTTATCTTCAAATTTTTTTTAAACACTCTGTATTTTGTCAAAATTTTGACTCACAGTCATTGAAAGTATCACATATTTTGGTCTAAAAATTGACCATTTTGTGTTGAAATGTGGCATCGTGGGTTTGGAATCCTGGTCGGAGCCGCTAAATATTTTTGTCAAAAGTATGGCCTAGTTTGGTCTAAAAATCAACCAATCTGTGTCAAAATGTGGCGTCATAGGTTTGGCATCCTAGTCTAACATGTGATGAAATGTGGTTGAAATATGACATCATGAGTTTGGCATCCTGGTCAAAGTGACCAAAGTTTTTGACCAATATTAATCTATATTGGTCGAAAGATCAACCAATATACCAACACTTGCTAATGTTATTTTTGGCCTAGATTGCCCTCATTTTTTTACCAATATTGGCATCGATTATTCTATAGTTGCAGCAATGGGTCAATATTTTGATGAAAATAATAGCGATGAACCAATTGGTCAACTATTCAACTGACTTGTGTAGAAACTTCAACCAATAGTGTGTCAAAAAATGGTGCAAAATGAACTAGTGTAGCATCCTCGTATGGTAAGTCATTCCACCGAATCAAGTACTCACAAATAGCCATGTTCCATAATTTACTCTCTTTGACCTCAATAACCTTAGTAGGAACAAAAACTAGTTTCTCTAACTTGTCCAATGGGGGTAATCCATCTGAAACCACTACATGTTGCCTGATTTCCTTCTTGAAGCAAGATACATGAAAAAAATTATAGATCCTACTACCTCATAGATCTCTAGCTTGTAAGTAACCTCACCAACTCTCCTCAAGATGTAATAAGGACCATAAAATCTAGGCCTGAGCTTCTTTGACCCACTCTTGTTTAGTGAAAACTACTTGTAAGGATGTAGGCAAAGGTAAACCATCACCTATGTCAAAACTTCTCTCTATCTTGTGTCGATCAACATACATCTTTTATTGATTATGTTCCCTCTTAATGTTCTCTCTGAGAGATCTGAGAATATCCTTGTGATCATGTAACCAATATCCCGTAACCAGGACCCTGTTGTCCTATAGAGCCAAATCTATGAAAGAGAGTGACTCATTTCCATAGAGAGCTTGAAATGGAAACATGCCAATAGTCATGTGATATGTGGAGTTATAGAAAAAATCCCCCAACTACAACCATCAAACCCACACTCTCTACTATCTAGCTACATAACTCTAGAGGTAGCCCTCCACCCATTTGTTCAAAATCTCTGTTTGACCATCTATCTGCGGGTGGTAACTGGTACTAGGTGTCAACTCAGTGCCTACCAACTTGAACAACTCCTTCCAGAAGGTGTTGAGGAAGTTGTTGTCCCTGTCGCTCACAATGGTCTTAGGGAGACCATGCAATCTAAAAAACTCTCAAAAAAACAACTTTGCTACTAGTGAGGTTGACCAATCCATGACAATAGCAAAGAAGTGAGCAAAATTGGTGAGTCTGTCGACCACCTCATAGATACTATCCCTACCCTGCACTCTTGGAAAACCAGTGATGAAATCCATCGAGATACCCTCCCACTTTTGAGCCAGAATGGGAAGGGGCTGCAATAACCCTGTCAGATGCTCGTGCTCTGACTAGTTCAATTGACAAGTCTAGCTCTCTCTGACATGTTGGAGTACATCATCCTTGAGTCCCTTCCATGAGAACCTCTCTCTAACCTTCCTGTAAGTTTTGAATAATCCCAGATGTCCTGTTGTGGGTGCATCATGAACAACCCTCAGTATCTTACCCATAAGCTTAGAACCCAGCACTAGGTAGATCATGTCCTTAAAAGAATAATGTCATCAACCACCCTGCACCTGCTATCCAGAGACTATCTGTCCAAAACCTAACAAGATTGAGTATTCTTAGAATACTCAACTAGCAAAAGGGATTTCCAATCATATGCACAACAAACCGCTACTGAGGGTCTCCTGGAGAGTGTGTCAGCCATGATGCTATTCTTCCCCTTTGAAATACTCGATGTCAAAATCATATGCTTGAATCTTACTGATCCACTTTTGTTGCCTCTCATTCAACTCCTTCTGCTCCAAGAAGTAGTGTAAGCTATTATGGTCTATTTTGACTATGAACTTGCCACCCACCAGATACTGTCTAAATTTAGCCAAGGCATGCATAATAACAAGCATCTCCTTGTCATAAGTTGAATAAAGCCTCTCACTATCCTTGATTTTCCTACTCTCGATTGCTATGGGGTGCCTATCCTGCATCGATAATGCACTAGTCCCATTTCTCGAAGCATCACACTCTAGAATTAAGGAGCGAGAGAAGTCCAAAAGAGCTAAAATTAGACAAGTACTCAAGATGTCTTGAGCTTATCAAAGACTATTGCAGCCTCATTTATCCACTTGAAAGCTCCTTTCTAAGTAAGGTTGGTGAGGGGAGTCATTGTTTGATAAAATCCCTTAACAAACCTCCTATAGTAAGAACATAGCCCAAGGAACCCTCTCAAGTCTGATACATTCTACGGTGGTGGCCAATCCTAAATTTCTTGGATCTTCTCTTGGTGCACCATAACTCCATCTACCCCTATCACATGCCCTAGATAGAGTATCTCAGTCAACCAGAATTTGCACTTGGATTCTTTTGTAAAAAGAGACCAACTCTCCATGATGCTCATAACCTCATCCAAGTGTTGTAAGTGCTCTACCCATGTCCTACTGAAGACTAGAATGTCATCAAAGAATACTAGGATGCTCTTGTGCAACTACATTTTAAATATGTGATTCATGCAAGATTGAAAAGTGGCAGGTGTGATAGTGAGCCCAAATGGCATCACTAGAAACTTGTAGTGTCTTAGTGGCACTTGAAAGTTGTCTTATGGACATCCTCATCATGGACATGTATCTGATGGTACCCTAATCGAAGATCAATCTTCAAGAAATAGACTACCCCATGCAACTCATCTAGAAGCTCATCAATCCTAAGGATGGGGTACCTATTTTTGATGGTTCTCTTATTCAGAGCATGGTAATCAATACACATGCAAAGAGTGACATCCTTCTTCTTCACCAAAACTACTGAATAAGAGAAAGGGATGGAACTTGGTCTGATGTGCCCCATGTCTAAAAGATCCTTAATCGTCTTCTCAATCTCCTCCTTGTAGTGCCTAGGATGATGATAAGGAGTGGTTATTGTAGGCTTGGCCCCCTCCTCCAACTCAATGATGTGCTCAAAGCCCTTGTCTGGAGGTATACCTAGAGGGATATCCTCAAAAACCTTCTTGCACTTATCAAGCACATCCTATATGTCAGTGTGAATTTTTTGCCCTGAATTTGGTGAGGGTCTAGAGGATATGAAGCACTAGGTTTCCCACTCCATGTTGTTGTGTCTGATGATGGCCTTCATCCTGTGAGCTGAAACCACTCATGATCTACTATCTATCATGGACTTAAGCGTAACCAACTAATCACCTTGCATAAACTCTAACTATTTCAGCTGATGATCGATGGTATATCTCCCTAGGGTCTATAGCTACTACATGCCTAGGATGGCGTCAAGACTATCCAAGTCAATGACGTAGAAACATTCCTCAAGGAGATACTCTCCAAAGTGAATCTGGAGTCTTGAAATCTTCCCTATGTAACTCAACAAATCTCCCCTAGCCACCTTTACCTCAAACTCTGAGATGTTATCTATTGGGAGTCCTCTCCTGGAAACCAAATTGTCACTGATAAAATTATACGTTGCACCTATGTCTAGAAGACAAATGATCCGTTGTCCCCTAACTACTCCCTTGATGTGAAAAGAGTGACATGCGGGAATACCCAAGAGGGATCCTAAAGTAATAGGGGGCTGCCCATGGTGAACCTCCCTTTTCTTCCCCTCTACTGAATGCTCATCCTGAGCCTCCTCATCACTACCCTCATCATCATTGCCCTCTTGCTACTCACAATCATCATCGGATACCACCTCAATGTAGTGTACCTTGCCTTCCTCAAGGCACCCATGATCTGGAGCCCAAGGCTCTCTGCATGTGAAGCAAAACTTCTTTATTCTCAACTCATTCTGATTCTTGAAGTCAAGTCTAGGCGGTGTGCTCTTATTCTAATTTTTATTTTGCTAAAATGAAGAAGATCCCTTAAAGGTTTTCTTCGATGGTTGTAGGATGGAAGAAGGTGAATCCAAATCATGTACTAACTTAATAGTGTTATCCAGTGTGCTCAGCTTAAGGACTCTAACCAGCCCTCTGAATCTATCTTGAATTCCCTTAATAAACAACATTACCTTCCTCCTCTCTGCCATATCCAGAACCATGATGGATATCCTCTAAAACTCATCAATGTAGTGGTCCAATGACCCACTCTGTCTCAGCTAGGCTAACTCTCTGTAGTATACCTCAATGTCCTTCCTATCAAGGTGAGTGATTAATTTAGTGCTAAAGATCTTGTATGATGAAATCAATCTATGATTCTAGGTGACAAGGCCATGATGCCACCAATCATATGCTTCCCCCTCTAAATGCATGGTTGTAAAATTAATCACCTCTGTCTTTGACATGGGTTTCAAGGTCAGGAAGGTATCTAGCTTGTGAATCCAAGCTCTCGCAGATGTCTTACCACTGCCATCAAAAGTAGGAAGGGTCAATTTATTCATCGCATGCTTAAGGTCTCTATTCTATCCCCTAGGTCTCCTATGTTGTTGTGCTCTACCAAGATAATGACTCTAACTAAGAGCATATGTTTTATAACATATAATCTTCAAGTTTTTATTTAACATATACCATCCAATACATAGCAGTGAATAATGAACAGTGAATTAATATTCCAAATGGAAGAATGAGACTCTAATGAACACTATTTTTATTAATCCACAAATCCCAAATAACCAAGATGCTAAAAATGACCAACCGATAATACCAAGCTTGGTTGTGTTTGGTGAAGAATGTTGCGGTTGGTGAAGAAATCTCCTAGAGATGTGAACTAGTTGTCGGTTTATCAAGAGTGTGTGTGTAGACACTTGTGCACTAGTCCCATCCACATTAGCCAATCTTGATTGGTGCATATCTCATTGTCACACAGCTTCCACATAAGGCATGCTCTTGTTACAAGTAGTATTTGTCATTGCACCAAAAGATTGACCTTTTAATGCTTGATAAAACCACTAGACTTATAGAACATAAGAGGTTGTTAAACCATGTCACGAATCTGAAAGGGAGACATTGGTGGTTAGTCCAATATCTCTTTCCTCTAACACCCGTGGTGGCCAAGAATATGGGAGGTTGTGACTGTCACACACATAGGGCATCCAACTCTCATGAGTTAGGGACTCAACCAAAGGTGGCACATCAAGGTGAGGATGATGCCTGGGATTTCTATATGTATCTCTTCTAACACTTTGCAAATACTCCTTTACCAACAAACATGACTACAAGCTCTAGTGATGTGAAACCTCCATGATGGTTAAATGGTACGAATGGAAGTCTTCCAAGTTTTCGAGACTAATATTTGGTGTTGTAGTTCATAGTAATGTACGGTGTTTTCCAGTGAATGGGAACATATATATACCACTTTGGAAGTATGGCATAAGTGCATTTATTCCCCACAATTCCTCATACCACTTATACTATTATTCGCAATATCAGATTTAAAACTGAACACATACATGTATTTTCCCTTGCTGAAAAGATGTTGGATAGATAAAACTTCTTCTTACCAATAAATCCCAACATGAAACCTATGTGATTCCACCCTTAATGAGGAGTTGGGGCTACATCCAACCTCTCATAATTTCCAAGGTTTTTTGCCTTGGAAAGGAACCAGTCACGTGAGTAACCAGACTTATATTTCTTGTTTTCTTTTAACATTTCATGGTGCTTTTTCCCGAGGTGTATCATTTTTCTTTTATAACTTTGAAATGAGTGTCAAAACACAAAACTAAGCCATGTGGGATAAAAGCTCACTTAAGTCACTTTTATAAAGTAAAGTAACTTTAAAATATAAAGTGACTTTATAATAAGACATAAAGTGACTTTATAATGACACTTTATAAAATAAAGTGATTTTGACTTTAGAAACAGAGCTCAGAGAATAAATAATCATCCATGTAATCCTGTGACTGGCTGGAATCCTTTGTAAAGAAGCCATTAGCCTATTTGGATGGGTAGATAGACTAATCAAGCATCAAAATGGTCTAGTGTTGGGAAGGGGACATTACACATTCATAGGTCCCTCGTATTAGCCTAGCTGCTAGTACTGCTAAGATGATGACTAGTTGGACATTTTAACACACAACTAACTTCATCTTGTCCTACTATGCTTTGGTCTAGATGTATTGTCCTTCATGCCCCTCTTTGCTAATGAGGATGTGTGTGAGTTTGGAAGAGTCGACTATCCATGTTTCAGTGAATTGATGTGAAAAGACAATTAGATGCCTAGCTAAAGGATAATGTATTGTGGGAAGATAGTCTAAAGTCATAATGATTTATACATCTAGTTAGCATAATCCTAGGAAAACTACTTCTTGACCATGGGAGGTCAGAGAACACAGTTGAGATCAAAATTAGTAAATGTCCTATGACCATCTTCAGTGTTCTAAATATTCATCTATATAAACTTTCCCTTATGGAGGGAACTTCAGCTATAGAATTCTTTAATCTCTAGTTATTGACCTAATTTTGCTACTCCCTTTAGTTTCTTTGTACTTGGTCCTTTGTACAGTACTACTTTCCATTCAGTCATCTGTGGGCACTAATAGAAATTCTATTTATTTTGGCAATTTTCTTCTGTGTTCAATAACAAGTCAAGCAACTAATAAATTTAATGATCTATCTTTACACCAACAAGTTCCCAATACGAAACACAATTCCAAGACATTGTTTTATAGGATTAGGAAAGTATAATTATCAAAATGGGTTGCATCAGTAGAAATTTAAATCATAAACAAAATATTCTAATTAATAGATAATAGAAAGGATGTCCTCAATAAAAGTTATGCATCAAAACCTGTTTGATTTCTAGTGGGGCTGGAACTTCAAGGACTAATTCATCTCTCTTCAGAATCATTTCCAACAACTTCATCATCATCTGTGAATATTTATTCATGCTCCCAATTATCACCTAAAAACCAAACGATTATCTTCAAATAAAAGTAAGTCATATCAGATTGAAGTTATAGTTTGAGGAATCACCTCAAGATTTTTCAGCAAAGCAACAACTGATCATTATCTTCTTTAGAGAAATTTTGCATGTGTAGTTCTTGAACTATATTCAAAACCTTGCAATGCAGGACACTCCACATGCCTCTCTAGTGTCTCTTTACATTCTTCAAAATCTATAACATTGCTTGCAATGTAAAATAAATCATCCCATACATCAGTAACAAATTCAATTTACTTAATTTTCTTCACTGTAATGAACTCCAATATGAATTCAAATATTCCATGTTCAACATAGCTGCCCAAAAATTTTTTCTCCATGTATAAATGTGTTTGTGTGTGTCACCATAGACAAATGAATGCACACATATAGAAAACTGTAACATCCATCTTAGTGCTAGTATCATTGTATACTCTACTTTACAACTAATAAAGGTGATCCAATTCTCATATTGTTTTGAAACCTAGAAGACTACCAGTTTAATTCCACAGTTTTGATCAACAGATCATAACAAATTTAATTAGAAATATTCATTTTAAAGCCACATCCATGCACATGTGTGAACATACAGGCACATACATACATACACACAACATACACAATAACGCACACATACATACAAACATAGAGACAAACATACAGACAGAGAGACATGCACCCATACATACATATGAAGAATAATTAGAGTTACTAGAGCCAATGTTAGATCACTCTCAACATTTGACTGCACATTCCATGATTAAGAATCCCATCTCAACCCTCTAGGCACTAAAGTTGGCTAGAGTAACTAAGACTAATCTTCAAACAGGATGTTGCTTAAATGAGAATCTCAATAACAGTAATAGCTGTAAGTGGATGCTGACAATGACATTCCCTGTGAGAGTAGAAAAGAATAGTGTATGGAGTTGTAGAGACAAAATTATGTGCAAAATTTGAAGTGGGGAAGGTAAAGGATAGGCAAAGGGAAAAAAAGACTCAAAAAGACTTTTCTTTATGCATATTTATGAAGTAATTGTAAAATGTTTGTGCTAATTGAAGATTATGACAAGAAATTAAATATTAATCAAATAAAAGGAAATTCAAATACAAATTATAAATAAAACAACAATACCTATAAGGAGCCTCATAAAAAAATTGTGATGACTAGTCCTGCTCCCATGTCTTCTATGGCATACGCTAATTTTCTATTAATGAGCATTAGAGAGTTTAATACCGATAGTGCAATTGCCTTTGTGGATAACACCAACCATGACACTTCTATTAAATCTATAAATACCACTATAGACCATGGTGTCTTGGACCCAACTCTTCATATGGTTCATGCACCCAATACTATCACACATTTCAAGTCAGACCCAAAAACTGGAACTCAAGATGCTTCGGGGTTTAATATGCCAATTGGGGCTCATCCCACAACCTCTAGTGTTTTACTAGAAAACTCCAACATTACTAAGTTTTCCATAATTGATCCTTCTAAAGTGTGAAACTTCTAAGGTGCTCAAGACCCATATGCAGCATTTTGATCTTGTTTCTTTTTAGGAGTTCATTTTATGTTATCCTTTGGGAAGGATGTTCAATAGATACATGGTATATACTCTAACTAAGCCTGATTTTCATTTTCAATTATTTTTGGTCAATCCTTGCTAATTTGCATACTTAGATTTCTAAAACTTGGAACACTAGCCTTCAAATTATGTTGGAGATCTTTCCCAATATAATTTTCATGAAGATCAATCTTTAATATTGTAAAAAAGTCTATGGTTCTGGGAAAAATATGTCCTACTGGTTTGGGTGCAGCTTGTTTGCCCCTCTAGGGTAAACTTAGTATTGTGCAGACATAGTACAGGAAATATAGTAAACACAAAATATATCAGAGAATAATAAATACTTTCATTAATCATTTCAGACTGGCAAGTACATTTACATCATAATGATAATACCATAATATATATCCCATGTCCATCCTCTAAGAGGGTACATAAACTACCTGAAGGGCCACGACCAAAATTTTGTGACATAATGGTTTACCTCTCGATCACTAACGACTGAGGCTAACATAACACTTAATTAACATATTAACCAGTACATTCAAATATCCTGACAACATCATCCCCCTAGAAAAACAAGTCATCTTCAACAACTTACAACAAAAGGGAGATGGAATACACTACATAGAATAAGAAAATCACTAAAGAGAAGGGGCAGAGGGCATCCCTAAAAAAGTTGAAGTGTCACCCTCCCCATCAATGCTACTTCATAGTTCTTTTTTTGTCACATCACATTCCTCCCATGCCTGCACCAAACTTATATCCAAAACATACTTTTTAGTTGTAGCCTCCTCTAACTCCTGTTTAAACAATACCATCTCTCAAGCCAATCTAACCTTGATAGCTACCTGTATTGCCTTCTCTGCTTCCAACTCCTGGGTACGCTGAGCCAAGTGTCACTCTACTACCTCCAACCGGGTGGTCAGCTCCTCCCAAGCTCTTTGTGAATCCACCAAGATAGCCTCACATCTAGCCAACACTGAATCTAAGAGCCTCAATGCATAGTACCCCTCTCAAAAGGCTTTCTCTAGTACTCTCTCCACCTCTGGCGTGTAGACACACCATGCCTTTAGCAGCTCCAGGTCTCATCAACTCGTCACACTCCCAAAGGCTGATAACTAAAATGAATAATTTCCTCATGCCGTTTTGATGCCCCAACTCACATTTGTAGTGTACCTCAAAAAGATGATGGGGGTCTAGGGGGAAATCCCCCAGCAAGGTCGAGGGGCAGTGCCCTCACAGGGTCTTAGGGCAGCGCCCTAGGCGCGCTCCTGCCGCCAAGACCAAATTAGCACCTTCAAACCCACACAAAAGTCTATGGGGCACACCATTTTTGAGATTTTCTTCCAATCCCATACTCTTTTTTGCCAGCCGCATATGTTTTCCTCACTACCTCCTTATGTCCTTCCCTTCAATACCATAGGTTATTCACGGTGAACTATTTTTATTTGTCATTGTCATTTTTTTTTTTAACCTTCACTGCCACTCCTTGCCATCCGTATGGAACTTCTCTTCCTTCTAGCCGTACGGACTATGCCTTCCTGTCATACAGACTGTGCTTTCCTATGTGTACTTGAATAAATGAAACCATAAAACATTTTGTTGTTTGCCAAAATTTGGTCTTAATCCAGTGTGCCATACGGTTTCTTGACATCTTATGCACACGTGGGCCATATGGCCTTTTCCTCATCTTATCTTCCAAGCACTGTATAGTTCTCTTAAATGTGCCTCTCTATTATGTTCATGTTGCTACCACAATACGACCTTTTATATCTAGTAGTTTCTTCTCTCCGTACAACTGTACGGTATCATGCGGTCATAGATGTTTTTTCTTTTCTTTTTCTCAAACCGTACAGTCTAACCCATCTTCTCTTCTTTTGTGTAATACAATGTTTTACATTTTTTACTTCCTTCCACATGGTTGTCTTTCTCTTGTACCATACAGTGCATCAAATTGTACTTTTCTTTTTCCACCATATGGTGACTTGGCCATACGACCTTTATGCATTGTATGGTCAACATCATACGGTGACTTTTGTTTTATTGTCACTTTCTTGTCGTACGGCCATATGGCCAGCAGAGTCCTCTTTTTCTTTTTTTTTCTCTTTTTTTAAAAATTTTTAATTTTTTTAAAATTTTTCCATTACCATCTGGATGCTTCTCCAGTCACCCGTATGGACAGCTCTTGGATTTTCTTGTCTGACATCTCGAGTCCCTTTCCATCCTCTTGAGTGTTCTATCCCTCCTCTCAGGTCCATCCTCTCTGGGTAATGTTTCAATTTGGACTTGTTGATGGACTCATGCATCTCCAATCCATCGAGAGTCCACAACTTGATAGCCCCATCATAGCCAACTTCTCAAAATTTTATTGGCTTAATCTCATTCTTTACAATGTGCAACCATTCCCTCAAGCTTTCCCTATTGCCGAGTGTATTTTCAATGACGACCCAAAGGCTTGGAACCATAAATTCTACAAGGACCACGGTCTCTTGCCCATACATAAGAAGAAGGAGAATAAGGATTTTGAAAGTTGCAGTCATCCACCCAAGATTCTAATCATCGCAAACATGAATGATATTAGTGATGAAGGGTGCTCCCCTTAATACCACAAACACATAACAGAAATAGAGAAACAACAACAATATGCAAGAACAGAAAATTGGCTTCTTATTATCTCCACAAATGTGGAATTACAAACTTTCAGAATTACAATATGCAAAGCCACATGGGCATTCCCTTACAATATTCTGTAGGACAAAGCCTCGAGCTATTACCCAAATCTACTACCCAGAACTATTCTGAACTGCTTAAGACAATAATACAGCCTTCTTTATATAGGCAATTTTCCACCGCCTGGAAGGTTCCAGAATTTTAGCCAATAAGGCCGACCAAACTTAGAATTATTTTATTTTACATTTTATTACATCATAGTCGGCTCAAGATAACATTTGAAACCCGAACAAAATTTTTGAAGAAAATTATTTTCTGCCATTTCGTGTGGCCCAACTTTCGAAGACCATAAGTCATCACTAGTTGACCCGATCGGCTATTATAACCCCATTTCAGAAATGCCATGAAGCGCTCTACAGGCCTGACTTGCGCAAGCGCCCGTCACCAAAATTTTTGACCTCATCCGGGGCCTCTAAAGCCTTCAAAACTGAGTTCAAAGTTTCTGTACCCTGCTGCCAATACCGAAAATCTTCAATATCTTCCAATATACACTTGATCTGGCAATGAAACTTTACTGGCAGGCTTATATGACCAAAATGAACCTCCAAGAAAGAAATCAGATCATTCTGAGCACATACGAAAATTACCAAAAATAGTAACTTTTCATAAATAGCAGCTCTGCACAAAATAGCCCTTATTGAATATAAAAAAATAGAAATATTTTTGGGTGATGCAAGATTGCTCTTACACCTAGGATGCTCCTGTATCAGACACCCAGGGTAATTTGAGAAGTGACCCTGTCATGACTCAAGTGTGCAGAGGAAAACCAAGACGGCTAACCTCCTCCTTTGTCAACCATGATGAATCTTCAACAGGTCTTCCTTTCCACTTGACCAGATATTCTTCATATGTCATGTTCCTTGTGCTTCTACCAACATGATTGTCCAGTATATTTTTGATCTCCTTAGTGTCTGACTAGTTGCTGGAATACTCCACTGTGCTGTTGTGATCTCATCTTCAACACCTCCTTCATGATACTCTGTCAAATCTGAAATGTTAAAAATTGGTGAAATATTTAGCTCAGTAGGCAATTCTACCTCATATGCATTTCCTGAATCATGTTTCTTCAGTATCCTACATGGTCCAAACTTCTTCATTTTCAGCTTGTTATATGTACCAACTGGAAACCGATCCTTCTGCAAATGAACCATGAATTCATCACCAACCTAAAATTTCTTATACCTCCTTTTCTCATCTTCCTTAGCCTTATACTGTGCGTTCATCTTGGTAATATGCTTCCTCACCTCTTCATGGATGTTCTTTAAGTGTTCTGCAAAATCTTCAGCTTCAGCACTACTTATTTCTCCTTTATCTATCTTCCTTAATTCAGATGCATTTCTTGGACTACTTCCATATACAATCTGGAATGGTGATTTACCATTGCTCCTATTGACAAAATTATTGTATGCAAATTCCGCCTGTGGTAAAATCAAATCCCATCCTGTTGGCTTATCTCCAACCAAAAATCTCAGCAAATTTCCCAAACTCCTATTCACCACCTCTGTCTGTCCATCAGTCTGTGGATGATGTGATGAACTGAACTTCAAATCTATCTTCAACTTCTTCCACAACGTACGCCAGAAATATCCAACAAACTTAGTGTCCCGATCTGAAACTATGGTCTTTGGCAAACCATGAAGTCTAACTACTTCTTTGAAAAATAATTCTGCTACATGAACAACATCATTAGTCTTCTTGCAGGGAATGAAATGTGCCATCTTTGAAAATCTGTCAACCACCACAAAAATTGAATCATGTCCCCGCTGAGTCCTCGGTAAACCAAGAACAAAGTCCATGCTGATATCCTCCCAAGGCTTCTCTGGTACGGGTAATGGCTGATACAACCCTATATTCTACTTCACTCCTTTCGCCATCTGACATACTCTACAACTCTGTACAAACTTCTTCACATCTTGCTACAACTGTGGCCAATAATAATTCTCAATAACCAGACCAAGGGTTTTATCACGACCAAAATGTCCAGCGAATCCTCCACTATGCTTCTCCTTGATGAGATTCTCCCTCATAGAACTTCGTGGAATGCACAACTGATTCCCTCTGAATAGCATATCATCCTGGATGATGAAATCCAACCATTTTGTCCTGTCTAGAGTAACAGGTTCTGCACAAGCTTTCCAAGCTTCACCAAAATCAGGATCCTCTGGATATAAATTTTTGAGTTCCTTGAACCCAACCACTTCAATCTGCATTTCTGTCAGCAATAGTTGCCTTCTGCTAAGAGGATCTGCAACCCTATTAGACTTTCCACTCCTGTGTTTCAAAACAAATGTATAACTCTACAAAAACTCAACCCATTTCAAATGCCTTTGATTCAATTTTCCTTGACTATTCAAATATTGCAAAGCTTGATGATCAGCATACAAAACAAACTCTTTAGGAAGCAGATAATGTCTCCACTTCTTTAATGCCTCAACTATAACATAAAATTCCTGATCATAAATAGAATATTTCCTCTTGGCATCATTTAACTTCTCACTGAAATAAGCAACAGGTTTACCTTCTTGGCTCATAACAGCTCCTATTGCAGTACCACTAGCATCACAATCTACTTGAAACACCTGATTAAAATCTGGAAGTGCTAAAACGGGTTGTTCTGTAACTTTTTATTTCAACAACTGAAAACTATTTTCTGCCCCATTAGTCCACTTAAACTCTTTTCTATCCCCTCTCCTTGTTTTAGTCAAGGGTCCACAAATACTGCTAAAATTTCTGATAAACTTTCTGTAAAAGCTAGCTAGACCATGAAAAAATCTTACCTCAGTAGCACTCCTTGGAGTAGGCCATTCGAGGATAGCCTGTACCTTCTCTAGGTCCATTTTTAGACCTTTTGCTGAAACTACAAATCCCAAATACACTAACTCTTTCTTCAAAAAATTGCACTTCTTCAAATTAATCAACAATTTCTCTTCTCTCAACTTCTCAAATACCATACGAATATGCATCATATGCTCATCCAATGTCTTACTAAAGATCAAAATATCATCTAGGTAAATAATGACAAACTTACCCAAAAATTCTTTCATAACCTCGTTCATGAGCCGCATGAAAGTGCTCGGTGCATTGGTTAGCCCAAAAGGCATGACTAACCACTCATACAGTCCTTCCTTTGTCTTGAAGGCAGTCTTCCATTCATTTCCTTCTCTGATCCGAATCTGATGATATCCACTTTTCAGATCTATCTTTGAGAAATACACAGCTCCACTCAAACAGTCCATAATATCATCTATTCGTGGAAATGGAAACCTGTACTTGATTGTGATCTTGTTTATTACCCTAGAATCTGTACACCTCCTCCATTCTCCATTCTTCTTTGGTGCTAATACTGCTGGTACAGCATAGGGACTCAGACTCTCACGGATCAATCCTTTTTGTAACAGTTCATGTACTTGTTTGTTCAACTCCTCACTTTCTGCAAGTGTCATTCTGTGTGCTGCCTTATTCCGAAAACTCACTCCTGGGATCAAGTCCATCTGATGACTGATCTTCTTGACTGGTGGTAATCCATCAGGAACGTTATCAGATAAAATATCCTGAAACTCATTCAACAAATCTGCAACTTCTACAGGAACATCTTCTACTTCCTCTTTACCAGCTTTTAAAATTAAAGCAAAACATACATTCTCCTGCCTCATACCATCTAAGAAATTTCTTCCATCAACAAAAGTTATCCTTGCATTACCACATACCTTTTTTTCAGTCTCCTTCAATGGTTTTAGCTTATGTCGCACTCTATCCTTTGTCAGGGAATAGGTATTCGCACAACCATCATGTACAGCACATCTGTCAAACTACCATGGTCTTCCCAACAACATATGACATGCATCCATAGATATGATATCACACAATACCTCAATTTGGTATCCGCCAATATTGAACTTCACCAGGCATTGTTCATTGACCATGACCTTGTGGTCATCCTGTACCCAGGGAATCCGATATGGATGTTGGTGTTTCTATCTCTTGAGCTTCAACTTTGTCACCATCTCTTCTGACACCAAATTGTCAGTGCTTCCACTATCAATAATCACATCACAACATTTACTTTCACACTTGCACCTGGTGCGAAACAGGCTCCTCCTTTGCTCAGGTTCATTCTCACCACTCAACAGGACTCTTCTGTAAATCAACGTTTCTCCTCTTTCAGCATCTTCAGAATTTGATGATCTGGCATCTTCATGTACATGTGCAACTCTGGCCTGGCCTTCATTTCTCCTATCTCTTCTGCCTTGGCGCTAAGGACATTCAAATGCCCTATGACCTTCTTCTCCATAGTGAAAACATGTTCCACGGAAGCCACCTCTTCCAGATCCTTGTCCTCTTCCTCTTCCTCTCTGATCTCTATTATTCTGATCCTGGAAGCGATTGGAATTATTTCCTCGCTGATTCTGACTACTACTGGCCTCATCCTTCTTTTTCGGATCCTCATTTCGGCCACCATATGACCGTCCACCAGATCATCCACCGCGACCTCTTCCATTTTGTCTGCTCTCAAACTTCTTGTTTAACTTTTTCTCTACTTTTAGGGCTAACTGGTATGCCTCTTCAATACTGTTCATTCGAACCAGATTCAGCTCCTCCTGAATGCTTGGCCTTAACCCATTAAGGTATCGGGCAACTTTCTCCTTGTTAGCTTCTGCGTGGCCTGTTCTGATGAGAAGTCGATAGAACTCCTCTGTATACTCTTGAACAGATCTTCTTGCTTGCTTCAAACTCTGCATTTTCTTCAGTAGGTCAAGCTCATAATCAACAGGAATGAACTGCCGCTTCAATTTATCCACCATCCAATCCCATCTCGTGATTTTCTCCTTTCCCCTTCTATTTCGCTCCAACTGAATTTCTTGCCACCATATCTTCGCATGACCTTTCAGTCTCGCTTTCACAAATTTGACCTTATCAGGATCCTCAACATCTTCATACTCAAAATATTCCTCACATTCATTGATCCAGTCGATCAATTCTTCTGCGTTAAGATTTCCAGAAAATGTAGGAACCTCAATCTTAGGTCTTTTCCCAATCTTAGAAATGGCCCGAAAAAGTCTTTCTTCCTCTTGGTTCACAATTTTGACTTCTCCTTATTGATATTCTTCTTCGGCTTCATCCTCGCTTTCATCTCTGACATTAAGATTCATTCCTTTGCAAATCTCTTCTTGCAATGCTTGCACTTGTCTCTGCAGCTCTCTAACCTCAGGTGTTACAACACCAGCTCTTCCGCCACGTTCCTTTCGTGGAGGCATTTTCGCGATGCGCGCTGAAACCCTAGCCACGGTCCTGGTGCAAACTGCCTCACGGTTGGCGATCTGTTTACACACTCAAGAACTCCTGCTTTAATACCACCTGATGAAGGGTGCTCCCCTTAATACCACAAACACATAATAGAAATAGAGAAACAACAACAATATGCAAGAACAGAAAATTGGCTTCTTATTATCACCACAAATGTGGAATTATAAACTTTCAGAATTACAATATGCAAAGCCACATGGGCATTCCCTTACAATATTCTGTAGGACAAAGCCTCGAGCTATTACCCAGATCTACTACCCAGAACTTTTCTGAACTGCCTAAGACAATAATACAGCCTTCTTTATATAGGCAATTTTCCACCGCCTGGAAGGTTCTAGAATTTTAGCCAATAAGGCCGACCAAACTTAGAATTATTTTATTTTACATTTTATTACATCATAGTCGGCTCAAGATAACCTTTGAAACCCGAACAGAAATTTTGAAGAAAATTATTTTCTGCCATTTCCGGTGGCCCAACTTCCGAAGACCATAAGTCATCACTAGTTGACCCGATCGGCTATTATAACCCCATTTTGGAAATGCCACGAAGCGCTCTACAGGCTTTACCCGCGCAAGCGCCCATCACCCAAATTTTTGACCCCATCCGGGGCCTCTAAATCTTTCAAAACTAAGTTCAAAGTTTCTGTACCCTGCTGCCAATACCGAAAATCTTCAATATCTTCCAATATACACTTGATCTGGCAATGAAACTTTACTGGCAGGCTTATATGACCAAAATAAACTTCCAAGAAAGAAATCAAATCATTCTGAGCACATACAAAAATTACCAAAAATAGTAACTTTTCATAAATAGCAGCTCTGCACAAAATAGCCCTTATTGAATATAAGAAAAGAGAAATATTTTTGGGTGATGCAAGATTGCTCTTACACCCAGGATGCTCCTGCATCAGACACCCAGGGTAATTTGACAAGTGACCCTGTCATGACTCAGGTGTGCAGAGGAAAACCAAGACGGCTAACCTCCTCCTTTGTCAACCATGATGAATCTTCAACAGGTCATCCTTTCCACTTGACCAGATATTCTTCATATGTCATGTTCCTTATGCTTCTACCAACACGACTGTCCAGTATATCTTCGATCTCCTTAGTGTCTGAACTAGTTGCTGGAATACTCCACTGTGTTGTTGTGATCTCATCTTCAACACCTCCTTCATGATACTCTGTCAGATCTGAAATGTTAAAAATTGGTGAAATATTTAGCTCAGTAGGCAATTCTACCTCATATGCGTTTCCTGAATCATGTTTCTTCAGTATCCTACATGGTCCAAACTTCTTCATTTTCAGCTTGTTATATGTACCACCTGGAAACCGATCCTTCCACAAATGAACCATGACTTCATCACCAACCTGAAATTCCTTATACCTCCTTTTCTCATCTGCCTTAGCTTTATACTATGCGTTCATCTTGTTAATATGCTTCCTCACCTCTTCATGCATGTTCTTCAAGTGTTCTGCAAAATCTTTAGCTTTAGCACTACTTATTTTTTCTTTATATATCTTCCTCAATTCAGATACATTTCTTGGACTACTTCCATATACAATCTGGAATGGTGATTTACCAGTGCTCCTGTTGACAGAATTATTGTATGCAAATTCCGCCTGTGGTAAAATTAAATCCCATCTTGTTGGCTTATCTCCAACCAAACATCTCAGCAAATTTTCCAAACTCCTATTCACCACCTCTGTCTATCCATCAGTCTGTGGATGATGTGATGAACTGAACTTTAAATTTGTCTTCAACTTCTTCCACAACGTAGGCCAGAAATATCCAACAAACTTAGTGTCCCGATCTGAAACTATGGTCTTTGGCAAACCATGAAGTCTCACTACTTCTCTGAAAAACAATTCTGCTACATGAACAGCATCATTAGTCTTCTTGCAGGGAATGAAATGTGCCATCTTTGAAAATCTGTCAACCACCACAAAAATTGAATCATGTCCCCGCTGAGTCCTCGATAAACTAAGAAAAAAGTCCATGCTGATATCATCCCAAGGCTTCTCTGGTACGGGTAATGGCTGATACAACCCTGTATTCTGCTTCACTCCTTTCGCCATCTGACATACTCTACAACTCTGTACAAACTTCTTCACATCTTGCTGCAACTGTGGCCAATAATAATTCTCACTAACCAGACCAAGGGTTTTATCACGACCAAAATATTCAGCCAATCCTCCACTATGCTTCTCCTTGATGAGATTCTCCCTCATAGAACTTCGTGGAATGCACAACTGATTCCCTCTGAATAGCATATCATCCTGGATGATGAAATCCAACCATTTTGTCCTGTCTAGAGTAACAGGTTCTGCACAAGCTTTCCAAGCTTCACCAAAATCAAGATCCTCTAGATATAAATTCTTGAGGTCCTTGAACCCAACCACTTCAATCGGCATTTCTGTCAGCAATAGTTGCCTTCTGCTAAGAGCATCTGCAACCCTATTAGACTTTCCACTCCTGTGTTTCAAAACAAATGTATAACTCTGCAAAAACTCAACCCATTTCAAATGCCTTTGATTCAATTTTCCTTGACTATTCAAATATTGCAAAGCTTGATGATCAGTATACAAAACAAACTCCTTAGGAAGCAGAGAATGTCTCCACTTCTTTAATGCATGAACTATAGCATAAAATTCCTGATCATAAACAGAATATTTCCTCTTGGCATCATTTAACTTCTCACTGAAATAAGCAACAGGTTTACCTTCTTGGCTCATAACAGCTCCTATTGCAGTACCACTAGCATCACAATGTACTTGAAACACCTTATTAAAATCTGGAAGTGCTAAAATGGGTTGTTCTGTAACTTTTTGTTTCAACAACTGAAAACTATTTTCTGCCCCATTAGTCCACTTAAACTCTTTTCTATCCCCTCTCATTGTTTCAGTCAAGGGTCCACAAATACTGCTAAAATTTTTGATAAACTTTCTGTAAAAGCTAGCTAGACCATGAAGAGATCTTACCTCAGTAGCACTCCTTGGAGTAGGCCATTCAAGGATAGCCTGTACCTTCTCTGGGTCCATTTTTAAACTTTCTGCTGAAACTACAAATCCCAAATACACTAACTCTTTTTTCACAAAACTGCACTTCTTCAAATTAATCAACAATTTCTCTTCTCTCAACTTCTCAAATACTATACAAATATGCATCATATGCTCATCCAATGTCTTACTAAATATCAAAATATCATCTAGGTAAACAATGACAAACTTACACAGAAATTTTTTCAGAACCTCGTTCATGAGCCGCATGAAAGTGCTCGGTGCATTGGTTAGCCCAAAAGGCATGACTAACCACTCATACAGTCCTTCATTTGTCTTGAAGGCAGTCTTCCATTCATCTCCTTCTCTGTTCCGAATCTGATGATATCCACTTTTCAGATCTATCTTTGAGAAATACACAGCTCCACTCAAACAGTCCATAATATCATCCATTCGTGGCAATGGAAAATTGTACTTGATTGTGATCTTGTTTATTGCCCTAGAATCTGTACACATCCTCCATTCTCCATTCTTCTTTGGTGCTAATACTGCTGGTACAGCATAGGGACTTAGACTCTCACGGATCAATCCTTTCTGTAACAGTTCATGTACTTGTCTGTTCAACTCCTCACTTTCTGCAGGTGTCATTCTGTGTGCTGCCTTATTCGGAAAACTCGCTCCTGGGATCAAGTCCATCTGATGACTGATCTTTCTGACTGGTGGTAATCCATCAGGCACGTTATCGGATACAATATCCTAAAACTCATTCAACAAATCTGCAACTTCTACAGGAACATCTTCTACTTCCTCTTTACCATCTTTTGGAATTAAAGCAAAACATACATGCTCGTGCCTCATACCATCTAGGAAATTTCTTCCATCAACAAAAGTTATCCTTGCATTACCACATACCTTTTCTTCAGTCTCCTTCAATGGTTTTAGCTTATGTCACACTCCATCCTTTGTCAGGGAATAGGTATTCGCACGACCATCATGTACATCATATCTGTCAAACTGCCATAGTCTACCCAACAACATATGACATGCATCCATAGATATGATATCACACAATACCTCATCTTGGTATCCGCCAATATTGAACTTCATGAGGCATTATTCATTGACCATGACCTTGTGGTCATCCTGTGCCCAGGCAATCCGATATGGATGTGGGTGTTTCTATCT
The DNA here is from genome assembly GCA_027943335.1 of Chamaecyparis obtusa. Taxonomy (NCBI): domain Eukaryota; kingdom Viridiplantae; phylum Streptophyta; class Pinopsida; order Cupressales; family Cupressaceae; genus Chamaecyparis; species Chamaecyparis obtusa. Next base: position 85,382 of record BSBK01004072.1, on the reverse strand, counting down.
CTTGAGCTTCAACTTTGTCACCATCTTTTCTGACACCAAATTGTTAGTGCTTCCACTATCAATAATCACATCACAACATTTACCTTCACACTTGCACCTGGTGCGAAACAGGCTCCTCCTTTGCTCAGGTTCATTCTCACCACTCAATAGGACTCTTTTGTTAATCAACGTTTCTCCTCTTTCAGCATCTTCAGAATTTGATGATCTGGCATCTTCATCTACATGTGCAACTCTGGCCTGGCCTTCATTTCTCCTATCTGTTCTGCCTTGGCGCTGAGGACATTCAAATGCCCTATGACCTTCTTCTCCACAGTGAAAAACATGTTCCACGGAAGCCACCTCTTCCAGATCCTTGTCCTCTTCCTCTTCCTCTTTGATATCTATTATTCTGATCCTGGAAGCAATTGGAATTATTTCTTCACTGATTCTGACTACTACTGGCCTCATCCTTCTTTTTCGGATCCTCATTTCAGCCACCATATGACCGTCCACCAGATCGTCCACCGCGATCTCTTCCATTTTGTTTGCTCTCAAACTTCTTGTTCAGCTTTTCCTCTACTTTTAGGGAAAACTGGTATGCCTCTTCAATACTGTTCATTCAAACCAGATTCAGCTCCTCTTAAATTCTTGGCCTTAACCCATTAAGGTATCAGGCAACTTTCTCCTTGTCAGCTTCTGCGTGGCCTGTTCTGATGAGAAGTCGATAGAACTCCTCTGTATACTCCTGAATAGATCTTCCTGCTTGCTTCAAACTCTGCATTTTCTTCAGTAGGTCAAGCTCATAATCAACAGGAATGAACTACCACTTCAATTTATCCACCATCCGATCCCATCTCGTGATTTTCTCCTTTCCCCTTCTATTTCGCTCCAACTGAATCTCTTGCCCCCATATCTTCGCATGACCTTTCAGTCTGGCTTTCACAAATTTGACCCTATCAGGATCCTCAACATCTTCATACTCAAAATATTCCTCACATTCGTTGATCCAGTCGATCAATTCTTTTAGGTTAAGATTTCCAGAAAATGTAAGAACCTCAATCTTAGGTCTTTTCCCAATCTTAGAAATGGCCCGAAAAAGTCTTTCTTCCTCCTGGTTCACAATTTTGACTTCTCCTTCTTGATATTTTTCTTCGGCTTCATCCTCGCTTTCATCTCTGGTACAGGTAATGGCTGATACAACCTTGTATTCTGCTTCACTCCTTTCACCATCTGACATACTCTACAACTCTGTACAAACTTCTTCACATCTTGCTGCAACTGTGGCCAATAATAATTCTCACTAACCAGACCAAGGGTTTTATCACGACCAAAATGTTCAGCCAATCCTCCACTATGCTTCTCCTTGATGAGATTCTCCCTCATAGAACTTCGTGGAATGCACAACTGATTCCCTCTGAATAGCATATCATCCTGGATGATGAAATCCAACCATTTTGTCCTGTCTAGATTAACAGGTTCTGCACAAGCTTTCTAAGCTTCACCAAAATCAAGATCCTCTAGATATAAATTTTTGAGGTCCTTGAACCCAACCACTTCAATCTGCATTTCTGTCAGCAATAGTTGCCTTCTGCTAAGAGCATCTGCAACCCTATTAGACTTTCCACTCCTGTGTTTCAAAACAAATGTATAACTCTGCAAAAACTCAACCCATTTCAAATGCCTTTGATTCAATTTTCCTTGACTATTCAAATATTGCAAAGCTTGATGATCAGTATACAAAACAAACTCCTTAGGAAGCAGAGAATGTCTCCACTTCTTTAATGCATGAACTATAGCATAAAATTTCTGATCATAAATAGAATATTTCCTCTTGGCATCATTTAACTTCTCACTGAAATAAGCAACAGGTTTACCTTCTTGGCTCATAACAGCTCCTATTGCAGTACCACTAGCATCACAATGTACTTGAAACACCTTATTAAAATCTGGAAGTGCTAAAACGGGTTGTTCTGTAACTTTTTGTTTCAACAACTGAAAACTATTTTCTGCCCCATTAGTCCACTTAAACTCTTTTCTATCCCCTCTCATTGTTTCAGTCAAGGGTCCACAAATACTGCTAAAATTTTTGATAAACTTTCTGTAAAAACTAGCTAGACCATGAAAAGATCTTACCTCAGTAGCACTCCTTGGAGTAGGCCATTCAAGGATAGCCTGTACCTTCTCTGGGTCCATTTTTAAACTTTCTGCTGAAACTACAAATCCCAAATACACTAACTCTTTTTTCACAAAACTGCACTTCTTCAAATTAATCAACAATTTCTCTTCTCTCAACTTCTCAAATACTATACGAATATGCATCATATGCTCATCCAATGTCTTACTAAAGATCAAAATATCATCTAGGTAAACAATGACAAACTTACACAGAAATTTTTTCAGAACCTCGTTCATGAGCCGCATGAAAGTGCTCGGTGCATTGGTTAGCCCAAAAGGCATGACTAACCACTCATACAGTCCTTCCTTTGTCTTGAAGGCAGTCTTCCATTCATCTCCTTCTCTGATCCGAATCTGATGATATCCACTTTTCAGATCTATCTTTGAGAAATACACAGCTCCACTCAAACAGTCCATAATATCATCCATTCGTGGCAATGGAAACTTGTACTTGATTGTGATATTGTTTATTGCCCTAGAATCTGTACACATCCTCCATTCTCCATTCTTCTTTGGTGCTAATACTGCTGGTACAGCATAGGGACTTAGACTCTCATGGATCAATCCTTTCTGTAATAGTTCATGTACTTGTCTGTTCAACTCCTCACTTTCTGCAGGTGTCATTCTGTGTGCTGCCTTATTCGGAAAACTCACTCCTGGGATCAAGTCCATCTGATGACTGATCTTTCTGACTGGTGGTAATCCATCAGGCACGTTATCGGATACAATATCCTGAAACTCATTCAACAAATCTGCAACTTCTACAGGAACATCTTCTACTTCCTCTTTACCATCTTTTGGAATTAAAGCAAAACATACATGCTCGTGCCTCATACCATCTAGGAAATTTCTTCCATCAACAAAAGTTATCCTTGCATTACCACATACCTTTTCTTCAGTCTCCTTCAATGGTTTTAGCTTATGTCGCACTCCATCCTTTGTCAGGGAATAGGTATTCGCACGACCATCATGTACATCACATCTGTCAAACTGCCATAGTCTACCCAACAACATATGACATGCATCCATAGATATGATATCACACAATACCTCATCTTGGTATCCGCCAATATTGAACTTCACGAGGCATTATTCATTGACCATGACCTTGTGGTCATCCTGTGCCCAGGCAATCCGATATGGATGTGGGTGTTTCTATCTCTTGAGCTTCAACTTTGTCACCATCTTTTCTGACACCAAATTGTTAGTGCTTCCACTCTCAATAATCACATCACAACATTTACCTTCACACTTGCACCTGGTGCGAAACAGGCTCCTCCTTTGCTCAGGTTCATTCTCACCACTCAACAGGACTCTTTTGTTAATCAACGTTTCTCCTCTTTCAGCATCTTCAGAATTTGATGATCTGGCATCTTCATCTACATGTGCAACTCTGGCCTGGCCTTCATTTCTCCTATCTGTTCTGCCTTGGCGCTGAGGACATTCAAATGCCCTATGACCTTCTTCTCCACAGTGAAAAACATGTTCCACGGAAGCCACCTCTTCCAGATCCTTGTCCTCTTCCTCTTCCTCTCTGATATCTATTATTCTGATCCTAGAAGCGATTGGAATTATTTCCTCGCTGATTCTGACTACTACTGGCCTCATCCTTCTTTTTCGGATCCTCATTTCAGCCACCATATGACCGTCCACCAGATCGTCCACCGCGATCTCTTCCATTTTGTTTGCTCTCAAACTTCTTGTTCAGCTTTTCCTTTACTTTTAGGGAAAACTGGTATGCCTCTTCAATACTGTTCATTCAAACCAGATTCAGCTCCTCTTAAATGCTTGGCCTTAACCCATTAAGGTATCAGGCAACTTTCTCCTTGTCAGCTTCTACGTGGCCTGTTCTGATGAGAAGTCGATAGAACTCATCTGTATACTCCTGAACAGATCTTCCTGCTTGCTTCAAACTCTGCATTTTCTTCAGTAGGTCAAGCTCATAATCAACAGGAATGAACTGCCACTTCAATTTATCCACCACCCGATCCCATCTCATGATTTTCTCCTTTCCCCTTCTATTTCGCTCCAACCGAATCTCTTGCCACCATATCTTCGCATGACCTTTCAGTCTGGCTTTCACAAATTTGACGCTATCAGGATCCTCAACATCTTCATACTCAAAATATTCCTCACATTCATTGATCCAGTTGATCAATTCTTTTAGGTTAAGATTTCCAGAAAATGTAAGAACCTCAATCTTAGGTCTTTTCCCAATCTTAGAAATGGCCCGAAAAAGTCTTTCTTCCTCCTGGTTCACAATTTTGACTTCTCCTTCTTGATATTTTTCTTCGGCTTCATCCTTGCTTTCATCTCTGACACTAAGATTCATTCATCTGCGAATCTCTTCTTGCAATGCTCGCACTTGTCTCTGCAGCTCTCTAACCTTAGGTATTACAACACCAGCTCTTCCGCCACGTTCCCTTCGTGGAGGCATTTTCGCGATGCGCACTGAAACCCTAGCCACGGTCCTGGTGCAAACTGCCTCATGGTCGGCGATCTGTTTACACACTCAAGAACTCCTGCTCTGATACCACCTGATGAATGGTGCTCCCTTTAATACCACAAACACATAACAGAAATGGAAAAACAACAACAATATGCAAGAACAGAAAATTGGCTTCTTATTATCTCCACAAATGTGGAATTACAAACTTTCAGAATTACAATATGCAAAGCCACATGGGCATTCCCTTAAAATATTTTGTAGGAAAAAGCCTCGAGCTATTACCCAGATCTACTACCCAGAACTATTCTGAACTACCTAAGACAATAATACAGCCTTCTTTATATAGGCAATTTTCCACCGCTTGGAAGGTTCCAAAATTTTAGCCAATAAGGCCGACCAAACTTAGAATTATTTTATTTTACATTTTATTATATCATAGTCGGCTCAAGATAACCTTTGAAACCCGAACAGAAATTTTGAAGAAAATTATTTTTCGCCATTTCGGGTGGCCCAACTTCCGAAGACCATAAGTCATCACCAGTTGACCCGATCGGCTATTATAACCCCATTTCAGAAACGCCACGAAGCACTCTACAGGCAAGCCCAGTGCAAGCACCCGTCACCCAAATTTTCGACCTCATCCGGGGCCTCTAAAGCCTTCAAAACTGAGTTCAAAGTTTCTGTACCCTGCTGCCAATACCGAAAATCTTCAATATCTTCCAATATACACTTGATCTGGCAATGAAACTTTACTAGAAGGCTTATATGACCAAAATGAACCTCCAAAAAAGAAATTAGATCATTCTGAGCACATACAAAAATTACCAAAAATAGTAACTTTTCATAAATAGTAGCTCTGCACAAAATAGCCCTTATTGAATATAACAAAATAAAAATATTTTTGGGTGATGCAAGATTGCTCTTACACCCAGGATGCTCCTGCATCAGACACCCAGGGTAATTTGAGAAGTGACCCTGTCATGACTCAGGTGTGCAGAGGAAAACCAAGACGGCTAACCTCCTCCTTTGTCAACCATGATGAATCTTCAACAGGTCATCCTTTCCACTTGACCAGATATTCTTCATATGTCATGTTCCTTTTCCTTCTACCAACATGACTGTCCAGTATATCTTCGATCTCCTTAGTATCTGAACTAGTTGCTGGAATACTCCATTGTGCTGTTGTGATCTCATCTTCAACACCTCCTTCATGATACTCTGTCAGATCTGAAATGTTAAAAATTGGTGAAATATTTAGCTCAGTAGGCAATTCTACCTCATATGCGTTTCCTGAATCATGTTTCTTCAGTATCTTACATGGTCAAAACTTCTTCATTTTCAGCTTGTTATATGTAACAACTGGAAATCGATCCTTCCGCAAATGAACCATGACTTCATCACCAACCTGAAATTCCTTATACCTACTTTTCTCATCTGCCTTAGCCTTATACTGTGCGTTCATCTTGGTAATATGCTTCCTCACCTCTTCATGGATGTTCTTCAAGTGTTCTGCAAAATTTTTAGCTTCAGCACTACTTATTTCTCCTTTATCTATCTTCCTCAATTCAAATGCATTTCTTGGACTACTTTCATCTACAATCTAGAATGGTGATTTACCAGTGCTCCTGTTGACAGAATTATTATATGCAAATTTCGCCTGTGGTAAAATCAAATCCCATCCTGTTGGCTTATCTCCAACCAAACATCTCAGTAAATTTCCTAAACTCCTATTCACCACCTCTGTCTGTCCATCAGTCTGTGGATGATGTGATGAACTGAACTTCAAATCTATCTTCAACTTCTTCCACAACGTACGGCAAAAATATCCAACAAACTTAGTGTCCCGATCTGAAATTATGGTCATTGGCAAACTATGAAGTCTCACTACTCTGAAAAACAATTCTGCTACATGAACAGCATCATTAGTCTTCTTGCAGGGAATGAAATGTGCCATCTTTCAAAATCTGTCAACCACCACAAAAATTGAATCATGTCCCTGCTGAGTCCTCGGTAAACCAAGAACAAAGTCCATGCTGATATCCTCCCAAGGCTTCTCTGGTACGGGTAATGGCTGATACAACCCTGTATTCTGCTTCACTCCTTTCACCATCTGACATACTCTACAACTATGTATAAACTTCTTCACATCTTGCTGCAATTGTGGCCAATAATAATTATCACTAACCAGACCAAGGGTTTTATCACGACCAAAATGTCCAGCCAATCCTCCACTATGCTTCTCCTTGATGAGATTCTCCCTCATAAAACTTCGTGGAATGCACAACTGATTCCCTCTTAATAGCATATCATCTTAGATGATGAAATCCAACCATTTTGTCCTATCTAGAGTAATAGGTTCTGCACAAGCTTTCTAAACTTCACCAAAATCTTGATCCTCTGGATATAAATTCTTGAGTTTCTTGAACCCAACCACTTCAATCTGCATTTCTGTCAGCAATAGTTGCCTTCTGCTAAGAGCATCTGCAACCCTATTAGACTTTCCACTCCTGTGTTTCAAAACAAATGTATAACTTTGCAAAAACTCAACCCATTTCAAATGCCTTTGATTCAATTTTTCTTGACTATTCAAATATTGCAAAGCTTGATGATCAGTATACAAAAAAAACTCCTTAGGAAGTAGATAATGTCTCCACTTTTTTAATGCCTGAACTATAGCATAAAATTCTTGATAATAAACAGAATATTTCCTCTTGGCATCATTTAACTTCTCACTGAAATAAGCAAGAGGTTTACTTTCTTGGCTCATAACAGCTCCTATTGCAGTACCACTAGCATCACAATCTACTTGAAACACCTTATTAAAATCTGGAAGTGCTAAAACGGGTTGTTCTGTAACTTTTTATTTCAACAACTGAAAATTATTTTCTGCCCCATTAGTCCACTTAAACTCTTTTCTATCCCCTCTCATTGTTTCAGTCAAGGGTCCACAAATACTGCTAAAATTTTTGATAAACTTTCTGTAAAAGCTAGCTAGACAATGAAAAGATCTTACCTCAGTAGCACTCCTTGGAGTGGGCCATTCAATGATAGCTTGTACCTTCTCTGGGTCTATTTTTAGACCTTCTGCTGAAACTACAAATCCCAAATACACTAACTCTTTCTTCACAAAACTGCACTTCTTCAAATTAATCAACAATTTCTCTTCTCTCAACTTATCAAATACCATACGAATATGCATCATATGCTCATCCAATGTCTTATTAAAGATCAAAATATCATCTAGGTAAACAATGACAAACTTACCCAAAAAAAATTTCAGAACCTCGTTCATGAGCCGCATGAAAGTGCTCGGTGCATTAGTTAGCACAAAAGGCATGACTAACCACTCATACAGTCCTTCCTTTGTCTTGAAGGCAGTCTTCCATTCATCTCATTCTCTGATCTGAATCTAATGATATCCAATTTTCAGATCTATCTTTGAGAAATACACAGCTCCACTCAAACAGTCTATAATATCATCCATTCGTGGCAATGAAAACCTGTACTTGATTGTGATTTTGTTTATTGCCCTAGAATCTGTACACATCCTCCATTCTCCATTCTTCTTTGGTGCTAATACTGCTAGTACAGCACATGGACTCAGACTCTCACGAATCAATCCTTTCTTTAACAGTTCATGTACTTGTCTGTTCAACTCCTCAGTTTCTGCAAGTGTCATTCTGTGTGTTGCCTTATTTGGCAAACTCACTCCTAGGATCAAGTCCATCTGATGACTGATCTTCCTGACTGGTGGTAATCCATCAGGCACGTTATCGGATACAATATCTTGAAACTCATTCAAAAAATCTGCAACTTCTACAGGAACATCTTCTACTTCCTCTTTACCAGCTTTTGGAATTAAAGAAAAATATACATCCTCGTGCCTCATACCATCTAGGAAATTTCTACCATCAACAAAAGTTATCCTTGCATTACCACATACTTTTTCTTCAGTCTCCTTCAATGGTTTTAGCTTATGTCGCACTCCATCCTTTGTCAGGGAATAGGTATTCGCACGACCATCATGTACAGCACATCTGTCAAACTGCCATGGTCTTCCCAACAACATATGACATGCATCCATAGATATGATATCACACAATACCTCATCTTGGTATCTGCCAATCTTGAACTTCACCAGGCATTGTTCATTGACCATGACCTTGTGGTCATCCTGTACCCAGGAAATCCGATATGGATGTGGGTGTTTCTATCTCTTGAGCTTCAACTTTGTCACCATCTTTTCTGACACCAAATTGTCAGTGCTTCCACTATCAATAATCACATCACAACATTTACCTTCACACTTGCACCTGGTGCGAAACAGGCTCCTCTTTTGCTCAGGTTCATTCTCACCACTCAACAGGACTCTTCTGTTAATCAACGTTTCTCCTCTTTCAGCATCTTCAGAATTTGATGATCTGGCATCTTCATCTACATGTGCAACTCTGGCCTGGCGTTCATTTCTCCTGTCTGTTCTACCTTGGCGCTGAGGACATTCAAATTCCCTATGACCTTCTTCTCCATAGTGAAAACATGTTCCACAGAAGCCACCTCTTCCAGATCCTTGTCCTCTTCCTCTTCCTCTCTGATTTCTATTATTCTGATCCTGGAAGCGATTGGAATTATTTCCTCACTGATTCGGACTACTACTGGCCTCATCCTTCTTTTTTGGATCCTCATTTCAGCCACCATATGACCGTCCACCAGATCGTCCACCGTGACCTCTTCCATTTTGTCTGCTCTCAAACTTCTTATTCAGTTTTTCCTCTACTTTTAGGGCAAACTGGTATGCCTCTTCAATACTGTTCATTCAAACCAGATTCAGCTCCTCCTGAATGCTTGGTCTTAACCCATTAAGGTATCGGGCAACTTTCTCCTTCTCAGCTTCTGCGTGGCCTATTCTGATGAGAAGTCGATAGAACTCCTCTCTATACTCCTGAACAGATCTTCCTGCTTGCTTCAAACTCTGCATTTTCTTCAGTAGGTCAAGCTCATAATCAACAGGAATGAACTGCCGCTTCAATTTATCCACCATCCGATCCCATCTCGTGATTTTCTCCTTTCCCCTTTTATTTCGCTCCAAATGAATCTCTTGCCACCATATCTTCGCATGACCTTTCAGTCTGGCTTTCACAAATTTGACCCTATCAGGATCCTCAACATCTTCATACTCAAAATATTTCTCACATTCGTTGATCCAGTCGATCAATTCTTCTGTGTTAAGATTTTCAGAAAATGTAGGAACCTCAATCTTAGGTCTTTTCCCAATTTTAGAAATGGCCCGAAAAAGTCTTTCTTACTCCTGGTTCACAATTTCGACTTCTCCTTCTTGATATTCTTCTTCGACTTCATCCTCGCTTTCATCTCTGACATTAAGATTCATTTCTCTGCGAATCTCTTCTTGCAATGCTTGCACTTGTCTCTGCAGCTCTCTAACCTCATGTGTTACAACACCAGCTCTTCTGCCACGTTCGCTTCGTGGAGGCATTTTCATGATGCGCACTAAAACCCTAGCCACGGTCTTGGTGCAAACTGCCTCACGGTCGGCGATCTATTTACACACTCAAAAACTCCTGCTCTGATACCACCTGATGAAGGGTGCTCCCCTTAATACCACAAACACATAAAAGAAATAGAGAAACAACAACAATATGCAAGAACAGAAAATTGGCTTCTTATTATCTCCACAAATGTGGAATTATAAACTTTCAGAATTACAATATGCAAAGCCACATGGGCATTCCCCTACAGTATTCTGTAAGACAAAACCTCGAGCTATTACCCAGATCTACTACCCACAACTATTCTGAACTGCCTAAGACAATAATACAGCCTTCTTTATATAGGCAATTTTCCACCGCCTGGAAGGTTCCAGAATTTTAGCCAATAAGGCCGACCAAACTTAGAATTATTTTATTTTACATTTTATTACATCATAGTCGGCTCAAGATAACCTTTGAAACCCAAACAGAAATTTTGAAGAAAATTATTTTCTGCCATTTCGGGTGGCCCAACTTCCGAAGACCATAAGTCATCACCAGTTGACCCGATCGGCTATTATAACCCCATTTCAAAAATGCCACGAAGTGCTCTACAGGCCTGACCCATGCAAGCGCCTGTCACCCAAATTTTTGACCTCATCTGGGGCCTCTAAAGCCTTCAAAATTGAGTTCAAAGTTTTTATACCCTGTTGCCAATACTGAAAATCTTCAATATCTTCCAATATACACTTGATCTGGCAATGAAACTTTACTGGCAGGCTTATATGACCAAAATGAACCTCCAAGAAAGAAATCAGATCATTCTGAGCACATACAAAAATTACTAAAAATAGTAACTTTTCATAAATAGCAGCTCTGCACAAAATAGCCCTTATTGAATATAAAAAAATAGAAATATTTTTGGGTGATGCAAGATTGCTCTTACACCCAGGATGCTCCTGCATCAGACACCCAGGGTAATTTGACAAGTGACCCTGTCATGACTCAGGTGTGCAGAGGAAAACCAAGACGGCTAACCTCCTCCTTTGTCAACCATGATGAATCTTCAACAGGTCATCCTTTCCACTTGACCAGATATTCTTCATATGTCATGTTCCTTGTGCTTCTACCAACACGACTGTCCAGTATATCTTCGATCTCCTTAGTGTCTGAACTAGTTGCTGGAATACTCCACTGTGCTGTTGTGATCTCATCTTCAACACCTCCTTCATGATACTCTGTCAGATCTGAAATGTTAAAAATTGGTGAAATATTTAGCTCAGTAGGCAATTCTACCTCATATGCATTTCCTGAATCATGTTTCTTCAGTATCCTACATGGTCCAAACTTCTTCATTTTCAGCTTGTTATATGTACCAACTGGAAACCGATCCTTCCGCAAATGAACCATGACTTCATCACCAACTTGAAATTCTTTATATATCCTTTTCTCATCTGCCTTAGCCTTATAATGTGCGTTCAACTTGGTAATATGCTTCCTCACCTCTTCATGGATGTTCTTCAAGTGTTCTGCAAAATCTTCAGCTTCAGCACTACTTATTTCTCCTTTATCTATCTTCCTCAATTTAGATGCATTTCTTGGACTACTTCCATATACAATCTGGAATGGTGATTTACCAGTGCTCCTGTTGACAGAATTATTGTAAGCAAATTCCGCCTGTGGTATAATCAAATCCCATCCTGTTGGCTTATCTCCAACCAAACATCTCAGCAAATTTCCCAAACTCCTATTCACCACCTCTGTCTATCCATCAGTCTGTGGATGATGTGATGAACTGAACTTCAAATCTCTTTTCAACTTCTTCCACAACGTACGACAAAAATATCCAACAAACTTAGTGTCCCAATCTTAAACTATGGTCTTTGGCAAACTATGAAGTCTCACTACTTCTCTGAAAAACAATTCTGCTACATAAATAGCATTATTAGTCTTCTTGCAGGTAATGAAATGTGCCATCTTTGAAAATCTGTCAACCACCACAAAAATTGAATCATGTCCCCGTTGAGTCCTCGGTAAACCAAGAACAAAGTCCATGCTGATATCCTCCCAAGGCTTCTCTGGTACAGGTAATGGCTGATACAACCTTGTATTCCGCTTCACTCCTTTCGCCATCTGACATACTCTACAACTCTGTACAAACTTCTTCACATCTTGCTGCAACTGTGGCCAATAATAATTCTCACTAACCAGACCAAGGGTTTTATCACGACCAAAATGTCCAACCAATCCTCCACTATGCTTCTCCTTGATGAGATTCTCCCTCATAGAACTTCGTGGAATGCACAACTGATTCCATCTGAATAGCATATCATCCTGGATGATGAAATCCAACCATTTTGTCCTGTCTAGAGTAATAGGTTCTGCACAAGCTTTCCAAGCTTCACCAAAATCAAGATCCTCTTGATATAAATTCTTGAGTTCCTTGAACCCAACCACTTCAATCTGCATTTCTGTCAGCAATAGTTGCCTTCTGCTAAGAGCATCTGCAACCCTATTAGACTTTCCACTCTTGTGTTTCAAAACAAATGTATAACTCTGCAAAAACTAAACCCATTTCAAATGTCTTTGATTCAATTTTCTTTGACTATTCAAATATTGCAAAGCTTGATGATCAGTATACAAAACAAACTCCTTAAGAAGCAGATAATGTCTCCACTTTTTTAATGCCTGAACTATAGCATAAAATTCCTGATCATAAACAGAATATTTCCTCTTGGCATCATTTTACTTCTCACTGAAATAAGCAAAAGGTTTACTTTCTTGGCTCATAACAGCTCCTATTGCAGTACCACTAGCATCACAATGTACTTGAAACACTTTATTAAAATCTGGAAGTGCTAAAACGGGTTGTTCTGTAACTTTTTGTTTCAACAACTGAAAACTATTTTCTGCCCCATTAGTCCACTTAAACTCTTTTCTATCCCCTCTCATTGTTTCAGTCAAGGGTCCACAAATACTGCTAAAATTTCTGATAAACTTTCTGTAAAAGCTAGCTAGACCATGAAAAGATCTTACCTCAGTAGCACTCTTTGGAGTAGGCCATTCAAGGATAGCCTATACCTTCTCTGGGTCTATTTTTAGACCTTCTGCTGAAACTATAAATCCCAAATACACTAACTCTTTTTTAACAAAACTGCACTTCTTCAAATTAATCAACAATTTCTCTTCTCTCAACTTCTCAAATACCATACAAATATGCATCATATGCTCATCCAATGTCTTACTAAAGATCAAAATATCATCTAGGTAAACAATGACAAACTTACCCAAAAAAATTTTCAAAACCTCGTTCATGAGCCGCATGAAAGTGCTCGGTGCATTGGTTAGCCCAAAAGGCATGACTAACCACTCATACAGTCCTTTCTTTATCTTGAAGGTAGTCTTCCATTCATCTCCTTCTCTGATCCGAATCTGATGATATCCACTTTTCAGATCTATCTTTGAGAAATACACAGCTCCACTCAAACAGTCCATAATATCATCCATTCGTGGCAATAGAAACCTGTACTTGATTGTGATCTTGTTTATTGTCCTAGAATCTGTACACATCCTCCATTCTCCATTCTTCTTTGGTCCTAATACTGCTGGTACAGCACAGGGACTCAGACTCTCACGGATCAATCCTTTCTATAACAGTTCATGTACTTGTCTGTTCAACTCCTCACTTTCTGTAGGTGTCATTCTGTGTGTTACCTTATTTGGCAAACTCACTCTTGGGATCAAGTCCATCTGATGACTGATCTTCCTGACTGGTGGTAATCCATCAGGCACGTTATCGGATACAATATCCTGAAATTTATTCAACAAATCTGCAACTTCTACAGGAACATCTTCTACTTCCTTTTTACCAGCTTTTGGAATTAAAGCAAAACATACATGCTCGTGCCTCATACCATCTAGGAAATTTCTTCCATCAACAAAAGTTATCCTTGCATTACCACATACCTTTTCTTCAGTCTCCTTCAATGGTTTTAGCTTATGTCGCACTCCATCCTTTGTCAGGGAATAGGTATTCGCATGACCATCATGTATAGCACATCTGTTAAACTGCCATGGTCTACCCAACAACATATGACATGCATCCATAGATATGATATCACACAATACCTCATCTTGGTATCTGCCAATCTTGAACTTCACCAGGCATTGTTCATTGACCATGACCTTGTGGTCATCCTGTACCCAGACAATCCGATATGGATGTGGGTGTTTCTATCTCTTGAGCTTCAACTTTGTCACCATCTCTTCTGATACCAAATTGTCAGTGCTTCCACTATCAATAATCACATCACAACATTTACCTTCACACTTGCACCTGGTGCGAAATAGGCTCCTCCTTTGCTCAGGTTCATTCTCACCACTCAACAGGACTCTTCTGTTAATCAACGTTTCTCCTCTTTCAGCATCTTCAGAATTTGATGATCTGGCATCTTCATCTACATGTGCAACTCTGGCCTGGCGTTCATTTCTCCTGTCTGTTATACCTTGGCACTGAGGACATTCAAATGCCCTATGACCTTCTTCTCCACAGTGAAAACATGTTCCACAGAAGCCACCTCTTCTAGATCCTTGTCCTCTTCCTCTTCCTCTCTGATCTCTATTATTTTGTTTTTGGAAGCGATTGGAATTATTTTCTCACTGATTCTGACTACTACTGGCCTCATCCTTCTTTTTTGGATCCTCATTTCGGCCACCATATGACCGTCCACCAGATCGTCCACCACGACCTCTTCCGCTTTGTCTGCTCTCAAACTTCTTGTTCAGCTTTTCCTCTACTTTTAGGGTAAATTGGTATGCCTCTTCAATACTGTTCATTCAAACCAGATTCAGCTCCTCCTGAATGCTTGGCCTTAACCCATTAAGGTATCGGGCAACTTTCTCCTTGTCAACTTCTGTGTGGCCTGTTCTGATGAGAAGTCGATAGAACTCCTCTGTATACTCCTGAATAGATCTTCCTGCTTGCTTCAAACTCTGCATTTTCTTCAGTAGGTCAAGCTCATAATCAACAGGAATGAACTGCCGCTTCAATTTATCCACCATCCGATCCCATCTCATGATTTTCTCCTTTCCCCTTCTATTTCACTCCAACTTAATCTCTTGCCACCATATCTTCGCATGACCTTTCAGTCTGGCTTTCACAAATTTGACCCTATCAGGATCCTCAACATCTTCATACTCAAAATATTTCTCACATTCGTTGATTCAGTCGATCAATTCTTCTGGGTTAAGATTTCCAAAAAATGTAGGAACCTCAATCTTAGGTCTTTTCCCAATCTTAGAAATGGCCCGAAAAAGTCTTTCTTCCTCCTGGTTCACAATTTTGACTTCTCCTTCTTGATATTCTTCTTCGACTTCATCTTCACTTTCATCTCTAACATGAAGATTCATTTCTCTACGAATCTCTTCTTGCAATGCTCGCACTTGTCTCTGCAGCTCTCTAACCTCAGCTGTTACAACACCAGCTCTTCCGCTACGTTCCCTTCGTGTAGGCATTTTCGCGATGCGCTCTGAAACCTTAGCCACGGTCCTGGTGCAAACTGCCTCACGGTCGGTGATCTATTTACACACTCAAGAACTCCTACTCTGATACCACCTAATGAAGGGTGCTCCCCTTAATACTACAAACACATAACAGAAATAGAGAAACAACAACAATATGCAAGAACAGAAAATTGGCTTCTTATTATCTCCACAAATGTGGAATTACAAACTTTTAGAATTACAATATGCAAAGCCACATGGGAATTCCCTTACAATATTTTGTAGGACAAAGCCTCGAGCTATTACCCAGATCTACTACCCAGAACTATTCTGAACTGCCTAAGACAATAATACAGCCTTCTTTATATAGGCAATTTTCCACCGCTTGGAAGGTTCCAGAATTTTAGCCAATAAGGCCGACCAAACATAGAATTATTTTATTTTACATTTTATTACATCATAGTCAGCTCAAGATAACCTTTGAGACCCGAACAAAAATTTTGAAGAAAATTATTTTTCGCCATTTCGGGTGGCCCAACTTTCGAAGACCATAAGTCATCACCAGTTGACCCGATTAGCTATAATAACCCCATTTCGGAAATGCCACGAAGCACTCTATAGGTTGACTCGCGTAAGCGCCCATCACCCAAATTTTTGACCTCATTCGGGGCCTCTAAAGCCTTCAAAACTGAGTTCAAAGTTTCTGTACCCTGCTGCCAATACCGAAAATCTTCAATATATTCCAATATACACTTGATCTGGCAATGAAACTTTACTGGCAGGCTTATATGACCAAAATGAACCTCCAAGAAAGAAATCAGATCATTCTGAGCACATACAAAAATTACCAAAAATAGTAACTTTTCATAAATAGCAGCTCTGCACAAAATAGCCCTTATTGAATATAAAAAAATAGAAATATTTTTGGGTGATGCAAGATTGCTCTTACACCCAAGATGCTCCTGCATCAGACACCCAGGGTAATTTGACAAGTGACCCTGTCATGACTCAGGTGTGCAGAGGAAAACCAAGATGACTAACCTCCTCCTTTGTCAACCATGATGAATCTTCAACAGGTCGTCCTTTCCACTTGACCAGATATTCTTCATATGTCATGTTCCTTGTGCTTCTACCAACACGACTGTCCAGTATATCTTCGATCTCCTTAGTGTCTGAACTAGTTGATGGAATACTCCACTGTGTTGTTGTGATCTCATCTTCAACACCTCCTTCATGATACTCTGTCAGATCTGAAATGTTAAAAATTGGTGAAATATTTAGCTCAGTAGGCAATTCTACCTCATATGCATTTCCTGAATCATGTTTCTTCAGTATCCTACATGGTCCAAACTTCTTCATTTTCAGCTTGTTATATGTACCAACTGGAAACCGATCCTTCCGCAAATGAACCATGACTTCATCACCAACCTGAAATTCCTTATACCTCCTTTTCTCATCTGCCTTAGCCTTATACTGTGCGTTCATCTTGGTAATATGCTTCCTCACCTCTTCATGGATGTTCTTCAAGTGTTCTGCAAAATCTTCAGCTTCAGCACTACTTATTTCTCCTTTATCTATCTTCCTCAATTCAGATGCATTTCTTGGACTACTTCCATATACAATCTGGAATGGTGATTTACCAGTGCTCCTGTTGACAAAATTATTGTATGCAAATTTTGTCTGTGGTAAAATCAAATCCCATCCTGTTGGCTTAACTCCAACCAAACATCTCAGCAAATTTCTGAAACTCCTATTCACCACCTCTGTCTGTCCATCAGTCTGTGGATGATGTGATGAACTGAACTTCAAATCTGTCTTCAACTTCTTCCACAACGTACGCCAGAAATATCCAACAAACTTAGTGTCCCGATCTGAAACTATGGTCTTTGGCAAACCATGAAGTCTCACTACTTCTCTAAAAAACAATTCTGCTACATGAACATCATCATTAGTCTTCTTTCAGGGAATGAAATGTGCCATCTTTGAAAATCTGTCAACCACCACAAAAATTGAATCATGTCCCCACTGAGTCCTCGGTAAACCAAGAACAAAGTCCATTCTGATATCCTCCCAAGGCTTCTCTGGTACAGGTAATGGCTGATACAACCTTGTATTCTGCTTCACTCCTTTTGCCATCTGACATACTCTACAACTCTGTACAAACTTCTTCACATCTTGCTGCAATTGTGGCCAATAATAATTCTCACTAATCAGACCAAAAGTTTTATCACGACAAAAATGTCCAGCCAATCCTCCACTATGCTTCTCCTTGATGAGATTCTCCCTCATAGAACTTCGTGGAATGCACAACTGATTCCCTCTGAATAGCATATCATCCTGGATGATGAAATCCAACCATTTTGTCTTGTCTAGAGTAACAGGTTCTGCACAAGCTTTCCAAGCTTCACCAAAATCAGGATCCTCTGGATATAAATTCTTGAGTTCATTGAACCCAACCACTTCAATCTGTATTTCTGTCAGCAATAGTTGCCTTCTGCTAAGAGCATCTGCAACCCTATTAGACTTTCCACTCTTGTGTTTCAAAACAAATATATAACTCTACAAAAACTCAACCCATTTCAAATGCCTTTGATTCAATTTTCCTTGACTATTCAAATATTGCAAAGCTTGATGATCAGTATACAAAAAAAACTCTTTAGGAAGTAGATAATGTCTCCACTTCTTTAATGCCTGAACTATAGCATAAAATTTTTGATCATAAACACAATATTTCCTCTTGGCATCATTTAACTTCTCACTGAAATAAGCAACAGGTTTACCTTCTTGGCTCATAACAGCTCCTATTGCAGTACTACTAGCATCACAATCTACTTGAAACACCTTATTAAAATCTGGAAGTGCTAAAATGGGTTGTTCTGTAACTTTTTATTTCAACAACTGAAAACTATTTTCTGCCCCATTAGTCCACTTAAACTCTTTTCTATCCCCTCTCATTGTTTCAGTCAAGGGTCCACAAATACTGCTAAAATTTCTAATAAACTTTCTATAAAAGCTAGCTAGACCATGAAAAGATCTTACCTCAGTAGCACTCCCTTGAGTAGGCCATTCAAGGATAGCCTTTACCTTCTTTGGGTCCATTTTTAGACCTTCTGCTGAAACTACAAATCCCAAATACACTAACTCTTTCTTCACAAAACTGCACTTCTTCAAATTAATCAACAATTTATCTTCTCTCAACTTCTCAAATACCATACAAATATGCATCATATGCTCATCCAATGTCTTACTAAAGATCAAAATATCATCTAGGTAAACAATGACAAACTTACCCAAAAATTCTTTCAGAACCTCGTTCATGAGCCGCATGAAAGTGCTCGGTGCATTGGTTAGCCCAAAAGGCATGACTAACCACTCATACAGTCCTTCCTTTGTCTTGAAGGTAGTCTTCCATTCATCTCCTTCTCTGATCCGAATCTGATGATATCCACTTTTCATATCTATCTTTGAGAAATACACAGCTCCACTCAAACAGTCCATAATATCATCCATTTGTGGCAATGGAAACCTGTACTTGATTGTGATCTTGTTTATTGCCCTAGAATCTGTACACATTCTCCATTCTTGATTCTTCTTTGGTGCTAATACTGCTGTTACAGCACAGGGACTCAGACTCTCACGGATCAATCCTTTCTGTAATAGTTCATGTACTTGTCTGTTCAACTCCTCACTTTCTGCAAGTGTCATTTTGTGTGTTGCCTTATTTGGCAAACTCGCTCATGGGATCAAGTCCATCTGATGACTGATCTTCCTGACTGGTGGTAATCCATCAGGCACGTTATCGGATACAATATCCTGAAATTTATTCAACAAATCTGTAACTTCTACAGGAACATCTTCTACTTCCTCTTTACCAGCTTTTGGAATTAAAGCAAAACATACATGCTCGTGCCTCATACCATCTAGGAAATTTCTTCCATCAACAAAAGTTATCCTTGCATTACCACATACCTTTTCTTCAGTCTCCTTCAATGGTTTTAGCTTATGTCGCACTCCATCCTTTGTCAAGGAATAAGTATTCGCACGACCATCATGTACAGCACATCTGTCAAACTGCCATGGTCTACCCAACAACATATGACATGCATCCATAGATATGATATCACACAATACCTCATCTTGGTATCTGCCAATCTTGAACTTCACTAGGCATTGTTCATTGACCATGACCTTGTGGTCATCTTGTACCCAAGCAATCCGATATGGATGTGGGTGTTTCTATCTCTTGAGCTTCAACTTTGTCACCATCTCTTCTGACACCAAATTGTCAGTGCTTCCACTATCAATAATCACATCATAACATTTACTTTCACACTTGCACCTGGTGCGAAACAGGCTCCTCATTTGCTCAGGTTCATTCTCACCACTCAACAGGACTCTTCTGTTAATCAACATTTCTCCTCTTTCAGCATCTTTAGAATTTGATGATCTGGCAGCTTCATCTACATGTGCAACTCTGGCCTGGCCTTCATTTCTCCTGTCTGTTCTACCTTGGCGCTGAGGACATTCAAATGCCCTATGACCTTCTTCTCCATAGTGAAAACATGTTCCACGGAAGCCACCTCTTCCAGATCTTTGTCCTCTTCCTCTTCCTCTCTGATCTCTATTATTCTGATCCTGGAAGCGATTGGAAATATTTCCTCGCTGATTCTGACTACTACTGGCCTCATCCTTCTTTTTCGGATCCTCATTTCGGCCACCATATGACCGTCCACCAGATCGTCCACCGTGACCTCTTCCGTTTTGTCTGCTCTCAAACTTCTTGTTCAGCTTTTCCTCTACTTTTAGGGCAAATTGGTATGCCTCTTCAATACTGTTCATTCGAACTAGATTCAGCTCCTCCTGAATGCTTGGCCTTAACCCATTAAGGTATCAGGCAACTTTCTCCTTGTCAGCTTCTGCGTGACCTGTTCTGATGAGAAGTCGATAGAACTCCTCTATATACTCCTGAACAGATCTTCCTGCTTGCTTCAAACTCTGCATTTTCTTCAGTAGGTCAAGCTCATAATCAATAGGAATGAACTGTCACTTCAATTTATCCACCATCCGATCTCATCTCGTGATTTTCTCCTTTCCCCTTCTATTTCGCTCTAACTGAATCTCTTGCCTCCATATCTTTGCATGACCTTTCAGTCTGGCTTTCGCAAATTTGACGCTATCAGGATCCTCAACATCTTCATACTCAAAATATTCCTCACATTCGTTGATCCAGTCGATCAATTCTTCTGGGTCAAGATTTCCAGAAAATGTAGGAACCTCAATCTTAGGTCTTTTCCCAATCTTAGAAATGGCCCGAAAAAGTCTTTCTTCCTCCTGGTTCACAATTTTGACTTCTCCTTTTTGATATTCTTCTTCGGCTTCATCCTCGCTTTCATCTCTGACATTAAGATTCATTTCTCTGCGAATCTCTTCTTGCAATGCTCGCACTTATCTCTGCAGCTCTCTAACCTCAGGTGTTACAACACCAGCTCTTCCGCCACGTTCCCTTCGTGAAGGCATTTTCGCGATGCGCGCTGAAACCCTAGCCACGGTCCTGGTGCAAACTACCTCATGGTCGGCGATCTGTTTACACACTCAAGAACTCCTTCTCTGATACCACCTGATGAAGGGTGCTCCCCTTAATACCACAAACACATAACAGAAATAGAGAAACAACAACAATATGCAAGAACAGAAAATTGGCTTCTTATTATCTCCACAAATGTGGAATTACAAACTTTCAGAATTACAATATGCAAAGCCACATGGGCATTCCCTTACAATATTCTGTAGGACAAAGCCTCGAGCTATTACCCAGATCTACTACCCAGAACTATTCTGAACTGCCTAAGATAATAATACAGCCTTCTTTATATAGGCAATTTTCCACCGCCTGGAATGTTCCAGAATTTTAGCCAATAAGGCCGAACAAACTTAGAATTATTTTATTTTACATTTTATTACATCATAGTCGGCTCAAGATAACCTTTGAAACCCGAACAGAAATTTTGAAGAAAATTATTTTCTGCCATTTCCGATGGCCCAACTTCCGAAGACCATAAGTCATCACCAGTTGACCCGATCGGCTATTATAACCCCATTTCAGAAATGCCACGAAGCGCTCTACAAGCTTGACTCGCGCAAGCGCCTATCACCCAAATTTTTGACCTCATCCGGGGCCTCTAAAGCCTTCAAAACTGAGTTCAAAGTTTCTGTACCCTGCTGCCAATACCGAAAATCTTTAATATCTTCCAATATACACTTGATCTGGCAATGAAACTTTACTGGCAGGCTTATATGACCAAAATGAACCTCCAAGAAAGAAATCAGATCATTCTGAGCACATACAAAAATTACCAAAAATAGTAACTTTTCATAAATAGCAGCTCTGCACAAAATAGCCCTTATTGAATATAAGAAAATAAAAATATTTTTGGGTGATGCAAGATTGCTCTTACACCCAGGATGCTCCTGCATCAATTAGGTTCCTCCTCCTTTTATTCATTGTACTCAGGGGGAAATATTTCTAGCTCTTCCTCAATACTTAGTATATTGCATGGTAGTTGAAAGAGTTCATAATCCTCTATTTTTCAGTGGAAGAGATCATTCAGTGAATCTGCATCATCCTTTGAGTATTCCCCCAATCTTAGCACACCTTCACTATTCAGTTCCATTCTATCCCTTCCTTCATCCCTTCGATCATTTTCTTCTTCAGAGTTAGATTCCGAGTCTGAAGAAGAGGCTATCTCTTCACTCACCATCTAGGTGCGAAGGTCGATGGTGAAATTCCTCCCCCCATTCTCCTTTGAGAGGGTGTTTTTCTTCCAATTATGGTTTACATTTGCTGTGACCAACCACCCTTGACCCAGAATGGCATCGTAAACCTTCTTTGTCAAAGGTATCACCACAAAGTCTAGTACAAATGGTTGCAAGCCAATGGTGACCTATTGTGCCATCAACATTCTGAGGGGTTTGATACCTTGCTAATTAGCACCCAATAAGTTGAAGGTTCAGACCCACAAGGTTGGCTTACCCAATTTCTTCCATGTCTCCTCCAGAAGGACGTTCACTCCCGACCCTCCGTCCACTATAGTGTCTATTAGGATGGAGCCAAGGATGCCCATCTCAACGACTGCCAGGTACCTACCATTGTTTATAGCAAGTATCATTAGGTTAGTTGTAAACCCTCTACAGATGTCTGTATGTGTGGTACTTGGCTGCATAGCCAAGTCCCCCAATAGTGTCATTCCCAAGTGAGGCATGGTGTGAAGGAGGTCCTGGAGTTTCACCGGTACCTCTAATTGTAACATTTGTCTCAAAATGTTTTGTTCTACCTCCCTTCATCTCGAGGTGGTAGCCATCTCCCATGTTTCTTTTGGTGCCTTCATCACCTTCTCTATTTCTTCCTTACCCTCCCGTGCCCCTTGTTTTTCTTGTGATCGTGTGATGGCTAGTACACCCTCATCACTTCTCATTCTGTCGATGTTGAGAAAGTTGACCCTAGATTTTGGGTAGTTGGCATCCTCATGGTTGCCAAGACCACACCAGTGACATAGCTTCTACGGGGTGTCACCCTTGTCATAGTCCCTTGCAAATTTGCCCCACCGATTGCAAGCTTGGCACTGAATCATCAACCAACCCTTGGAGTCATATTGTATTCAACTTGTTGTGTTGGTGTTGTTGTTACTGCCCCTTCCGCCACCACATCAGTTGCCTCTGTACCCGCCTGAGGATGCATTATTATTAGTCTCTACCCCTGATGTAGATGGTTTCTCTTGGGTAAATAGCACTTGTTGATTCTTCACCTTCATGTTGTATGGGCATTCCTTGGTCGAATAGCTCATGATCTAGAAAATGTCACAAAATGCCTTTTTGGGACATGACCCCATTGTATGGCCACTCGCCTTGCAATCCCTGCACCACACGTCATCTTCCTCCTTTCTAGTACCCCCTTTCATCATCTTGAACTCCTTCATCATTCTCTCCACGTCCTTTTGGATTGCCCTGACTTTTTCCTTCGACTTGCCATCACTTCCACTGTCATCATCTGAAGTGTCATCTTTGTCGAAAGAGGACTTTCTTCTTTTCTTCTTGGAGGTCTTCTGTTCACTCTCTGAGTCCATCACCTGGTTATAGGCATCTATGTATGAGGTGGGGGGCATTATCTTCATTTTCCTCCGTAGGTTAGATTTCAGGCCCTCCGTGAACCATCTTTTCTTCAAGCCATCCGTTGGTTGTCTATCCATTTTTTTGACTAACTCCTTCACTCGGCGACTGTAAACTTGTATAGTCTCCTTCTTTCCTTGTTTGGTATTGTATATCTTGGAAACAATTTCATTGTCATCCCTCAGGAGTCAAAAAACTATCTAAAACTCTTTCTTGAGTTCATCCCAAGTGGTCACCTTTGTTTTGTCCACATTGAAGTACCAGTCGATGGCTACCCCTCTAAGTATGGCCAAAAACTCTTTTACCCATTCTGCATGGTCGATGACTCCATTCGCTAACCAGATTGTCTCGCACATATGGCAATGTCATACTAGATCTTCCTTCCCATCTCCATAGAATCTTGGTAGCTTTTCTTTGTTAGTCACCATGTTTACTTTTCTAGGTGCTGACTATGTTTTTAGCACTGGCTATGTTACAGGCTAGGATAGTACTATCGATGTTGGTACCAAAAAAATGTTTGGTATGATACCACTTGATGTCCTTGAACTATTGGAACTGTCCAAGCCTGGTGGTATGCTATGATCCCCATGCCCCTCGGTCACTTTGATACTCTCGGTGGTAGCGGTATCTTGAGCCTCCCTTTGTGCAGCTTCTTCTTCTTCCTTCCTTTGGGCTTCTCTTGCTTCCATCTATGGGGTTAAGGTTAAGGACCCAAGCAAACTTCTTGTTTCCTCCAAGCAGTCCTTGTCACTTCTTCTAGCCTCCCAGTTAGATTCCTCCAGACACTCACCTTCACTTACACCCTTCGGTAGTCCTTCGACGCATCTTCTAAATCTCTCCCTTCGCTTGGCTTGTTGTTGTGCGAGTTTGACAATTTTATCTCAGCTTGTTCTTCTTCGAGTTCCTTCTTTAAATTTCTATTTTTATTCAATTGATTAGGCATAAATTCTATTCAATCATTGATAAAGCTCCATGGTTCCATCCTCATCCTCAAGTGGTATTTCCATTCACCCACTAATTTTGTCACTCACCAAATTCATTTGGAAATGACGCAAGATGTTTGCCCCTCTGGGGTAAACTTAGTATTGCGTAGACATAGTACATGAAATATAGTAAACATAGAATATATCATAGAATAATAAATACTTTCATTAATCATTCCAGACTGGCAAGTACATTTACATCATAATGATAATACCATAATATATATCCTGTGTCTATCCTTCGAGAGGGTATATAAACTACCCAAAGGGCCACAACCGAAACATCATGCCGCAACGGTTTACCTCTTGGTCACTAACGACCAAGGCTAACATAACACTTAATTAACATATTAACTGGTACATTCAAATATCCTGACAACACAACTACCCAATCCCACTTCAATTTTGTGTCAACCCCATCTTTAGGGTATTTGTAATGCATTAGGAAAACTCTTGGCTTTAGATTAAGAAACTAATGGACTAATACAACTTTATTTCTACTAGGATTCAGTCATTGCTAGACATTTCAAAAGATCTGCCTAATGAGATTTGGCTCCAAGTTGAACATTGTATTTTTAAAAAAAATATGAAAATATGAAAATATAGCTTTCAAATAGAGAAGACTCCACAAACTATGACATATTACTATGGATTGTTGTTGGGCAAATGAAAAAATCCCCAAAAAGCTACTTAATGGAACGGTGCATGTTATCTCACTTATCAATCAAAAGGGCTATGTTGGTTTCTTCAAAGGAGTTAGATAAATATTCACCTTCAGCTTCACCTCTTGATGGTGCATCTTCAATGAAACCTATTTTGCAACAAGAAATAGTAAAAGCCTCCCCTACTTCACCTCCCAATTATGTAGATGTTGTTCATTCATGCTCAATAGATATAGTACACCTAGTGGTTTGTCCTTTGTCTACTGAGTTGGGTGTACATGAATCTAGTGATACATATGTTAGACTATAGCATTGGAACTCTTTTGAGGAAAAAAATTTGGCAAACCAAAAAAATAAGATTTTTGAAAAAATTGACATTTCAACCAGAAAAAAAATTTAAAATTTGAAAAGGAGTAGGAAAAGGGACAAGAACTTCTTGTGTTTGAAATTTAAAAGCATTTCCATATAAATTTATAAGAGACATAGAGCATATAAATTGAGACTTTAGCTCGAGAATTGTAGAATGTAGATTTTTGTTGTTTACATTCATATTGATGATTACTTTGCATTGCACAAAACATACTTTATAGTGCATACAAATAACTAGATGTTGACAGTTTACAAGTTTTCAATTACAACCTGTTGTGAGGTTTTCACACCATCGCCCCAAAGAATTTGGAGACCCCCCCTTTTTTCGGGCAGGCCTTGGCAATTTCCTAGATTCGAGAGTTTGGATGTCGTACTTGGGAAGTATTTGGATGCCTTAGCAAGTTTTGGAGTGATCCAAAGGTTTTGAAATGACAATTTTGCACCTTGGATGTTTTGAAGTGTCTGGGAGGGTATATCATGTTTTCACCTTGCACTAAACTTGGTTTTCCTAAACAGATGATTTTGTCTCTAGGCCAAATGAAATTCAATGAGAGTATTTTATTTTGATTGTTAGAATGATATTTGGTAGAACAAATTTCCAAATTTTGGGACTTAGATGAATTTTGAAAATTGGTGTAATTGTATAGCTTGAACATTTTCAAAATGTAATTGTGGACTTAAATGTTTTTGGAAAAGCTTGTAAAATTTTAGTGGTGAAAATGGAATTTTAGATGAGATTTAAATTGCCAAGTAGAGATTTTAAATTGCAAATTGGTTTTGAATTGCAAATTAAAAATTAAATTGCCAAGAGCGGGATTTTGAAATTTTATATGGAAAAAGAGTAAATAGAAATTGGAAATTATTTGAATTTTATTTGGCTTTCAATTTTCGATCTTGGGATTGGTTGTCATGATTAAATGGGTTAAAATCAATTTTTTTGGGGGAAATTTCAAACTTGTGAAATAAATAGCTGGCAACCCCTTTCATTTTTGAAATGAATTAAATTTGGCAATTTGAAATTAATTAAATTACTCCTAGGGCTGTGCGATTTTCTTTCATTTAATTCAGGGTTTTGAAATGACATTTTATTTATATTTTTTTTCCCTCCAATGCAGGTCGGCCCTATTTGAGGAGCCAAAAAATTGGTATAAGAGGAGGACCTCCCTCCTCATTTCCTCATTCATTCCTTGCTTGGTGCTTGGTAGTGAAATTTGATGGTGGCTGCGATTTTTTTTCAAGGCTGCAAAAATTATCAAGAGGAGCTATGAATTTGAAGAGAGGCAATGAATTTGGAGGAGTTGCAATTTTTAGAGGCAGTGAAAATTATCAAGGGAGTTGTGAATTTTGGCAAGAGGTTGTTGTTTTTGGAGGGGTTGCAAATTCTATCTTGGCTACAACTTTTGGTGTGATCTTCTTCTTTGGTGGAAGGGAGAGTTGGTTGGTGAAGGAAGGGTCTTCAAGCTTAAGGAGTGAAGGCTTGTCTAAAGGGTAGAATTTTCCTTGTTCTTTCTTGGTTCATTTTCCCATTTCTTCTTGCACTACTCATCCACCACTCCATCATTCCATCTCTAGGGTTTGAAGAGGCGATATTAGGGTAGTTGTATTCATAGAAAATTTGAAGAGGAGATATAAGTGTAGTCCCACCCCTAGGATTGAAGAGGAGATATAAGTGTAGTCCATCTCATAAGTATTCAAAGAGACAGAAATAAGTGGTAGTCCCATCCCTAGGAATGAAGAGGCGATATAAGGGTAGCTTGATAGGCAATTGAAGAGGCAAAAATAGGTGGTAGTTCCATCCCTAGGAAATTGAAGAGGCAGAGATAAGTGTAGTCCATATCACATTGTAGAGAGAAGAGGCAGAAATAAGGGTTAGGATGGTGGATGCTAGTGCAAGCAAGAACCAAAGGGGAATGTATACCAAGAAAGACAAGGAAGACATGATGCCCAAGATCGCTTTCTTCTCAAAATTGAAGCAAGTGGGTGACACCAACATTGGTACAGTGGACATGGTATAGTTGAGAGATAGATTAAAGGAAGGTTACTCCCCCATGGCAAAGAAGATCAACAAGAGTGGAATTGTGCAAGCTGCCACCTTCCCTCCTACCTTGCCTTGTCCAGAGTTGGTGATGGAGTGCACATCTCAGTTTGATATTATGACTAAGTCCACCATCTTTGATGAAGGAAAGAGGGTGTTGGCCAACATCAGTGGGCAAGTGGTAGAGGAGGTGTTCAATATACCCCAACACAAAGGCATGATAGTGGTTTTGATGGATCAGGTGGCCAATATCTTTCAAGATAATCAGGATGCCTACCTCACTCTACTAAGGTAGAATTGGTTGCAGGAAGGCAAGAGGGGAGTCACCAAGTCATCAAGGCTCACCAGGTCAGATTTCAGATCAAGGTATGGTGACCTTATTGTGCTTCTCAACGGAGTCATGGGCTCCACTCAAGGTGAACTAAAGGAGATGTTTGAGACTCCAAGGAAAGACAACCAAAGAGAAAGGGCTGAATGGAGAGAAAATCTTGGAACTCTTGGCAACTAATTCATGGGAAGCTACTTTCTTGGATGGCAAATCTTGGAACAACTTAGAAGATCAAAGAGAGGATGGTATCCATATCCTCCATCATCTCACCAATAGGTGGGAAGGAGGTTCACATCAAGTTACTGAAGGGACAAGTCTAATTATATGAAGGCATTTCCAAGTACAGTCAAGTTTGAATAAGATCGAGGGCAAGTTCAAGGATGCCCACCCAAGTCATGCCATGAGGAAATTGACAAGGAGTTAATAGTTTTGGAAGAGTTAATCAAAGTTAGAAATGTTGAGTATCAAGAGATATCTTCTCTTCATCAAAGATCAATGAGACCTATAGGACAAGGATGAAGAGGTGGGAGTTAATTATCTCCTCCAATCAAAAAATTCCAGATTTCAAGCACAAGCAATCACAACACGCCAAGTGTCCCATTTTCTTATTGGTGGAGGAACCTTTGTATTTTTCTTATTGGCTCAAAATTTGATACCCTCATTTAATTGGTTGTAGTTATGGCAACCCTAATTAGGGTTTATAAGATGCAATCTGGGCCCTTGATTTTAGATTTTTGCCTCTTAATCTTGGCCATTCATTGTACTTGAGCCTCCTATATAAGGCCATTTGTTCTCATTTGTAAAGGAGAGTTATGTTGGAGAATTTTTGCCAAAATACTATCAAAATTATTCTCTATTCATTGTTGTGAGTTGCATGGTGGATATACATGATCATTTTGGTGTATTTGTATGGTTCTTTACATCTCTCAATTAAAATAGGATTTCATTTCAAAGTTGTTAAGGTAAGAGTAGAAGTAGATAGATTGTGTGGTGATGTCTATGGATGTTTGATTGGATTCTATAAAAATAGGCCACTAGCTCCTTGTAGATGCAATGGTGCCTTGTGTGGTAATCTAATAATTGTGCTCAAGTTCAATTGGCATTAGATCCTTAATTTGTACTCAAGTTGGATTGAGGGGAAGGTGTTGATATGAAAACCTTTTGAAATCCTTTGAAGCTGCGCACTAGGTGGAGTTGAAGTCACGGGCAAGCCTCCATTTGGTAGGAATCCTATTCCATCCATTAGTTTCCCATCCATAGCTAGAAATAGAAGTAATCTAGATAGTAGAAGTTTGGTGAGAAAAGTGAGAAGTGATATAAATTGAAGAAGTCATTTGAGTATACATTGCAAAGCTAGATCTCATCATCATTAAGGCAAGAATTTGACATCCTTGAGTGAACAACGTAAGGCCGCCTACATGATTAACCAGCAAATCACATTAATATAACTGAGTTAGTATCCACAAGTTTAAGGAACCTTAGCATTTTTCTCATGTTCTTCATGAGTATTTACTTTTCAAGAGAGGGTTGAGTGTTTGGTATTCTATATCAAGTATTCAATTGCTATATGTTATGTAGTGGTACAAAATTGACATCAACACAACCTAGTCTGCATAAAGCTATACTCCATGGGGAAGCGTCCCCTATGTTTTTTGGCTCGTTCCCGTATCGGGTCATCCCCTGAGCCATTCCCAATTGGGAAAAATCAGAGACCATCCCTGAAACTTTAAATTTTTTTAGTCAGAATAGAGGGATGGGAATCAGTCTTGGGGATAGCATTGCAATCCCCTATCCAGCCCCAGGACTGATTCCCACCCCCCTTCTAAAGTCAGAACTTGGATGGCATTTGAGGAAAAAAAAACAACATTTTTTTTAAATTTTTGTTTGATCGTGGGTAAACCTTATTTTGACTATTAAAACACTAAAGTCTAACTCTTCTTCTCATTCCTAGTTTTATTATAGTTGCTAAGAGGAAGAAGAAAACATAGAGCAGCAACAAAAATGAGGAAAGATTGCATTTTGGGAATTTTTTCTATATGTACACCATATTGTTACAATGAAAGTACTTAGCATTTGTCATTTGATAATTTTCCATGTATTGAGCTTCTAAAATGTCTATGGTGAATGGTTTATCAATGTTATGATATGCACATTTAAATTATGTCTCTATATATAAAAAATCCCCTATTTTTTTAATTGCCATCCCCTAAGGTCCTATCCCCTAAATCTTGGCTCTAACCCGTACCCATACCAGAAACACATCTTTGTCCCCTAAAACATTCCCACCTTAAAGTTTGCATGGAACCAAGCTAGGGAAGTAAAAATAAATGAACTAAAAATAACACATCTGTATAGTTAGCTAGATATAAACTAGTTGATGGCTTGAACAACTGTAAAGAGTAAAAGACATAATTAAAAAGAAGATGGAAAGATCAAATAGCAATAGAGGGTGTATAGATAGAAAAATAGTTGTAAAGAGTAGATTTAAGTAAATAAAATCAGGTAAATAACTAGGGAAACTAAATAAAATTGTAGGACTCCATACCTCCATAAGCATTGAATTCATATGCTATGAAGCCGAAAGACTGACTGGACTGTCACAAAGGAAGGGGGGGCTGACTGTCACAGTCAGAAGTTTCAGTGCTTTGTCCATACTTAAAGTGTGTTTTGGCCATGGAGGCTTGAGGGGGATGAACATATGTGTGTCTACCACAAGTAGGATGCTTGGAGGGGCCATAGAATCCCATTTTGAGGGTGAAGCAATCAAAGTTGCAGGGTTTGGTATGACTGTCCCGGAATGACAACATTTTGGTGAGTTAATTTGTTTGTGTAGAAGTATGAATGGATTGGAATGGATATGGGAAGAGTACAGAAGAGTTTAGAATGATGTTAGAGTGTCTTTTGGATGAGAAGGAAAAGCCATAGTGCTTAGGGGAATAGTGTGAAGACTGTCCCAACTAGAGAATCACAACTTGCAGAGTCACTATCTTTAGGACAGTCAATGGTATTGGTTGTGTAGACCAGAGGGGTCAAGGGTGTGGTCCATTTGAACAAGGGAGTAAGGGTTTTTTGATGAACTAATTGGAACAGTCAATCCCTTTCTTAAAACATTTATATCTTCTCTTGAGGGAAGTGAAAGGACCACAAAAGGCAGTCATACTTAAAAGACCTATTTTCTCTTTGGACCATACATTGTAATTGGTCACTATCATATATCTTATTGATCATGGTTTGATTATTCATAGCCCCACTATTTTGATAGTGCTTAAATTAGTGTACTTTTGACCAAGAAATGACTGTCATTGTGCTTACAAGACTGCTCTTCAACCATTGCATTACATGACACTTTGGCTGCTCTATTCATATCTATATTGATTGAATAAATACTCCACTCCATACCTGAGCTTGTTATTTGAATGAACTATAGTTTGTTCATTCATTTGTTATTCTTTTTACCATAGACAACCCCCTTTCTTTGCATATTGCTTCTCTCTTTTGGATGACTGATTCACTAAGAATATCTCTTTCATTGAGCCTCAGTCACACTGCTTTTCCTCCACATATCACTGATTATATAATGGACATCCTGACCATCTTATACTCATATTGATTATGCATTATTTACCTCTAATGAATGCATTTTTGGACCTTGTAATAGAAGTGATTATTGTGATAGAATTCATGATTGTGCTTCATCTTTGTATGAACCTCTCCTCTGTTCCATGTTTAAGCATTTCCATTACACCAACAATACAGTAAAACAACTCACAATACAGTCAAAGAAAGACCTAAACTTGATGAAGGGTGCTCCCCTTAATACCACAAACACATAACAGAAATAGAGAAACAACAACAATATGCAAGAACAGAAAATTGGCTTCTTATTATCTCCACAAATGTGGAATTACAAACTTTCAAAATTACAATATGCAAAGCCACATGGGCATTCCATTACAATATTCTGTAGGACAAAGCCTCGAACTATTACGTAGATCTACTACCCAAAACTATTTCGAACTGCCTAAGACAATAATACAGCCTTCCTTATATAGGCAATTTTCCACCGCCTGGGAAGGTTCCAGAATTTTAGCCAATAAGGCCGACCAAACTTAGAATTATTTTATTTTACATTTCATTACATCATAGTCGGCTCAAGATAACCTTTGAAACCCGAACAAAAATTTTGAAGAAAATTATTTTTCGCCATTTCAGGTGGCCCAACTTTCGAAGACCATAAGTCATCACCAGTTGACCCGATCGGCTATTATAACCCCATTTCAGAAATGCCACGAAGCGCTCTACAGGCTTGACCAGTGCAAGCGCTCCTCACCCAAATTTTCGACCTCATCCGGGGCCTCTAAAGCCTTCAAAACTGAGTTCAAAGTTTCTGTACCCTGCTGCCAATACCGAAAATCTTCAATATCTTCCAATATACGCTTGATCTGGTAATGAAACTTTACTGGCAGACTTATATGACCAACATGAACCTCCAAGAAAGAAATCAGATCATTCTGAGCACATACGAAAATTACCAAAAATAGTAACTTTCCATAAATAGCAGCTCTGCACAAAATAGCCCTTATTGAATATAAAAACATAAATATTTTTGGGTGATGCAAGATTGCTCTTACACCCAGGATGCTCCTGCATCAAAACTAGTGACCTATCTTCTAATGGATGCTTAGGACTACTATTATCATGACTGTGTTTGAAAACACTCTTATGACTATACCCTATCTTTGATTGTTCATCTTATTCATCATGCTTTTGCTATTTTTTGTGACTTCTCCAGATTACGATTGTTTTACCATTCATAGACATGCCTTGACCACTATTTAGACATTCATGTTATCTGAGATTTGACATTATTGTCACCACTCTGCAATGGCACTGGCATAGCATGGCATATTACTACATTTGAGGTATTTAACAATCATTTCTAATCTTGATCCTTAATCATTGTTTGGTACTTTAATGACTATTATTTGGTGCTTTTTCTACTGCCTTTACTTTGTTTTGTGACTGTAATTTGACAGTCATACTTCTGTCACTACTCTCTAAATTTATCCATTCTTTATGATGCTTCTAACTTTGACTGTTGGGGTTGTATTTTTTGCATTACTCCATTGGCACTATTTCCAGTAATATTTACTCCCTACTATCATGTCAGTCAATCATTGTTCCCTCATGTATCACTACCTTGATCATATCATTGTGCTTTGATATTTTTATAATATATCTATTGGTCTTGTGATCTATCAATGATTGTTGTTCATTATATCTACCCTTTTCACCTGTGTGTGTTACCTTGTAGAATCTAGATATTATAAATAAATAATCAAAATTGGAAGTACAATGAGGGACATCAAAACTTCCTTGATGACTATGAGAATCTCCTAAAAGTTGACACTACACCAGTCTATTGAAATAGGAAGGTAAAAGAAAACCCTTGAATATAAGAACAATGAAATGAAACCCACAGCTAGAGCATTTAAAACTTTGGAGAACAATGAATAAAGACCTCTAAATAAAGAATCAAATCTCTAAAAAAGAGGAATTCAAGAATAGAAAATAAGCATTAGATTTTTTCGTGGTTAACTCCAAATTACTCTACCTCTGGATCTTGGAGTTTCCCTTTGAATCTATATTTTTTATTGTACTTGATGATTTCCTAGTAAAACTCTATCATTGGCAATGTATTAGCTTCTTTATTCATTGAAATCAGTTGTCTTCTACATGTAAATGAGTTGTTCATCTCCAAACTTTGGTATTTCCTTGTTCAAGCCCATGGATTCCCTTCATTCTTATTGTTCATTTTCAATAAATGAGAATCTACTACCTTTGTTTCTCCCAAAAAAATTGTTGTTCCCATTAGGAATGTGTCCCTTCCATTGTTCTTTCATAATGCTTTCATCTTTTGCTGTGACAAATATGTCATTGTTCTTGAGAAGTTTGGAATTTCCTTAATAATTTGATGCTCATTCTTATCAGGAAACTATTGTTTACACCTTGTGGACTTCTCTTTGGATTGAAAGTCTTCTGCTTCTACCATGAATCAAGTT
This sequence comes from Chamaecyparis obtusa, assembly GCA_027943335.1. NCBI lineage: Eukaryota > Viridiplantae > Streptophyta > Pinopsida > Cupressales > Cupressaceae > Chamaecyparis > Chamaecyparis obtusa. The sequence goes on along the minus strand of BSBK01004072.1, from coordinate 51,192 downwards.
GTTATTTCTTTGAGTGACTTGTTCCATTCTCCATGAGATTTCATCACTATTTATCTATGTCTTTTCATGCCAAACTCACTACTTACTTCAAAGATATGCAACTACTCTTGTCATGGCTGACATTTTGGCTCAAAATAAGAGTCTCAAGTTCTTCTTACCTTAATTTAACAAAATACTAATTTCTAGAGAAAAATGCTACCCAAAAAACTGAATTAAGGTAAACTTGCCATATACACATCCAACATTGAGTCACTTTGTTCAGTTTTGTTGGCTTAACAAATGGAATGGGTTTTGAAATTTGGAAACATGACATAGCAAAAATAATGTGAAAAGAGTCTACCATGTCGTTAAATTGTTAAATTGTTAATTGTTGTCCACTATGTACTTTTTCCTCTTTACACCTACAAACTGGTGAAGGCTGTTGCTCTATCAATCAAACACAATTTGTTTTTGAGAATGATTTAGAAAATCCACTTATCATACCACCTATATCCTTCCTACCTTTTTAGAAACAAGATTGTAATTCAGGACCAATCATTTATTGGCAATTACCTGTCTGCATATTTTTAAGTGCAAAAGTTTACACTCAGAGAAGAATCATGTTTAATAATATTTAGATGATTGTATCATGACAAACATCAAGACAAGACACAAGAATCAAATTTGAAGGACCAATTTATCATAGGAATATATACTACATGTATGAAATAGAAAACATACAATTACCAGCAAATTAAATTTCCTATCCTAGTCAATGTCTGTTCTATGGAATCAAATAAATTGGAACCACAAATACAAACAACCAACTTGTAAAATGAAAATGAACATAAGACAAACTAATGAAAAGGGATTATGGCCCGTTGGCTGCATCACTCATCATTAATTGCACAAATTGAAACCCTAGTACAATGGATACTTATACAATGTCATACAAATTTGATACCAATAGCACACACATAAGAGAAGACTCGAGCCCTAAACTGACTGTGCCAATGGGTTTTACTGATTAAGATAGACTATGACATTGTTTGATTGACTGACAAAAGGATTTGAAGTTCTTGGTATTGTAATGAGTTGAATAGGGTTCTAACCATTCCAAAGAAGCCTCTGATGATGGCAAGACAGTAAGTTTGATATATTTCAAATCACTATTGAAGAGACACTATCTAACTATCCTATGACAGAGACAATCATAGTTAAAAGGTTAATCCATTAAGGTTTGTATCCTAGCTATTGAAGGGTCAATTGGTGGGATCTTATAAAGCTAAGTTATCAGTTCAAGTTCAATTCTAAGTTCAGTTACGAAGAATAGGTTCGCAAGTTTGACAAAATTTTGAAAAGGGGTTTGGGTTCAGGTTCAAAGAAACATGTAAAAAATTTTAAATTATATATATATCTACATATTTAAGAAGCCTAGAAGCATGAGTTAAAATTATAATGTCACATAGTATCATAAAAATAACAAAAAAGCACCATAAACTTGTAATCATCGCATCATATCAACATCAAAATATTAAAATAATAATATTGAGTTCAATTATCATTGTTTTGACTTTCAACAATTGGAACTGTATACTACATTTCAATCATCTAATGGATTATCTATTCTTCTTCTTCTTCATCAAAGACATTAGTTGATTCAGAAATAGTGCCAATGCCAATGGGATCAGCTGCATCAATAACATTCTCACTTTCCAAGTCCTCAAATGCTTATTACTTTTTCACTGTACAAAGAGCTTGTTTGTTTGTAATTATTAATTAACATCCTGCTTGAAAATTCATAAATGTTAAAAAAGTAGCTAGCAACTACCTTCACCTACTGAAGATATTGTTTAATGTTTAAAATATGATTTATCACTATAGGGAGCTTCCAATTAATCGGATAGGGGTCATTATTAGCAATTGGATATGCAAATTTCACTGGAAGAAATCGAGGGGGCTAGTTTAATTTGATGTAATAAATATCTGAACTTCAGTAGATTTTGTTTTGTAATGTTAAATATCTTAGTCAAATTCTATAATAATTGTTTTCCGTACTAAATTATAGAATGTTTCTCAGTGAAAATGTACTTGGTTTGACCTAGTTTGACCTTGGTTCCACCAGGGTTCCACCTGGTTCTATCTTGGTTCGACCTGGGTTTAGCCCAAACAAACCAGCCTACCTAGGTTCAAACCCTGCCCAGACCCATAGGTGAACCGGACCCGGACCACGGGCCAGTCTGTACCCAGGCCAGTTCGGAGGGGTCCAAGGGTGAACCTGGTAACTAAGTTATAAAGTATTTGTGGCATTCCAAATAATTGGTTAAGGTGTTAGGGGATTTTGAGTCACTTTTCACACAAGATAATGAATGATTGCAATGGTAGGGATAGTGTGACAATCCTATATTTAAATGTTGATCATTAATGTTAATAGTGGATGGATTAATGGTTAGTGTTTTGAGATGTCTCTTGAACTAAGGTGTAAGATAGTATCTCATTAACAGGTTTGTCCATTCTATAATCAAGGTTGAGGTGGTAACCATTCAAGAGTATTGGAAAAGGTCTTGAAGCACATAACAAGTCTTGTTTACTGATTGAATAGTTAATGCTATTTGAATCTTGCATTTTAAATAGATGGCCCTTGAATGCTTTGAATATGATAGTGATGTTATGATCCAAAAATGCTATGAGGTCTCCTATTATAGGACATTCATAGACATCCCTAAGATGTTGGGGATGTGATAGAAAACCCTGTTGTAGCACTCACATCCCAGGGACAAATGGAATGTATTTCTCACATGTCCCTAAAGGACCCTAATTAAGTACTAGAAGTACACAAAATGGGGATATACATTAGTTGCAAATAAAATGCAACATTCATTATATTAATTTTGAGTCCAAATATGAAAATACATTCCAAAAACCCAAAGAGACTTCACAGGTGAATACATCCCATCCAACCATTTGGGTATGGGATCTCATGATATAAAAAATTATATATAATACAATGTCCATGCTATAAATGAGCTTTTCTAGTGGAACCCCAAGATTAGATGACTCTATATAAAAATGCACCATTTTGCTATTACAGCACAATCCAGTCGACTCTAGGTAGTGCTTCTTGCTAATGTGTATTTTTTCATGTATTTTGATAATATGTATATATGATATCGCTCATAGTTATTTGGAGAATCTAAGAAACATTATGTTGCTTATCATATTCAATAAAAAAATCCAAAAATCTAATGATGATATTTTTAAAAATTAAAATACAGAGAAAGAGAAAAGAAATGCATACCAAAAACTCTGTAACAACCTCGAGCTTCATCTTCTACATTGATGAATTCATTGATGAAGTTCACCATGGCTCTAATGGATTCTATTATGAGAGCCAACCCTCTCATCTTAAAATTTTTTCTGAAAATTTCAAGGGTTTGAGACCCCATTCTCTAGATTGTTGCCTTTCTAGATTACAACAACAATCTAACATGATGCGGTGGTATATAAGATATGGCCATCTCCCTCCTTCGGAACAAACACCCAGACTGGAAATTACATGAACCCCATTCAAAAATTCCCAATTTTGTAACCACTTTCCCAGTGTACCCTTTGCTCCTTTGAGAATTTATCACACCTCATAACCTTTGAAGAATACTTTAAATCACTTCTTGTATCATACAAAGACTGCATCATATTACATATTTCATAATACTAGTGAGAAATCTGAATGCCATGAATTTGGCTATTCCCTTCATTGTATAATTTATTTTCTACAGATGCAACATTCTTCTGAGAAAAAATCTTTGGTAAATTTTCATTATTAAAATATTTTTTTGAACCACATTATGCAAATTAGTTTTAATAGGTTCTTCATAATTATCCCTATGCTCCCAATGTAATCGATTATCACAAGAGATCTGTTGAAGTAAGATTCTCCTTTCACTTATATCATATATGATTCTATCATTCTCCATATATGGTAGATTCTCCTTTCACTTATATCATATATGATTTTATCATTCTCCATATATGGTTGATTGAAGTTGTCTTCAAATACATCTTCACCAATCCTTTCTGTTAAATTTTTGTTTTTCTCATACACTATTTCCAATTTTTTTCATGGTTTGGAGCAATCTCATTTATTTCATCAAATATCACCTCTACATTCTTAACTTGATATTTGTAGAAGAAGTTTGAACCATTATTTTGAACATACTTTTGATACTCAACACCCAACAAATCTGAAATTGGTTATGTACTGAGGAAACTTTCTTCAAGGTCATGAATTTGACAAGTCTCTTCCTACATGTATCCTTCACTATTTTCCTCATTCAGTCTTGCAACATTTACAACTTCTAATATATTTATCAGAAATTTGACCTGAGGATCATTGTGAATTCCTAGACTGTCTCATCTTCTCTAAAAATGAAGGCCTAATATATGAAGGGTATCTCTTTATAGATGTGAAATAACCTTAGAAAGACTTGTGTTGTTGTTTCATCCACCCTCTCTCTCCTCTCCCCCTCCTATCCCTCTCTCCATCCCTCTTCCCCCACCCACCATCCTCTCTCTCTCTCTCCCTCTCCCTCTCTCCCTCCTACCCTCTTCTTCTCCCTCTCCTTCCTACTCTATCTCCCTCTCCCCCTCCTGCTCCCTCTCATCTCCTCCTACTCCATCTCCCTCTCCTCTCCCTCTCGACCCACCCTCCATCTCCCTCTCCCTCTCCCTCGGTGCTCCCTCTCTCCTCTCCCTCGTGGCTCCATCTCTCTAATCCTCTCCCTCTCCTCCCACCCACTCTCTCCTCTCTCTCTCCCTCTCCCTCTCCTCTCCCTCTCCTTCCTGCTCCATCAACCTATCCCTCCCTCTCCCCCCCACCCTCTCTCTCCATCTTGCTCCCTCTCCCCTCTCCCTCTCCCTCCTACTCCATCTCCCTCTCCTCTCCTCTCCCTCCACCTCTCTCTCTCTCTCTCTCTCTCTCTCTTCTCTCTCTCTTCCTCTCTCTCTCTCTCTCTCTCTCTCTCTCTCTCTCTCTCTCTCTGCTCTCTCCTCTCTCTCTCTCTCTCTCTCTCTCTCTCTCTCTCTCTCTCTCTCTCCTCTCTCCATCTACCTCTCTCCCCCTTTTCCTCTCCTCTCCCTCTCCTTCCTACTCCCTCTCCCTCTCCCTCCTACTCCATCTCCCTCTCCTCTGCTCTACCCCTCCCTCCCTCTCCCTCTCCCTCTCCCTCTCCCTCTCCCTCTCTCTCTCTCTCCTACTACTCCCTCTCCTCTCCTTCTCCATCTCCTCTCCCTCTCCCTCCACCTTCCCTCTCCTCTCCTCATTCCCCCCTCTCTCCCTCTCCTCCCCCTTCCTCTCCCCTCCTCCCTCTCCCTCTAATTCCCTCTCCCTCTCCTCTCCCTCTCCCTCCACCCTCCCTCTCCTCTCCTCTACCCTCTCCCTCCACCCTCCCTCTCCTCTCCTCTCCTCTCCTTCTCCCCTCTCCCACTCCCACCCACAACCCCAACCTCTCCCTCTTCTCTCCCTCCACCTTCCCCCTCCCTCTCTGAGTATGCATGTTCTTTAAGGATTCTATTTTCTATCCAAGAATCCCAATTGGAAAATCTGAAAGACAGGTTAAGTTGCAGTGTATGGATGAAATGATGGTAGTCAAGTGTATGTGGGCAGTACAGTTCAAAGAAGTCAGAATTCATATGCAACCATAAAGCATGCAACGTGTGCTATTGTGAAGGCAATTAAAAACATGAATGGCATATTTTAATATTCCATCGCCAATTTCCATAATGTTCAATGCATGAAAGAATTTCAGAAAACAAAGACAAAACACCAAATGGTAGTGTTTGTGAAGAAACATAATTTATAACAAAACAGAGCATTAAGGCTTTCTCATCAATTTTGGCCTGGATGGAATTTTTTTGTACAAGCAATGGCCATTCCTGTGAATTCCCAACATTAGTAAATGCGCAAACAGATGAAAATAACTGTAAATTTTTACTCCTACAAACACCATTATTACCTGCATCCTCTGAGTTTGCATTGAGTTTCAGCAATAAAAATAAAAATTTCCTGAGTCACTTGTCATGAGAAGAGCTTTGTTGAGGAAGAAGCAAATATAAATAAAGAATAGTTCATGAAAGACATGGGTATCATTAATATCATGAAATAAATAAAGAATAATTATGAAAAGACTGAAATACGACAAACAACAAACTAAAATGTTAACAAAATTAAGCTGTCAAAGGCTATCCAGAAGAAAGGACAGACACACAGAAATCAAATCCGTAGAATTTGATCTTGCGGAAATTGATTACGAAGCCGCCAAGACTTTTCTGCACGGCTCATCAATTTTCAATGTCATGTGAATGAAATATAACCCAATGCTAGAGACATAAATACAATTCCAAATAAAAAGAAGAAAACTAATTTCAGCTAGTACGCAAATGTGGAGGGCTTACTTGATGGTGATGGGCTTTGCCGATTTGATGAGAAATTAAAGAAAGGGTAAGTATCATAACGAGCAGTACAATGGAAATGTCACCCATTATTGTGCCCCATTATGTGCCCCCATTTGTCACCTCCTCAATGGAAATGTCACCCATTATGTGCCCCATTTGTCACCTCCTCAACGGAAATGTCTCTCCAGCACTGAAGAATAATCTTTGTAGATGAAGAATAGAGATTAGATGATTTAGTCCACTTTAACTGACAAATCAGACAAAATGGCCTTAACTGTGGAGCCAAAAGCTTTAGGGTCTGTGGCGTTTAGAAGATTATTTTGGACTAGATCTCCAAGAAGATTATTTTGAATTATGTGCCCCATTTGTCACACAGGAAATGAGAAACACCGATCCACAATACTCCATGGCTAACAGATCAGGAAGAGTGAGATGACAAATTAAAAGTCTTAATTTGATTGTCGTTAGGTAACGGCTATGCTTTATTCAATTTTCTTTAATTCTTTTCTTTTTACTTTGTTTTTTTTAATTCTCTATTTTTTTTCTACTTAATTTTTAAAATTTATGTTTTTCTACTTTGTTTAATTAAATTTTCTACTTTTTTCTACTTTGTTTTTTAAATTTCTATTTTTTTCTACTTTGTTTTAATAATTCTATTTTTCTTCTATTTTGTTTTTTTAAATTATCTTTATTGTTGTTGTTCATATAATGAAATAATTTTTGAATATAGTGCATGAAACAACACCAAATAATGAAACAACACCAAATTATATTTTGATGGCATGGCTTTGCTTGCTCTTTTTTCTTGAAAAAAATTGAATTTAATTGAATAAAAAGAAACAACAATATTACCCACCTCATAATTATAAACATACAAATATATTTACATTTTTTTTTGTCACCTCCATCTGTTCCTTTGCAAGTTTAATTTCAAATTGTCAAAGTTTAATTTATCATTTGGAAGGTCTTAATCAAGTTGATGATAGGGAAATCCTTTCTACATTGTTTATTCTCTTATTTTAATATTCTTCTACGAATTATGAATCATTTTAATTATGAATCATTATGAATTAGGAATTATTTTCAACACATATCCTATATTATGACCACGTTCATAAAAAAATTACTCTAATTTCAACATTCATTTAAATTTAGATAATGTGATAAACAAAATAAACTATGGACCTAATTCCCATGAATTGGGTACAAACTTAGAAATACATAATAATGTTATTTTATATTCATGAATTGATTGATTGAATATTGAAATCAAATAATAGAATACATGTAGAAGCCTCTTAGATGAGTGAATCAAAATGATAAATATACAAGAGATTGCAAGTTAACTTGTAATTATGATAAGAATTAAATAAATCAAGTGAGAAAGAGGTGTCCATTGATTAGAAGGAGGCTACACCTAATTTCATTGATTCAGAACTAATGAGGAAATATTACGAGTTGAACAAATGAGATCAAGGCCTATAGATGTAATTACTAGCTACCTTGGTGAGAAATAAATTATCCTAATGTCATAATCTTCAAAATACCAATTCTTGAAAAAATAAGAAGTTTCATCTTGTGGGTTTCTAACCAAATGGAACATCCAAGAAGTAGGAAATGATCATGGAGCATTATAGAAGAAAATCATATGAAATTTAGGCCTTAGGAGTTTTATATTTGCCAAGAGGATCTATGGGAGGGGATCTTAAGGGAGTTGCAGATTGTATTCGGCAAAAAATAGGGGATTAGCTATAGAAATGCTAGCAAAAAATCTCAGAACTCTAACCCTAGTGAAAGATCAGCATAAAAACAAAAATTGAGAGGAGAATAGGTTTTGAAAGGAGATTTGAAATAAACCCAAACATCTTTCCAATCTTTCCAACATTCATAAATGGTAGGCCCTTCAATCCTCTCTCTCCCAAAGAAAGCTTGGTCGAATCACCATTGGGACATCTTTAGGAAAAGAGGGATGTTATTCAAAACTAAGAGGAGGCAAAATGATATGGCGTCAAAGAGAAAGAGATGGATTTCTCTAAGGGGTAATGAAAGTAGTAAGGTAAGACAAGAATTTGCATCTTTGGAAGCCAATGCAGCATAAAATTATCTAAAAATGAGAGAGTTTTTTAGAGGACTAAATAAGTTGGAGCAAATGAGAGATTAGGTTTGCAAACCCTAAAATTCAAAACAAGACAAATATGGAAACATAAGGGGATAAAAGAGGGATAGGTTAGCAAGGTTAGGGATGGCACAAAAGAGAAGGGAGAAGAAAGTAAGAAGAAGGAAGCAATGCCAATAAACCATCAGTTGGAAAAGCATCCATCCAATTTACATCCAGGAGTTTCTAGAAGTGCAGACAAGGAAGGTTCAACAACAAGACATAATCTGTAAGTTTTAGAATATCTCCATTTCATTAAAAGATTTAGAAAAATGGATGAATAAAATTGGAATGATTTAGAAGAAGTTGATATTCTAGATTTGAAATTGGGTTTTTCATAGCGATATTCAAATCTAAAGATAGTAGAGACAAGATTTTTTTTAAAAAATATTTGGATATCTAAACATCTGGGTTAGATATGAAAAGTTAGATCCCAAACTTCAATAGAAAATATCATTGCAATAAATTCATTCTTGTTTGTATCCAATTAGATGATCTCCCATTAGGATATAAATACACATATATCTAGGAGGTCTTTGGAAACAAATTAGGAATCTTTCTTAAATCAGCCCTATGTGAGGACACTTGAAGCCCTGGGATTTGTGTTATAATAGACACTGGGAAAGAATTCCCAAAAACCCTCAAAATATGGTATCTAAATTCATAGGATCACTTATGATTATATTGATAGGGTTGAGGGTCCTCCAATCTTAAAAATGGAATTCTTTGGAGAAACCTAAGGGGAAGAAGACCTGTGCAGTATAGAGACTCATAAAATAATTAATAACTCTAAGTTTGAGGAATACTAGAGATGATTTAAATTCTCAGAATATCATTAAAGTAAACCTAAAGGGGAAGACAAATACTTATATGATAAAATAATGTTGTTTCTCTAGGCCCTATTTTAGAGATAGACTCACTATTGCACTAGGTTACAGGTAAGAAAATCTTTGTGCTAAGTATAGACATCAAGGGTATGAAGAAAATAAAATATCAAATTTCTAAGGAATGTTGGATTAAGAATAAGAATACACTGAGGTGCCTAGGTATGTGGGCATATCTGAGAGCTTGAGATTGGATCAAATCATGATGATTAAAAAGAAATAGAATTTTAAAAGAATGGAATCCAAAGACTGCAGATACTTAAAGAATATATGAAGAAATGATGCTCTCATTAACTTAGATGTTTCAAGGGGGAGAAGGATGGTTCCCAATAGAGAAAAATGGATAGATATCAGATGTAGAATGAAATATCAAACATAAGTAATTGATAAATGACAAGATTCATGCTATAATGATTAGAAGAGATCCATAGCAAAATTATAGTGGAAATAGCAAATCAAGTTTTGGAGGAGGGAATGATAGATACAATGAAGAATATTAGAGAAAAGGAAAAACAAAAAGATGTTGACAATGCAAATATGAAGGAGTATGATGAGATATTAGAAGAAAAACTTATAGACATTATCAACTCATCCTCTAATAATAATGAAACTATAGAGGATGCAAAGAAAATTCTTCAAGTGAGATTGGTAGATATAATCAATAAAGACAGACTTTCCCTCAAAAGGAAATTTTATGCCAAAGGGAAAAAATTGATAACATTCTTAGAAACCCAAGGAGAGGTAGACCCATAGGCCCCATTTGGTTAGTGGAATTGGGGCAGAATTGGGTGCACGACTTCTCCTATTTTTCCAAATCCATCATTTGGTATGCTAAACCACAATCCAGGTTTTGGAGATCAAAATCCAATTTAGGCACCAAAATGGGCGGCATTATCTTCCCACCCAATAGGTGGAATTTGAAATGATATTGTGGTTTTGGAGTTTTGTGAACTAGATTTAATTGCCCTGTCAGATCCATGCATCTTCTTGCATTGGGTTTTGGGTTTCACGCATGCATTTCTATAGATTGAGCCGATCGAAATTGGTATTTTGTGGTTTAGGGTTTGCACAATACAATTGTCCACACAATACAGTATCCACACTACCGTCGTCTAGAGGTTTGGTAGAGTTGGGTTTATCTTTTGATGGAAATTATATATTGAGGAGTTTTGGTCATGTTCGCACAATACAGTTTCCTTCCTTACCCTTCGGGAACTTTGCGAGGTTGTGCACTTGAAAGAAGGGGAAAGAGAAAATATCTTGGTTCATATTGTTATTATTTTGATGGGTTGAATACAGTTGTTTTTAACAAAGTATCATTTGAAACTGATTTGTTTAAGTTTTCTCTGCTACTATTTTTAAATGCATCTATGGTCTAACCAAATGGGGCCTTAAAGTTTATATTGTCTAAACATTTATTGAAGTTGGTTGTTTCTGGAAATCTCTTCGGTTTGAAATTTTCTTGTAATCAAGTTTTGCATTAGATCCACCCTTCTAGAATCCCATTGTTCAAATTTTGTCTTCGTGAGTTTTGACTTGATGACTAAGCTTAGCAGTAAGGCTCCGTTCAGTTAGTTTTAGGATATTCAAACCCTAAACAAATCACAACCATTTTTGTGAGTTGTTTAGGGTTTGAATGTCCTAATTGATTTTATTTCATTTCATTTTTTTGAGTCTCTGCGACCACTAGAAGAAACTAGGGTTTTATGGTGTATTATCTAGTCTTGTTTTGTGCTAAAAATAAAATGTCTTTATAATGTCTATTCATGTTTTGTACTAAAAAGAAAAAACTATTAAGCACCCTTGATGCTCTTTTGATATCCCTGAGAACCTTCAATTTCTATTCAATGACCTCCACAATGTCATCTACTCAAATTAAGTAAGAAACCCTTCTCTTAATGCATTTATGCCTCATTGACTTATCTAACATGATACTTGCAATGATTCTGATTCTTTTGCACGAGATTTTAAAAATTCTTTCATGCTTTATTAAAAAATGAGTAATTGGTTATGAACTACTTTTTTTGCAGAGTGAAACATGAGTTCGTATTGTTTTAATGCCCCCAATCACCATTTCACCACACCCCCTTCATATATTTTCTTGATAATTAGATGAAGATGAAAATTTGATTTTCATCCGTAAAATAAAAAAATAGTCAATCTGATTTCAAAGCATCAACATAATTTTATGCATGTTTTCGGGAATTTCAATGGATGTTTCCAAGAGCTAGAAAATATATCAAGAATTATGCAAGGGGAGCATGGCTAGATTTGAAGCATTATAGTTACTTTTGGTAGGGTGGAACTTTTGTTGTTAATTTAGTCAAGATTCCCTCACTTTGTCAATCTTCTTAAAATTGGTTAGAAAATATATAAATTCACATATCAAATCTAAATGATTATGTGGGAGCTCAACATAACGAGGATTGTGATGGAAGACATGATGAGGTGCCCCTAAATATTCTCTACCCTCGGCCATGCCAAAAAAGAGAAAGAAAACATCCATGTGAAATAATCTAAAATGTCATTTGTGAAGAAACGCTTTCTTGAAGAGAGATAAAAATTGTTTCAGATGGCCATTCCTGTGAATTTCTTGAATAGTCTGGATAATACCATTTTCTTCTGATATGGGCTACTTTTTGACAAGAACCACTTGGGTTTTTTCTCTTTTGCTTCAATATGATGCAGGTAATGGATTAGAACCACTTGTACTCGAGGGATTTATACAACTCAAATCTTTGTTTATGAAATGCATATGTAGATTAATTCACAAAAAGACATGGTATCATTAACATTACTTTATTTTTCTATTGCTTGTTGTAGACATGGAAAATTGGCCAAAGGCTTTAAATCAATCAAAATGTGCATCAAAGCATCAAAATAGCACGAAAAATCAATAAATGGAACAAAGGCAATTCAAATCAAAGGAAAATTCAATTAAATGATTAAATAAAGCTTGAAAAAGGGGAAAAACACTATGAAATTGATTAAATTCAATTAATGACATAGTTTTTGAAGGAAAAAAAATCAAAATGAACCTCTTACCCTTCATGGCTAAATTTAATTACTTAATTAATTAATAATATCATAATTTCCCTCAACAAAGCAAATTGGAGACAAAATGGACACAAATCACTCACTTTTGTTGAAAAGGGAAAGCCTTTGGAGACCATTTAAATGATTGTCCCCTCCTTGTCCCCCCATTTATGGACAAAGCAAAGCAATTGACCTTACCCAAGCATAACCATGATCAACTCACTGTACCCCCTACCCTTGGAAAAATCCTATAAATAGAAGGCATTTTGAGGCATTATTCATCCACCACATATCTGAGAATTGCAGCCAAGCTCTTGCAATTTGCAATCCACACCACTCACTTAGCTATTTTCATTGATAATTAGCTTAAATTGTTGATCATTTGTAGATTTCTTATCAAATAGAGCTAGAATTTGATAATTAGATCTAGTTTGCTTATCATATTAGTTCAATTTCTCATCATTAGAGTGTCACTAGTGAGGATTTGCAGTTGAGAGCCTCATTTACCACTTAAATATAGAGAACCATGAGGTATTTAGATTAATTTGTGCATTATTTAGATTAGTTTTCTTTGAATAGTGTAAATTCTCTTTAAATCTTGTTATTTCATGAAGGTGTTAAACTCACACACACCAAATGGCTTCCACCGTGGGGCTCTAGGCCTCTAAATCCATCATATTTTCATGTTATTTACAAAATTTAGGCTAGAATTGCATAAATTTGCTTGTTGTCTGTAGGTTACAGAGAAGAAATCACGCCTACCAGTAAAGAAGTCACACCTAAAGCAAAGAAATGTCGTGTATGGGAAATTAAAAATCGCCTACAGTCTGGACACTTACGCGGATTAACCTACAGATTCACACCTGAGAGAAAAGAAGTACCGCATGACATAAAGAAATCACGCATCTGGTCATTAAGGTGTCGCGATCCAGATAAAGATTCCATGCCTTTGACAATTTAAATGTCGCATACACGGAAATAAAAAGTCGCAATCGTGAAATACTTTTGCATCTAGAAGAAAGGGGGTTTTCTGCCTTCTTCATTTGATTTATCGCTTTCTGTCATTTAAATGTCCCTTTGCTTTATTTAAATGTCGCGATTAGTTCACTAGTCTTACGCTTCTGATTAATGATTTCACGCATAGGATAATTAAATACTGCTTCTAATATATTTGATTTCGCTTGAGCCCCATAAAGGTGATGCCCGCAGTCAAATAAATCATGCTTGTACTTAATAATATCTCACGTACAGTCATTAAAATGTCACATATACTGTGCCTTGAAAATGTATTATTCTGCTAAATTATGCATGTGACCTAATAAATTATTGGTTTTTTTGTCTCAAGTACATGCTCTGTCGCAGAAAAGTGCTCAAATTTTTATTTTTTCTTTTTTGCATGCAAAAAAGAAACAAAAAAGGATGTCCTATCAAAGTATACCTTGCTATTTTAGAGGCTTATAAACTTAAGTATGTTTCCTTGAATTGGGAATTTCATCCTTAAGTTTGTCAATTTTGCAAGTATTTTGGTAAAAAGAATCAAGAGCATAATCAAATTGTAGTATTTTAAGCTTTTGATTTTGGTTTCCCCTCACTTTGTTCATTTGTGCTAACTAACTTGTTGGTGGAGGGAACATTTTTCTAAGGTAAGGGAAGGATTTGGAGAGAAAACGAGAAAAACTACTACTTAAAAATGCGCCTAGCCTTTGCTAGCATCACTTAAGGTATTTTTCTCATCAGGCTTGCACATTCCCTTAGCTTGTGGCATTTCAAAGTTCAAAACATAGTTTAATCATAAAAGGGAAAGAATAAACACTTTAATTATAAGAACCCCTTTGTCACGGGGTTGAAAAAGAATAATTGATTGTAAGTGTTTGGGAGAAATCCACTTATCATGCTTTCAATGAACATGTTTAGAACTTAGTGGGCTTGCCTCCTGAGATTGCCTTAAAGGGCCGGTGAGAGGGACAACCCAAAGTGGGATACACTTGCCTTTGCCACAAGAATCCAACCCACTATAAAAAGAAACACGTGTATCCTTAATGGGGTGCACGAAAAAAGGATTTTAGACCTTTTGAACTTCCTCTAGTAGTCCTAATGGATTGCACAAAATCATACTTCGGTGCGTGTGGGAAGCCCCTTAACATACTTGGGGGATGAACGGTTGAAACCATTTTGAACGGAATCCACACTACAAAATGGTAAAAATAGCAAAAACTACCTAATATAGCCATTTAAAAGCCAAATTTGTGCTAGGTAGCTTGCTTGGAAGTCTTTCTTGTCATCAAACTCATGGAAACGTTCAAGAATATACACATTAGAGTGATCTAGGGATATGGTGAACTATTGATGTGTGTGTTGTGATTGTTTTCAACTTTTCAAACAAGAAGTTCCAAAGTACTTGATCAAAATACAATTAAATTTTTAAATCTTACAAATTGATCAAGACTTGTGACATGTTCCAAACCAACCCAACTAGATTGAAATTAAAGAAGGAAGGATTGATCCATAATGATGAGCCTATTTGAGGGAATGTCCGAAGATCAAATTTTGGAAGCATCCAAAAATACCATATTGATCGAAGAAATGGAATTAACTTTGAAACGGTATAATGAAGCGTATTCCCTTTATTTAGCTCAATCAAGAGGTAGGCTTCCTCATAATGATGACACATCAACTTTAAGAAAGGATGAGGAAAAACAAAAAGATACTTTATCTAAAGAGCCATCATTAAGATCAATTTGGCCATTCCTTTATGATGATGGACCATCCGTATCTTCATCCTCCTCACAAAAAGAAACATTTCAGAGCAACAAAGTTATCTCAGATCAAAGGAAATTGCATAATCAACCTATTTGTGATCAAGATAATAAAGAGTATGGAGTGAAAAATATCATTCTCAAGCAAGATCTAATTCAAAAACCCCCATATAGCAGGAGTAATCCTTTCATCCTTCGTCCATCTCCCAAACCTCTACCTAGCAAGGTTTCTTCCATGACTTGTACACCTTTCATCCTTCGTCCATCTCCCGAACCTCTATCTAGCAAAGACCCTCCCATAGCTAGCATTCCTTTCATCTTTTGTTCATCTCCCAAAGCTCCACAACTATCCAAAATTCCTCCATCAAAGAATGAGCCTAATGATGACACTTTTCCCATTGACTATGTCTACCCTCAAGGGCTACCTCTAAAAGAAACCCAAGCTAACTTACATCTTGTTGCAGACCTTTTCCATGCTTCAAAGGTCTTGAACCTCAAAGCTTCATGTGCTTCAATTCCTATTATACCCATTCAAAAGGATCCTACATCATTCCTCCAAACATCCCGCACACATATCCAAACATCTACCTTGTCCTTAGAAGTGGCTCCACGTCAAGAGGATAATTCAAAGAGAAAATAAACAAATGTTGATAAAGATCAAGATCAAGATTACATACAATCTCCTCCCATATTTGATGAAGTTCCCATATCCATAGAACCTTGTGATGATCCCCTGGCATCCTTTCATGTCTTCCAAGATGAGATCCTTCCATTCCAAGAACAAAGTGCCCTTCCAAGTCCCATATTTTCTCCACTTCCCAAGCAAGATCAAGCTATCCCTTCCATAACTTCCAATGAGCATATTGAAAATCAAGAGAAAAATACCATCTCTACACAATTTGAAGATCTTAGTCAAGATCAAAGCATCCCATCATTTCCTTTTCATATTCCTCCATGTTCACCTCAAGAAAACATCATTCTTCCAAATCCCTTGCAAGATAATAAATCCCTTCAAGACTTCGTTGATCCTATCAAATGTGTTCCTATCAAAGCTACTCATGAGCCTATGGGTATAAAGATAAATCTTAAAGATGAGAAGCATGGCAATGCGGCTCCTTTCAAAGATATTGATATCCCTTTCACACCTTACATTCCTCCATTCAAACGAAACCATATTCCTTCACTATCCTCCAAATCCATTTTGGGTGCCTATGTCCCAAAACAAAAGTCTTCAGCTCTTCCATCCATACTAGGTCCATAGATTCCCCCATCAACCATTCCTATCATCCCTAGTTATCCATTTAGTTACCCTACCATGTATCAAGATCAACGAAGGCACAAATACTTGAAGAATGTCCAAACACCAATCCATATGAACCCTCCATATTATTCCTATTCATCCACAATTCCTAAGTCTTTTGGAAGCACTTTTGATGTGCAACATAAAAATCATAAATCCAAGAATCCATATGTGTATAAAAATCACAATGTCCCATCTAATCGACATGTGAATGAAAAGAAAAATGAAATATCCAAAAGACCACAAAGGTCCATAAAGAAAAATGAAATATTTGAAAGGCTGAAAAGGTCCACCAAGAAAAAAGAAAAATCAAAGACTGTGGATTCCCAAGTCACTTTTGAAGGACTTGCACACAAAAGAAGAATCAAAATTGACATTCAAGCTTCCAAAGGCCTCTATTCCATCTCCTTCCAAACATCCTCCACTTTCCAAGTCTAATTTGGGTTCTCATATCCAAAAATCCACTACCTCAAAAGGACCCTTACCTCCTTCATCTATCATTCCTCCATCATTCCACCACTCTTCAAAGTGTGTGTCAAAGTTGATCTTGCCAACATTCCCATCTACAACATACCTTCTTCTTATCCTCACATTCATTTTCCATTGCATACTTTCTATCCTTCCATCCCTCTTATCAATATCTTTGAGCATCATAGTCATACCCATGGTTTATTACATCATATCTTTCAGAGGAGCATTGTCCAAAGATTCTAATGTTGGGAAAATATTGAAAAGTTAAAAAAAAAAGAAAAAAAGAAAAAAATGAAAAAAGAGAAAAAGTGCCTTAGTGAAAACCTAGCAATAGGCACCTTGGTAGCAAAAGTAAAGAGAAATAAATTTGTCTTATGGTAAAAACCACTTATGCATAATTTTTCCTTCTTACACTCTACACTTGGGGGAAAAGTTTCATCCATTCTATCCTTCATCTTTCTATCATTTATCTCACTTACATCCATATTTACTCTCTCACCTTTCATCTTGACAAGTTTGAACACATCCATGAGCATTGAGTATCTTGACAGTCGTTATCCTTTCCATCAGCTTATGTACTTGTTGCATCCATGTTACCCTATCATGATCTTGCTTATCCCAAATTCACCTTCATTATTCCTTGACAGTCTTTCAATAATCCCAAAACATCCCTTCATATCCTCCATCACTCCTCTATCTTGATTGTGTTATCTTATCCACATCTCACCCAAATTGACCCTTGGTCTTGATCAAGATGAAGAACTTAAAGTACAAAAAAAATTGTTATCAGAAACTTCTTGACATGTCCACCTCTTTTGGATCCCTCATTTTCATGGTAGAAAATCATTATCCTATGCACTATCTAGCCCTGAATAATTGACTTTCATGGCTTATCCAAAAACATGCTTCACATTGCTATATCATTTTTCCTTAGCTTGGGTATTCTTGAGGAGATAGTCCTACAGGTCACATTCACATACTTCTTCCATCATAGCCTTTCCATCTCCAATCCATCAGCTTTCAAATCCATCCTTCATGTCCTATATCTTGCTAGACATTGGGGGAAAACCAATGTGATCTTGTTTGAGAGCTGGTAAAAAGGAAAGCATAAAGTGCTTTGAGTTGCATCTTGCATAACAGAGTTTTTGCAATATTGTGAAAGTGTGCCCAAGTCCAACATTTTTCCTATCCAACTAGGGCATTTGATCTTAATCAGCGGATTTCAATAGAGAGGCATGAATTCACATGAAGCAAGGCATTAAACCCAAACGGCTTCAAAAAGTACAACATTCAGTCACATCAGAGAGGGAATTATCAGAGCTTCAAAGAAGAAGATTTTTGTGAACCTTTGATGGATATCATTATTCACCAACCAAGAATTTGATTACCACAACTTGATCCATGAGCCTTCATTGACTTTATTATTTGGGATTAAAAATTGACAAAACATTTAAAAGATCAGAATGCTTGGAAGTACTTTTTGAAAATCATGAAACAATGCAAAACACTTGAAGTTTTCTTTTGATGATCTTTTACTTATATCAATTTTTATCACATCTTTTTATCCAATTGATGATGTTTTGACTAGATTGGCGATGATGGAGACATGATATTTTTCTTGTCTTTGAGTGACTATCTTGAGGAAGATCCAAAAACTTATGTGAATTCATCTAACGACGTGGTCATCAAAGAACCATCGAGGACTTTCATATGGGGTGGAGGGTTGACCTTTGTTTGTTTATGCAACATTGAATCTGATAAAACCTAGTATTCATACTCCCATAGTTGGTTTATTCAACTAGTGAGGGTTGTACTAGTTCAAAAAAGAGGTTACCAAATGTGATAAAAAGCAATATTCATATCATCATGTCAGTGGGCAGTGGGCAGTGGTGATTGTATCGACTTTCCGGTCCCAAATGCTCAATGATGAAAATATATCCTCAAGACATTTATTTGCTAAAAGCTAGTGACACTTAGGTTAAATGCATTATCATTGAAGGTTAATTGCATTATCATTGAAGGTTAATTGCATCATCATTGAAGGTTAATTGCATTATCATGTTAGATTAATTGCATATGCTGATTACTTGTAGTATTTTTCCAAGGGAAAAGGGGGTTCATTCAATCAAAAGCTTGATCAATCATCAAATGGGGGGTTCAATCAAAGAACCAAGGAAAGTCCATAAATCATAAAAAATGCCCATAACATCAAAGATCCATGAAGTCTGTCTAATCAAAGATACAATGTCATCAAAGTGATACATCAAATCTTGATCAATAACTGAAATATCATGATATCAACAAACTGAAGGAGCTCCATAATCAATCATCTCAATAACTTGTACTCTAGCTGGGTCAAACCATGACTTAAATCTAAATATCTAAGAAGCTAAGGTTCGTATATATATCATTTACGAAAATGTGCCTATTTGGAAAATCAAGGGAATCATATCAGTATTCTATATCAGTGAATCATTTTACGTCAATCAATCCTATCAAAGTATCAAGCAATCACACCTAGTACCATTTGTTCATGTCTCTGTATCCTGAGAATGAAGCAACAGTATCCTACCTATTAGAACTATCCTATCAGATTGACAAATCACATTCATTGGTACCATTATCCTGATATCCTAATCACTTGTTTCGCTTAACTACAACAGACCTATCTATCTTGGATATGCAAATTGCAAGTCATGGCATATCATCAATATTTTTCAGAAATGAAAACATATTGGACCAATCAATCAAAATCTTTCAAATCAAGGAATCAATATGTTTTATTTTTGAGGGGGCATCAGAGTATCAAATTGGCATCACATCAAAAACATTTATCAATGGGGCATATCATATCAGGTTATCATATCAGTATCATATCATATCAGTTTCATATCAGGAGGTAAATCAGTATCAGATCAGTTTATCATATCATATCAGGTAGCATATCACTATCAGAGATAGTATCATATCATCATACCAACTATCAGAGGTATCAAGGAATCACAGAACCAGAACAGAATCAGATCATCATACCAAGGGAATCTTTGAATCGGTGTTCTTCACACATCAACTCAAAGAGGGGCATTTGTAGACATGGAAAATTGGCCAAAGGCTTAAATCAATCAAAAGGTGCATCAAATCATCAAAATAGCACGAAAAATCAATAAATGGAACAAAAGCAATTCAAATCAAAAGAAAATTCAATTAAATGATTAAATGATTAAATAAAGCTTGAAAAGGGGAAAAACACTATGAAATTGATTAAATTCAATTAATGACATAGTTGTTGAAAGAAAAAAATCAAAATGAACCTCTTACCCTTCATGGCTAAATTTAATTACTTTAATTAATTAATAAATCATAATTTCCCTCAACAAAGCAAATTGGAAACAAAATGGACACAAATCACTCACTTTTGTTGAAAAGGGAAAGCCTTTGGAGACCATTTAAATGATTGTCCCCTCCTTGTCCCCCCATTTATGGACAAAGCAAAGCCAATTGACCTTACCCAAGCATAACCATGATCAACTCACTGTACCCCCTACCCTTGGGAAAATCCTATAAATAGAAGGCATTTTGAGGCATTATTCATCCACCACATATCTGAGAATTGCAACCAAGCTCTTGCAATTTGCATCCACACCACTCACTTAGCTATTTTCATTGATAATTAGCTTAAATTGTTGATCATTTGTAGATTTCTTATCAAATAGAGCTAGAATTTGATAATTAGATCTAGTTTGCTTATCATATTAGTTCAATTTCTCATTATTAGAGTGTCACTAGTGAGGATTTGCAGCTGAGAGCCTCATTTACCACTTAAATATAGAGAACCATGAGATATTTAGATTAATTTGTGCATTATTTAGATTAGTTTGCTTTGAATAGTGTAAATTCTCTTTAAATCTTGTTATTTCATGAAGGTGTTAAACTCACACACACACTTGTTTTAATGATCAAAATACAACTCCAATAAAAAAAGAATAAAATAGGGCAAACAATAAACAACAAACATGAATCAAATTTAAAGTCTTAATTTGAATGCCGTTAGGTAGGTCTAAGCTTTTTCCAACTTTGTTTTTTTCTTAATTCTCTGTTTTTTACTTTTTTTTTTTAAATTCTCTTTTTTTTTCTACTTAATTTTTTAAAAATTCTATGTTTTTCTACTTTGTTTTTTTTTAATTCTTTATTTTTTCTACTTTGTTATATTTAAATTTTATTTTATTTTTACTTTTTTTAAAATTCTTTATTTTTTTCTACTTTGTTTTTTAAAATTCTATGTTTTTTTCTATTTTATTTTTTAAAATTCTATGTTTTTTCTACTTAATTTTTTAAAATTATCTTTATTGTTGTTTTTTTCTTTGCTCTTTTTGCTTGAAAAAAAATGAATTTAATTGAAGAAAAAGAAACATCAATATTACCCACCTCTCAATTATAAATATGCAGAGATATTTGCATTTTTTGTTGTTGTCCTCCATTCGTTCCTTTGCAAGTTTAATTTATCATTTGGAAGTTTTTAATGAAGTTGATAATAGGGAAATTCTTTATACATTGTTTATTCTCTTATATTAATATTCTTCTAGGAATTATGAATGGGTGTGCATGTCAATATTATAGTAAGTTTTATTCTTTTTAAATATTTTAGTATCTAATGTTGTTAGATGTTAAAGATGGTCATCACATTAGAGATGGTCTCTATTTAAGAAAAGGAAAAGCATGACCACTCACCCATACTTTAGGGCCTTAATCTTAATCTAACCTTCAAACATTGGAATATCTAAAATTACTACGAAGATTTTGATATTGTGGTGGAAATATGATGTCTAGGGTGATGTAGTGTTAGTCTAAGCTGCAAATGAATCCACAGAATTATTTGAAGAGTTCTTAGTGCTATATTCCCAATGAATCATTATTTTCAAGACATATACTAGATTATGACCATGTTCATAAAAAAATTACTCTAATTTCAACATTCATTTAAACTTAGTTTATGTGATAGACAAAATAAACTATGGACCTAATTCCTATGAATTGGGTATAAAATTAGAAATACATAATAATGTTATTTATATTCATGAATTGATTGATTGATTGAATATTGAAATCAAATAATAGAATACATGTACAAGCCTCTTAGATGAGTGAATCAAAATGAAAAATATACAAGAGATTGCAAGTTAACTTGTAAATATGATAAGAATTAAATCAATCAAGTGAGAAAGAGGTATCTATTGATTAGAAGGAGGTGACACCTTATTTCATTGATTAAGAACTAATGAGGAAATAATGAGAGTTGAACAAATGAGATCAAGGATTATAGATGTAATTACTATCTACCTTGGTGAGAAATAAATTATCCTAATGTCACAATCTTCAAAATACCAATTCTTGGAAAATAAGAAGTTTCATCTTGTAGGTTTCTAAGCAAATGGAACATTTGAGAGGTAGGAAATGATCATGTAGCATTACAGAAGAAAATCATAGGAAATTTAGGCCTTAGGAGTTTTATATTTGCCAAGAGGAGCTATGGGAGGGGTTCATAAGGGAGTTGGAGATGTATTCGCAACAAACAGGGGAATAGCTATATAAATGCTAGCAGAAATCTCAGAACTCTAACCATAGTGAAAGATCAACATAGAAACAAAAATTGAGGGGTGAATAGCTATGAAAGGGTATTTGAAATAAACTCAAACTAAGAGGGATGTTATTCAAAACTAAGAGGAGGCAAAATGATATGGCATCAAAGAGAAAGAGATGGATTTCTCTAAGGGGTAATGAAAGCAGTAAGGTAAGAATTTGCATCTTTGGAAGCCAATGTAGGATAAAATTAGAAAAATGGGAGAGTTTTTTAGAGGACTAGACAAGTTGGAGGAAATGAGAGATTGGGTTTGCAAACCCTAAAAGTCAAAAAAAGACAAATATGGAAACATAAGGGGATAAAGAGGGAGAGGTTAGCAAGGCCAGGGCTATCAAAAAAGAGAAGGGAGAAGAAAGTGAGAAGAAGGAAGCAATGCCAACAAACCACGTAGTTGGCAAAGCATCCATCAAATTTGTGAAGTTTCTAGAAGTTCAGAAAGGAAGCTTCAACAACAAGCCATAATTGGTAAGTTTTAGAATATCTCCATTTCATTAAAGGATTTAGAAAAATGGATGAATGAAAATTCAAATGATTTAGAAGAGGTTGATATTCTAGATTTTGAAAGTGGGTTTTTCTATTGGAAACTACAATTGAAGCAATTGTTGTATTGTCATTGATGTCAAACCTTAACTAGTAAGGCAGTTGCTATCTAAGAAAGTACTATATCTATTGATTGATGAAAAGGATTAGGGAAATGTAGATAAAAATAGAACCTAGGGAAACGTTGAGTTATTTGATACTTCAATGAGTACTTGATTATGTGGCATAGTGATAAGACAATGTATTGTTTATCTAATTAAGAAGAAAGACTGAAGAAGTAGGCTTAACCGAGCAAAAGTGAAGAAATATAGTTTAAGCCAAGTGATGTTAGTGTCGATCGAGCACCAGTATATGCCGAGTAACTTTATTGTTGTCTGAACATCAGTTTATGCTGAGTGTCAGGAAATTACCGAGTAAGATAGTGTTAGTCGAGGAAGATAGTTTTTAGAGATGACCAAGTTACGCAGTGATGAGCAAGGAGATGAACATAGTATTAACCAAGCATCAGTAATTTATATTTGGAGGAATAATTTAGATTTCCAGCTGACACAGTTGAATTCTTGGGTTATGTAAATTGTGTTGACTTTATTAATTAATTGAATGGAGAATTTAATGCTTGGTAAATCATTTTATTATGGATTCAATAAGAAGATTGAAGATGTTTCTAGAAGGAAGGATGAAGAACCTAAATGATGGAAGGATTCAATGAATTTGACCTAAACCTAAGATCTACAGAGGAGATTAAACAACAAAAGATGGATCTACCTATTGAAGATGTATAAAGGAAAACCTAAGTATGTGTGTGTGTATGCTAAACACCTTCATGAAATTAGGATATTTAACTATCAAATCAAAGCAAATGCAATACAAATTTAACTAAGAAATGAAACTAAAATCCATGACATCTCATGGTTCTCTAATCAGATGTGGTAAGTGAAGCTCTCAGCTTAATCTCCACTAGTGACACTTCTAAAATGAGAAAATATGATGCTATTAATGCTTAATCTAGCTCTCAAATTGATAATGTGATACAAAGATAATTCAAATGCTCTCAATTGATATGAAACTGACTATAATGGTGATGCTTTGCAAATGAATTTCTAAGATCCTATTGCTCTCAAAATGCCTCTCATTTATAGTAAATTCCCAAGGGTAGGGGGTAGAGTGAAGTAACCATGATTTACCTTTTGTTGAGTCAAAAACTTTGCAATATTTTTAAATGGGGGCACAATTTAAAAGTTTGTCTGAAAGCTTTGGACAAAAGGAAAAAATTGAGTGGTTGAGATTGAAAGATTAGAATGAGTGATTGAGATTCATTCTTTTTTAGTGATTTGTGTCTTTTTGTCCTCAATTCTCATTGGTTGCTCCATTTTGTTGAAAGATATTAGGATTAATTAAATTCAATTAATTAATTAAATTTAGCCATGTAAGGAATAGGTTTATTTTGATTTTTGATTTAACAACTATACAATTAATTGATTAAATCAATTATATAGTGTTTTTCACCCCTTTAAGCTTTGATTTAATTATTTAATATCATTATTTGATTTTTCCTTTGATTTAATGATTTTGTCCAATTTGATTTAATAAATGCCCATTTAAATTGATTTGATCCTTTTTTATGAGAATTAGTGCATTTTATTAAGATTTTGCAATTTGATTATTTTTAAAGCACTTGTCCAATTTTTTATGTCTACAGTATGAGGTTACAGAGTATGCCATAGTATGTTGGAGTTGTTGATGTTATTGACTAATAAGTCTAAGCAGGAGGCCAAAGGTGAAGGAGTTGATGAGAGTTGTGATTGCTTGAAGAAAATTTTGAGAAGATCAGAGATGGAGATGGTAATGGAATCCAGCCAGTAAATCAACATATATGTGTGAATTGGATCTATTATTTGCAAAGTGAGTTGTATTTTTTTTAGATCAGAAACTACTACTACTTTCTAACCATTGTATCAGTCCAAATCCTTTAATCAAGGTTGACCTAACAATCATTTTTTAAATCCTTTAATCAAGATGACATTCTAATGAGATGTTTTTAAGCCCTCTAACAAGGCCACTCCTAACAGGGTGATTGAAATCCTTTAACAGGGTCACACCTAGCAGTGTGTTTGTAAACCTTTAACAAGGTTGGCTTTTAATAGAACTCACTTCAAGTTAAATATTTTGGACAGTGGACTGCATGTTTTATGTTTCTGGTATATATATATTCTTTAGAGACTGAGTTGTGTTGGTGATTAGATCTAAGATTGTAAACGTGTTAAAAGTTCAACTAGTATATCTAGACCCAAGAACAACTAATTCACCCCCCCCCCCCCCCCCTCTTTGTTGTTATAAATTATATTAAAAATTGGTATTAGAGTCGTTGGTGGTTACAATGAACAAGTTTAAAGGTAATTAAAGAAAATGATCAAGATGTATAAAAAGGAGGGTACCGAAGTTGAACAAGGAGAACTTCCCTGCATGGAAGAGTCTGATGAAACTACATCTAGTTGGTTTTGGAGATTCAATGAAATACTATGTTGAACATGACTATGTTATACCTGTTGCACCTTCAACTGTCGAGGAGATGAAAATAATTAGGAGCACAATCGATAAATGTTGGAGATTGCATTTGATCTAAGCTATCTTGAATTTGAAGACATCAAGGATTGCACTACAAGGTGTCCTGACAAGAATGACAAGGATGAGGAAAGAGAAAGAAAGTACAAGGATAAGAGAGATAACATAGATTACAGAAGGTACATAGATTACAAGGATAAAGATAAGAAATCTTGTTATATTGTAGAAGAGGAAACTGATAGTGATAGTGATGATTTTGATATTGAAGTAGCTTATATTGCTATGAAAGATGATTATGATGATGATGAGAAAACTACACTTATTTCTTATGTGAGTAAAGGCAATAAATGGATTATTGATAGTGGTTGCTCACATCACATGACTGGTGATAAAAGTAAATTTGAAACCCTAGATCATTACGAAGGTAGAAGTGTTAAGTTTGGTAATGATGCATCATGTCTTGTGAGAGGTAAAGGATCAATTAAGATAATTGATAAGATCGCATGTGAAAATTCCTATTGGATTGAAGGTCTTAACTATAATTTATTGAGTGTTGCACAACTTAATAGCACTGGTTACCGAGTGGAATTTCATCACAAAAAGGCTAAAATATTTGATGCTACTAGTGAACTAATTGGAAGTGGAGAGAAGACTAGAGGTAATTTGTTCTATATGGATCTATCTAAAGAGACATGCTTTTTTGCACAATTTGATGATGTTTGGTTATGGCATAAGAGGCTATGTCATGTTAACTTTGACAATCTGATGAGTATTAGTAAAAAGAAGAAAGTTAGAGGTTTGTTGAGATTGAAGAAACCTGATAATGTAGTGTGTAAACAATGTCACTTGGGTAAAATGACTAAGTCTAGTTTCAAGAGACAGATATTTACTTCTGAGAATGCTTTGGATTTGGTTCATACTGACTTTTGTGGACCTATGGGTGTACAAAGTTATTGTGGTGCTAAGTATTTTATTATGTTTGTTGATGACTGCACTAGGATGATGACTGTAATGTTGTTAAAAGAAAAATCTGATGCATTTCAGTTGTTTAAGTGGTATTTGGCAAATGTTGAAAAAGAAATAGTTAGAAGCCTAATGTCATGCCCCTATCTGATCCTGGCTTGGTTTCTAATCCTGCAGTTCATATAGATCTTTTGGTGTGATTTCATGTTTTGGTTTGGATTTATTTATATCCAGACTCTTCTTGTGGTGATTTGGATTATAGCTTTGTCTAGATTTCAATTTATATCTCTGATAGTATGTGGGCATTATTATTGTGGAAATATTCTTGATCATGTCTTATTTGGTAATAAAACTTGGCAGGAAGTTGTTAATTTTTCGTTAGATTATAGTGTTGGATCTATTTGATTTAATGAAAATAGTTTCTGATTCTGACTTTCCTGAGCTATCGGTTTTCTCTATTACATTTATGTACTTTGGAAATTTGTTTTCTTATAGGAGATGATTTGTCATGCCCCTGACAGTCTTAGGCTTTACTTTTTAGTGTTATGTTATGGTTGGATTTCTAGTTTGATTAGCATCATTTTATTTGGAACAATATTTCTGTTAGACTTCTATGAGTTTGAACTCTGACTTCATTCATTTGAACCTTGTTGTTTGGAATAAATATGTTTATCTCTGTAATAGGTATTTTGGTTCTGCCAGACACTTAGAAAATTATGTCTATTCTATAGCTTAATGAGATTTTCTTATGTAAGAATTGGTATAGACTGACTTTTGAATTAATGGTACTGGATAGTTCAATTAGAGATTCAAGTTTTGGCATAATTGTGGAAATAAGTACAACTAAAATGGTTAGCCAATTGTCTTATAATTGGTTCATTGTTTTGGAATTCTAAATAATATGTTAAACATAATTAGAATTGGATTTATTATTATGGATAAATGTATCTTGATGATGTAGATAGTAAATAGAGATTGTTGTTACTTAATTTTAATCAAATTTTGAGTTCAAAAAAAAAATGTATATATATACATATATTAATGATTGATTATTTTAGAAATTATGTGGCTTTTCTTTTTGCTAAAACTAAAAGAATTATCTAAGTTAGCATACCCTATCTTGTATGTTAGAAGGAGGTTAGTTTGGTTAGTGTTAGTAGTTTGGAATTGTTAATGTGCTGTTATCAATGATGCATAAGCTAGTTTTTTTTAAACCTAAGATCGACAAATGTTATCTAACCTAGATATATTTAATCTATCCCTAAGCCTTCCTATTTGTGACCTAGCTCAAAGACATGACTTATCACACGGCAGGGTTTAATTGCACTTTCATCGCATAGTGGAGTTAGTGGGGTTTAAGCTATTTTCGGGTTATGGGATTGTACGTTGATGGACATATGGCAGGGAATGTATTGTGCTTGCTGAAAGAGATAAGCTCGAATTGAATGAACTCATTGATGTAATTCATCTTTGTGTTTTGATGTCCACCATTAGCTCTGGTGAAGAAGTTGCAGTTGAACAATGACACCATCTTTCACCATGCATTGTTGCGACAGTTTGGGTAAACAATTAGTAATGGACTTGTTTTCCTGTTATATTTTATATGATAAGATGCTTGGGATGGGAAGCGGTTTTCACGGCAAGTTTTACCCTTCTATTCGTGGTCATTTGGGAAGTTTTGTGTTTCATATACTGTCATCTCTGTATTTGCGTTGTGGGCTCTTTTGCACAACACTTGGTTAGTTAGTGGAAAGAGATCTTCATGGTTGAGATAAGGGTTCGACTATGAAGCTCACTAGGCGGGAGCTAGCATTGGCATACTTCATTTTTTGGATACCTCCCCACACAAATACTAGGCAGGGGCATTCTCTCACCTTATCCTCTGTTTCCATTATTTTCTGCAAATGAAATATTAGAATGTTTAAATGCCACTGTTAGATAGTTGATGAATGTAAGGTCTTTGTGATTGTATTCTCTGTGAGCTCGGTCATGAACCGGTTTCTTCTTGGATGTTTTAAGAAGCTTATTAAAGTTAATAGATGTTATGATTAGTGGAGGAATTTGAAACGAACGACTGTTTCACTCTTGATGTTTGTTTTTAAGTTGAGGAAGTAGAAGATTGGTTTTGTGTGGTATTAAATATGTGTTCTTATTATGCTATTTTTGAGCATATTGTGTTGAAGGGTTTTCTTTGAATCTGAGTATGAAGTTTGATAGTTTTTTCTTTAAGCTTGTGCCAAACTATGGGGAATATAGTTTGTTGCTATGAATATGGTTATACCATAGTGCTTTTTGTTTCAATGTCTACCTTTTAATGTTTATTATTAAGGAGATATTCAGGGATGAGTATCAACTTATACTCTTGCATCATAGGTGTCGTTTAAGGTATCCTTGAGTTTACTCCTTTAGCTATCTGAATATGTGTTATGTCTATTGGGTGTTTGTCACTGTTTTGGATCAGTCAATAGTGAAAATGTAGGTATTTTGCTATACCAAATCTTGACTGTGAGCTAGATGATTTTACAGAAATAATTACAAGTGTGAAATATAGTTTTGTTTTGACATTAGGAAATGCAAGGAATATATAGGAAAGTCAATTAATATCTTTTTCAGTCATTAAGGAAGTTCCACTTTGATTTTTTTAAATGTAGATGATGGTTCTTATTATTCTGTTATTCATTTTATGTAATCGGCAGATTCAGTAGTATTATAAAGTAGATGTGTTTTTGTTAGGACTGAGATGACTAGTATGGTTTTCCAATGTGTATTTATGGACTTGAATTTTGCAAATGATGAGTTACAATTTAGAATTAGAATTTTGTTTTGAACCTCTATTTAGTAAATAATTATGAATGTTTTGTTAATCATTCTGAACTATTATTTACAAGTCTATATAATTATATATACCTGCTGGAATATGTATATGTATACACAAGCTGTGGTGTATACATGTACATATGCCGACATGTATATAAAAGTATGAACTTATAATTAACAGAGCAGGATGTATAGCAAATTGGTTATAATTAATTGGTTTATGGCAAGCTTGTATGTTTGTTAAATGTGATGGGTGTTGTGTTGATTTAGTTGATATATGATTATTTTAGTTCTTTTCTATTCCATGGAATCGTGATTTCAATATGGACATTTTTATTGTACAGTTTCAAATATAATGCTAAGTTAATGTGGAGGTTATTATTTGATTGGGTTTGTGATGGAGAAAGTATTGTGATCTTTTCTTCTTTTAGGAAACATCATGTTTAAATATGTACATTATGGAAAATGGAAACATGGATCTAAATGGATTTCTGATTGCTGTTTCAATTTTATAATTGATGCAATAGAAATGGAGTGTTAGTTGAAATTGTGTAATGTAGTTTATTTCATTTCAATCATTAATTTCTAGATCAAGTGTTTTGAGATAATGCAAGTGTGATCCTTAGATTGGGGGGCTGACACTAGTCTAGTACCTTGTGGTGATAGAATTTCTGTCAGTTGCGACTGACACTAGTCTATATCCTTATGGGAAAGAATTTATGTCAGTTGTTTAATTAAGTGATAATTATAAATTCAAGGGATATGGGTTTCAATTAACAAGATAAAACATTATGATTTCATTAGACATAATGGATTACTACGAGGTTTCCTTACGGATACATAGCATAGGTCCTTATGTGGACACCCATGAACTATTGGATCATTACCTTGTCATTTTCTTTGTGAGTTTATTTCTATTAGAAAGAGATACAGTGCCTGCTATTTTTGGTGTTACAAGAATGGAATTATGTTATTAGGTTTTAATAACATCTGTATTTAATCTGCATAATTGTTATGTTATACTGACTTTTATGGTTGCAGAATTCTGGAGATGATTCGTTATCTTAATTAATGTGACTAAGCCCTGTTTGCAATTGTGCTTGTGTTTATTCTTGATTTTCAGGTTTTAGATGGATAAATCAATGAGTATGGGATAGTGGTTAGCAGCTGTTAAGATTTATGGGAAACAGATCATTTCTTGGTTATTAGTTATCAGAACTATTCGTAGAATGTATAGGATTGGCTGAAAAGCAAATTTTGTATTTGAAACTAAGTCTTTGAATAAAGAGTATTCTCATTACTCTGATGTATTTCAGTTGAAAACTATAAAGCTCTTAGAATTAGTTACTATGTTTATATGTTCCAATTTGTAATTCAAAAAAAAAAATTTATTATTACTATGGTTCTATGTGGTTTTGTTTATGGTTGATTCTTCATTGGTTTTATCTTTTAGTTTTTAGTTTTTTGAGGTGTTACATGATTATTTTAAGTTTTAAGAAAACTCATTCCATAATGGGAAGAGGAATTCCTATGCTATAGTTAATATTTCATTAATGGAATTTAGATGCTAAGTAAGTCAGTATATGTTAAGGAAAATATTATTAATTATATAGTTAATATAAGTTGTTGAAATGATTTTTACTATGATGATGCTAATTGTTAAAATTGAAATGAAACTAAAAGAGAAATAAGTTAGTAGAATTGTTAGAATGAATCAATTAGTGGTAAGTTAGTTATTAAAAATTAGAAAGAGGTGTTAGTATTACATTAACATCCTATGTTATAATGGTAAGATAGTCTTGGGGGTTAGTAACTTCTCTAACCTAAACCATGGCTTTGAAACACTTCCTAAGTTATTCATATCACATGACCTAATATGGTTTTGACTTACTAACCTCACTCTACTTAAAACATTTTTTTTGCAATGTTGGAATGTGCATTGAGATTATGAATGTTATATCAATGTGCGATTTAATTCTTAAGCACGTGTCTTTGGGAATTCTTGGTTAGTATTGATACTGCAGTGACAACTGTCAAACTATTGAGTGGAAGTGGCAGTAAAGGATAAGTTGGTAGTTAATGCAGCTACGGAATGCATACTGGAATTGATTACTTCAATTTTCTATTTGCCATTTGTATTGGCAAGGGTTTTTAGTTGTGAGGAAATGTGTTTTGCTACCTGGAATGGTTGTGAGAATGGGGTTATTCAGTTTATCTTGGAGGGAAAAATGGTTGCATTTTTGTGTGTTAATAGTGGAATTTACCATGATGTTTATCACCAATATCTTAGTTTGGGAATACCATTTGGTTTTCATACTTGTGAACCGAGCTCTGTCACGGTGTGTTCAGTTCTTTTGCTGTGCAAAGGTTGATTTCTGGAGTAGCTTGCCACTTCGGGAGCATGGATTTTGGATTTTATTTGCAAGATTTAGAACACCCTCACTCTGTAACACAGGCAGGGGCATTATCTTCCTTATCTCTTGTTTTTTTTTTTGAGTTTAGCATAAGAGAATATATGGGTTGTAATTTCTCACTGCTCTATTCATTTTATGAGGAATTATTCTATATGTGTATTGCAAATGCTTTTCTCTATTATGATCATTGCAGTCTCTTTAGTCTCTGTAATTTACTTGCTTAAGTCTGTCGAGATTTGGGGAAAAGAATTTGGGACTCAGTGTTGGAAGATTCTATTCCTATTGTTTTGTGCTTTCTGTTCAGTAGGATTAAAAAAAAGATTAGGGGTCTATTTATTTGCCTGTTACAAGACTCTGCGATTTGTCGAGCTCTGGAGTTTTGTGGCTTTAGTTACGATTGTAGTATGAGTTATAGTTATGGGAGATTAGTGATGTATTTTTCTTTTTGAGTCCTCATAGTAAGATAGTATTTGGTAAATTTCTGGTTCGGTTAATGGCAGTTTCTTGTCGGAGGATAAGCTTGGGTCTATCAGTAGAATTTTCATTAGGAATCATGTTTATATGAAGAATGTTCTATAGCGGGATGTGAAACATAGTTTTGTCTTATTCTCAGTATCGTGGAACTATCGGTTGTTATAGAGTTTACAGTGGAAGTCACTATAGTCTTACTGTTTTCCTTCGAGGACTTGGTCTATGGTTATGGTCTGTAGATCACTTGAATAGTTTTTGTAGTAGTTGATTTTCTATTTGTGAGTTGGGTTTGTGAGATTATGTAAGTAGGCTGAATTGGATTATAATATTTTCTAGTCTGTCGATTTAATAACCTCTAAGTTATTGTTCAGAATTTGAAACATAGTTTCATTCAGTATATGACAATGTATGCTTCGAATAAGTTATCTGATTCTGTATTATTCTGATAGGATTATAAATATGTTAATTTAGTGTTCTGATTCTGTATATTTTACAAGGGTACATATATATATACTTGTAGGGATGTGTGTGTGTATATATATATATATATATAAACACACACACACACACACACACATACCATGAGTGTATATATATATATATATATATATATATATATATATATATATATATATATATATATATATATATATATATATATATATATATATATATATATATATATATATATATATATATATATATATATATATATATATATATATATATATATATATATATATATATATATGTATGTATGTATGTATATATATGTGTGTACACCTATAAGTGTATACATATGTGACTTGGTAACTGAAATGATAGAAATGAAACAAGTGCATTTTTATATGGATGGTCAATATGAAAATCATGTGTAATTCTGCATTAAATATTAGTATATGAAATTTGATTTTGACCTTCCATGGATTTACAAATAAACTCTGTTAGTTATAATGTGTCAGATTAATGGAATTGATTTTTAAAGTATTAGTGGTATCGGTCAGTTGGTATTAAAATTGGATATTTCAATCATCAGACATAGTGTTGTATTTGGTTGTTAGAAAATTGGGCTTTATTATCTGAGCTATAATAATGGTGGTATTGAAAATTCTTGCTTTAATTTTTCCTTCAGTTGATGAAAGGAAAGTGCTTAATTGTGGTTGTTTTGTAAAGAGGATTCATGGATGTATGTGGATATTTTGATTGTTGATTCAGTTTAAAGATTTAAGCAATTAAGTTGACATTATTAGCTGAATTTGATAAAATAGATTTTATTGTGGTTTAGCTAATAATGTTGATATGAAGTGTTTTTGAGATAATGCAAGTGTGATCCTTAGTAGGGTGACTGACTTTTGTTAGGATCCTTAAGGTGAAAGAATATCTATCAGTTATTTGACTAAGTGATAATTTAATAATTCATGGGCTATGGGTTTCATTTAAAAAGATAAAATGTGTTGCCCTTATTACTTCCACATGTAGGTGAAGTAAGAGTATGGATTTACCTTATTGCTTGTAAAGAATAAGGCTGACATAATGAATTCTTCGATTTTCCTATATGGTTACTGATCGTTGATTCTTATGTAGATACCCAAAGCTAGTGGATCATCACCTTGTCATTTTCTTTGTGAGTTTATTTCTGTTGGAAATGAAATGATGTACTTGTTGATTCTGTTGAATAGAAATGGAATGCTTCCTGTTAATAATGAGATATATCTATTTTTATATGTATGGTTCAGCTTATTATGTTGAAGTTCTAACCTGTATGATGCAGATGCTATGGAGGTATTCCACCATCTTAGTCTTTTTGACTAAGCCCTATTTGTTTGTGGTTGTTTTCTATTTGGTTTTTCAGGATTCTAGATGAGGAAAACAATGTTTTTGGGGAAATGGTTAGCTGTTGTAAAGATATACAAGAAACAGATCATAACCTGGTTTCTTATTATCAAAATAGTGCTTAGGATGGATAGGGGCATTTAGAAACAATCTTGAACTCTTGGAAAATATGTATTAAATATTGAGTATATTGATATACTCTCATGTATTCAGTTGTCCTTGGATATTAAATAACTGATTAAGGTAGTTAAGTTGTATTTTGATGTTAACTTGTATCTCGTAAATAAAAAAAGACTGTTGTACTATTCTGGTTAAGTTATTTGGTTTATGATTGGTTTATCTTTTATATAGATTATATATATGGGGTTTTGCATTTGGTATCAGAGCCCTGGTTTGAACACTAGGGGCTCGGGGTTGTAAAAAGGGTTATATCTCTTTGCTTCCATTAATGATTTTAATCCTCTTTTATTTATTTAAGGTCTTAAGCATGCCTCCTGTCACAAGAGGAGCCCATGGGCGTGGTGACCCAGTTGATGCCGGTGTTGGTAGAGGTAGGGGTAGACATTGAGGACATGGCCATGGAAGAGGGAAAGGTCACCAAGGAGTGCTTGGAGTTAATCAAGGTGATCAAGGAGACCCTCAAGCTAAAGTTCTCCAACGGATACTCGATAGACTAGATGATATTGAAGCAAGGAACAATGTTCTTGTTGGGGGAGCAAATGCTCATGTGGTTCAAGTTCCTAATGCAAACCTGGCTGTAGCTAAGGAAACTGTCACAAGGGCTCATTTGAAGGACCTTTCTAAGTTCAAAGGACCTATTTTTTATGGAACCAAGGAAGGTACCGTTGTTGAAGCATGGCTTCTAAACATCGAAAGATGTTTCATACTCCATGATTATCAGAGTAATGTAAGGGTTCGTTGGACTATCATGCAGCTCAGATCCTTTGCTTCCATATGGTGGAACATGGAACTTGAGCATCTTGGAGTCAATATCTCTCAAGTCACTTGGGAATTGTTCATTGAAAGGTTTCGTGAAAGGTTCATGTCAGAATACTGGCAGTAGGCCAGATCTGAGGAATTCTTCAATATCTCTCAAGGTAATTCTACAGTGGATATGTATGAGAGGACATTCTTTGAATTGAAGAAGTACTCCGGTTGGGCTGAACATGAGAAGCCTTTAGTACAACACTTTATCAGGGGATTAAATCCCAAAATTGGGGAAGAAGTGCATACTTTCAAGCCTAAAACCATGCAAGAAGCCTCGAATCAAGCTAAATTGACTGAGATGAAGTCAGGTTTTAGTGGAAGTGCGATCAAGAGTATAGTGAATCCTCTTGCTCAGAGTAATAGCAAGAACTAGAAATCTTCTCAAGGCAATTCAAGGGCAATATCAGGTAGCTCTAGTGGCAAATTTATGAAGAGGAAGTTTGAAAAGTTCTCTAAGTCAAGCAAGAGTTTCAAAGTACCTGCATAGCCAAAGTCCTTTTTGTCTTCTCAAAGTGTGTAGTAGAGAAATGTACCTCCTCTAGCAAACTCAATGCAGAATCAGAGTATCAAGAGAGGGATGGAATGTTACCACTATGGTCAGTTGGGTCATTTTCAGTGGAATTGTCCCCTTCATGGCAACAACCAAGGCAGATCTAAAGCAACAGGTTCTGAGGCCACTGTAGGAGATTTTGGAAGGAACCACTGAATATTCGCTACCATGGACCAAAGGCAAGCTGATCATTAGAATACTGTAATCAAAACAAAAGGTAATTGTCAAGGTAAGAAAATTTCTATTTTGTTCGATTCTGGGGCCACCGACTCATTTATTTCTTCAAATTTGGTAAAACAATGTGGTATTCCTATAAATAAAGCTGATTTGGCATGGCAAGTTGAGTTAGCATCAGGGTCTAGGGTGGAAATGGGATTAGTGGTTGTAGATTGTAAGATTTGACTTAAGGCTTTTACTACCTTAGTTAGCCTTAGAGTTATTCCTTTGGGTTCGTATGATGTTATTTTAGGAATGGATTGGCTAGATCAGCATTTAGCTATCATTGATTGTAGAGAAAAGATCATCAGATGTATTGATGATTTTGGAACAGCCAAGTGCATATTAGGTGTTAAGAGACCAATTTCAGTTAGAACCATTTCTGCCAAGAAACTCAAGAGGTGCTTGCATATGGGATGCAAACTATTTGCTATTTCTATCAATGATTTTGATGAACTGGTCTCTTCTAGTACCAACTTAGATCATCCAGTTTTGAAGGAATTTTTAGATATCTTTGTTACAGAGATTCTGGGAATTCCTCCTAAAAGAGAAATTGATTTCAGGATTGATCTTTTTCCTAGAACCGAGCCTATTTCTAAGACTCCTTATCGCATCACCACTCAAGAATTGGTAGAACTTAAGGTTCAACTTGAGGAATTGCTTGAAAAAGGGCTCACAAGACCTAGTGTCTCACCTTGAGGAGCACCTGTAATCTTAGTCAAAAAGAATGATGGTTCTTTAAGGTTGTGCATAGACTTTAGGCAGCTGAATAAAGTGACCATCAGGAATAGATATCCTTTTCCATGCATCGATGACTTGTTTGATCAAGTGAAGGGAGCTAAGGTGTTTTCCAAAATTGATCTCGAATCTAGATACCATCAATTAAGGATTCAAGAAGCTGATATCCACAAGACAACTTTTTGTACCAGATACGGGCATTATGAATTCACTATAGTGCCTTTTGGACTGACAAATGCACCATTAGTTTTCATGAGCCTAATGCATGGTGTATTCAGAACCTTTCTTGACAAGTTTGTCATGGTGT
Organism: Chamaecyparis obtusa; assembly: GCA_027943335.1. Taxonomy (NCBI): domain Eukaryota; kingdom Viridiplantae; phylum Streptophyta; class Pinopsida; order Cupressales; family Cupressaceae; genus Chamaecyparis; species Chamaecyparis obtusa. The sequence continues at coordinate 14,125 of BSBK01004072.1, read as the reverse complement.
TTCTGGATGACATTCTTGTGTATTCAGATTCCTTTGTAGAGCATGAGTAGCATTTGAGACTAGTTTTTGAATGCCTCCACAGGAACCAGCTTTTTTGCCAATCTTGAGAAGTGTGATTTTTTCAAAACTGAGATTTTCTATCTTGGTCATATCATTAGAGGAGAGGGAATAGCTATGGATCTGACCAAGATTAGGGCAATTGTTGAGTGGCTAGTGCCTACCAATGTCTTAGAAGTGCGAAGCTTTATGGGATTAGCTAGCTACTATAGAAGATTTGTAGCTAATTTCTCTCTAATAACTCATCCCATCACATCTCTTCAAAGAAAGGGAAAGCAATTCTTCTGGTTAGAGGAGTGTGAAGCAACATTTCAGCTTCTCAAGGAATGCTTAACTAGTGCACTAGTGCTAGCAGTACCTAATCCATCCAAGGCATTTTTGGTTTGCATGGATGCCTCATTGGATGGAATAGGAGCAGTGTTGATGCAGGATGGTAGAGTCATTACTTATGAGTCCAGGAAATTGAAGGATCATGAAGTCAACTATCCTACGCATGATTTGGAGCTTGCAGCTGTAATGCATGCATTGACCAAATGGAGACATTTCTTACTGGCTCAACATTTTGAGCTGCATACAGATCATAGAAGTCTTCAGTATTTATTCACACAACCTAATCTTAATGCTCGTCAATGCAAATGGATGGAGTTTTTGTGTGAATATGATTTCAAAGTGAAATATGTGCAGGGTAAGGAAAAAAAAGTGGTTGATGCACTTAGCAGAAGACATCATGAACTTTCTTCATTAACCCTCACAGTGGATCTTAAGGATAGAATACTTTAGAACTTGTCTTCAGATCCTTGGTTCTTGGATGTCAAAGCAGTGATTGACAATGGTAGTATGTTAGAGGGTCATTTTGAGGGCTACTCTATCAGCATTGATGGACTCATGAGATACCAAGGCAGTGTCTATGTGCTAGAGATTAAGGATCTTCGAGATCTAGTTATGACTGAAGCACATAAGGCACCATATTTAGTGCACCTTGGTGTGAAGAAGATGCATGCCGATCTCAGATAGCACTATTACTGGCCAGGCATGAAGAGGGATATTGCAAACTTTGTGGCTAGATGTTTGGAATGTCAGAGAGTGAAGGCGGAGCATCAACATCCAGCTAGCTTGTTGCAGTCTCACAGTGTACCAGAATGGAAATGGGATACTATATCCTTTGACTTCATAGTGGGGTTACCACTTATAGCCAGGTGTCATGATGCAATCATGGTTATAGTTGATCGGTTAACTAAAGTTGCCCACTTCATTCCAGTAAGGTCTTCTTACAATGCTGCATCTATAGCACGGATATACATGGAGCAAGTTGTTTGATTGCATGGTATTCCTAAGAAGCTCATATCTGATAGGGATCCAATCTTTACATCTTCACTTTGGAGATCTATGCAGTGAGAATTGGATACTCAGCTAAACTTCAGTTCAGCATATCATCCTGAGACTGATGGACAGACTGAGCGTGTCAACCAAATATTGGAAGACATGCTTAGGATGTATGTTATGGATAAACAGAATAAGTGGGAAGAGTATCTTCACCTTGTTGAGTTTGCGTACAATAATGGATATCACAACTCAATAGTAATGGCTCCTTTTCAGGCCCTGTACGGGAGACCATGTAGAACACCCTTGAGCTGGGATAATCTTGAGGACAGAATTCTTCTAGGTCCTAAGATGCTTCAAGACTTGGAGCAATAGGTAAAATGTGTCAGAGAGCATCTTTCTACAACACAAAATAGGTAGAAGAAATATGCTAATCAGCATAGGATTGAGCATCAGTTTGAGGTTGGGGGTAAGGTTTTTCTATGGGTTAGGCCTTGAAAGAGTCCTATTAGGTATGGTAAGGGATCTAAACTATCTCCACAGTTTGTGGGACCATTTGAGATCTTGGAACGTATTGGTCCAGTTGCCTACAGACTTGCCTTGCCTCCCAGTCTTTCACGTATCCATGATGTATTCCATGTATCTGTGTTGAGGAAGTATATTCCTGACATTGCTCACATTTTGAATTGGAATGACTTATAGGTGGTAGATGGTCAATTGATGCTGGAACCAATGCAGATTTCTAGCAAAGAGAACTAAACCTTAGAGGTCACAAGGTTGAGCAGGTAAAATTATTATGGGATCTCAATGATGACACATCTATTACATGGGAAGATATAGGGGCAATGAAAGTAGCACATCCTCACTTTTTTATAGGCTTCCAAGAGTAAGCCTAGGTTGGTGGGGGAGGGTGTCATGCCCCTATCTTCTCCTGGCTTGGTTTCTAATCCTGCAGTTCATATAGATCTTTTGGTGTGATTTCATGTTTTGGTTTGGATTTATTTATATCCAGACTCTTCTTGTGGTGATTTGGATTATAGCTTTGTCTAGATTTCAATTTATATCTCTGACAGTATATGGGCATTATTATTGTGGAAATATTCTTGATCATGTCTTATTTGGTAATAAAACTTAGCAGGAAGTTGTTAATTTTTTGTTAGATTATAGTGTTGGATCTATTTGATTTAATGAAAATAGTTTCTAATTCTAACTTTCCTGAGCTATTGGTTTTCTCTGTTACATTTATGTACTTTGGAAATTTGTTTTCTTATAGGAGATGATTATTTTAAGTTTTAAGAAAACTCATTCCATAATGGGAAGAGGAATTCCTATGCTATAGTTAATATTTCATTAATGGAATTTTGATGCTAAGTAAGTTAGTATATGTTAAGGAAAATATTATTAATTATATAGTTAATATAAGTTTTTGAAATGATTTTTACTATGATGATGCTAATTGTTAAAATTGAAATGAAACTAAAAGAGAAATAAGTTAGTAGAATTGTTAGAATGAATCAATTAGTGGTAAGTTAGTTATTAAAAATTAGAAAGAGGTGTTAGTATTACATTAACATCCTATGTTATAATGGTAAGATAGTCTTGGGGGTTAGTAACTTCTCTAACCTAAACCATGGCTTTGAAACACTTCCTAAGTTATTCATATCACATGACCTAATATGGTTTTGACTTACTAACCTCACTCTACTTAAAACATTTGTTTTGCAATGTTCGAATGTGCATTGAGATTACGAATGTTATATCAATGTGCGATTTAATTCTTAAGCACGTGTCTTTGGGAATTCTTGGTTAGTACTGATACTGCAGTGATAACTGTCGAACTATTGAGTGGAAGTGGTAGTAAAGGATAAGTTGGTAGTTAATGCAGCTATGAAATGCATACTGGAATTGATTACTTTAGTTTGCTATTTGCCAGTTGTATTGGCAAGGGTTTTTAGTTGTGAGGAAATGTGTTTTGCTACCTAGAATGGTTGCGAGAATGGGGTTATTCAGTTTAGCTTGGAGGGAAAAATGGTTGCATTTTTGTGTGTTAATAGTGGAATTTACCATGATGTTTATCACCAATATCTCAGTTTGGGAATACCATTTGGTTTTCATTCTTGTGAACCGAGCTCTGTCATGGTGTGTTCAGTTCTTTTGCTATGCAAAGGTTGATTTCTGGAGTAGCTCGCCAGTTCGGGAGCGTGGATTTTGGATTTTATTTGCAAGATTTAGAACACCCTCACTCTGTAACAGAGGTAGGGGCATTCTCTTCCTTATCTCTTGTTTTTTTTTTGAGTTTAGCATAAGAGAATATATGGGTTGTAATTTCTCACTACTCTATTCATTTTATGAGGAATTATTCTATATCTGTATTGCAAATTCTTTTCTCTATTATGATCATTGCAGTCTCTTTGGTCTCTGTATTTTACTTTCTTAAGTGTAACACCCCATAAGACTAAACTAAATTAAAAAAAACAACTACAAGTGAACCAAATGAAATAACCTGAACAACACAACAATTTTTTTTTATTAACAAGGTACAACTTAGCACCGAATTACAATTGAACTGACATAATCAGTTATTTAAATATCCAAGGTAATCAATTACATGAGAGTATATCAATATACTCATCATTTAATACATATGCACTAAGATTTCAAGAATGCATCCAACTATCCCTAGACATCCTAAGCATTGTTCTGATAACAAGTAACCAGGTAATAATCTATTTTCCATAAATCTTTACAGCAGTCAACCATTCCCCCAAAAACATAGTTTTCCTCATCTAGAATCCTGAAAACACCAAAATGGAAAACAACCACAAACAACAGGGCTTAGTCAAAAAGACTAAGATGATGGAATACCTCTAAAGCATCTACATCATATAGGTTAGAACCTTAACAAAATAATCTAAACCATACAAATAAAAAATAGACATATTTCATCATTAACAGGAAGCATTTCATTTCTACTCAATAGAAATATACAAGTACTTCATTTCATTTTCAACAGAAATAAACTCGCAAAGAAAATGACAAGGTGATGATCCACTAGCTTTAGGTATCTACATAAGAATCAATGATCAGTAACCAATAGGAAACTCGAAGAATTCATTATGCCAGCCTTATTCTTTCCAAGCAATAAGGTAAAACCATTCCCTTACTTCACCAACATGTGCAAGTAATCAGGGCAACATATTTTATCTTTTTAAATGTAACCCATAGCCCATGAATTATTAAATTATCACTTAGTAATTAACTGACAGATATTCTTTCGCCTTCAGGCTCTAGACAAAATTCAGCTTCCCATACTAAGGATCACACTTGCATTATCTCAATACACTTCATACTACCAAAATAGCTAAACCATAGTAAAATTGGAATTACCAATTCAACTATTAATGTTTACTTAACAACTGAAATCCTTAATACTGAAACAACCATTTAAAATTTCCACATACATCCATGAAATCTCTTTCCAAAATAACCACAGCAAGCATCTTCTCTTCATCACTGACAGAATAACTTAATCAAAATTTCCAATGCTATTCTTAGAAATTCAAATAATAATAATATCCAATTCCTAACATCTAATTGCAATTTAATAACAGATAAATGGAAACATCCAATTCTGTTGCCAACTGTTCAATACGATAATACCTAAGAATCAATTCCATTTTTCTATCACATTCTAACTAACAGAGTTATTTGTGATTCCATAGAAAGTTAACAATCAACTAATATACCAAAGAATAATGCAGAATTACACATTAACTACATAATTACCACCGTATAAGAATACACTTGTTTCAATTCTGTTATCTCTATTACCAAGTCACTTATGTACATACTTGTAGGTGTAACACATATATATACATATGTATATACACTCACGGTACGTGTATATACATATATACATATACATTCCTACAAATATATATATGTATGCACATACTTATAGGCCCACACACATATATGTACATATGTATATACACTCACGGTACGTGTATATACATATATACATATACATTCCTATAAGTATATATATATATATATGTACCCTTGTATTTATATAGAGTTCAGAGCACTACATCAAAATTGTAATACAATCAGAAAACATGAAATCAAATATTCCAATCTAAATATGAATTATCAGTTACTGATACAACTCCAAAATTCCACAGACAGCAAATATACTGTATCAATAGCTATCAAATAGCCTTCAGACCAAAGTCATAACCAAATCTATGAAAGAGATAATGTGACAACAGAGACTTACTTGATAGACCCCCACATTAACCGAGAATACCATAATACCAAGAAATAAAAACTATGTTCTATTTCCTACTATAGCACGATCATCTAAAGAACATGATTCTTAATAAAAATTACCAACAGACCCAATAATCCTCAATAACAACAGCTGCAGTATATATAACATCCGAAACTTAAACCCCTCTATCTAGAGCATAGAACTGTGGATGACCATATGTACCCCTAACACTAGAGATCGATACATAGATAACACAATGACTAAACTCAACATAACCTCATGGTAACTGAATCTCCCTTCTCTCGAGTTTGAAAATACAAACTACCAGACAGAGAAAGGCACACTACAAAACCTCCAAACATGACATAACATAGTTTCCCTATACCAATGCTCGACAAGAAAAGAAAGTTGACTACAACATTCAAACAGTGACATCAAAATGAACATTGCTGTGTTTACTAAACAAAATAAACTACCAACTAAATAATATGAAGTCGGGTACAAGATACGAATTCCAATAATGTTCCATGATTGATAGAAATCTTTTCACTATGGTTACACACCCATTCTAACCTAGGAACCACAAAACCCGATATCTATACCACACAAAGAATGTAATAAAATAGAATTCTCAATACCCAAATACCTGGCGACAAGACCAAATATCAGTACCAGAACAACTAATCCCGATCATAAAATAACATTCCAAAGCTCAGTAAAAACTGGTAGCAGAGAGGTGACAACTTCATAGTCTTCACTCTCCACTGCTACTTCCATACACACTACATTGTCGTTCCCACTACTAAGATCACAACAACTGACATGAAACCATGAAACACACAAACCCCCAAACTCAGGAACCCTATGCTCCTATGTTCCAATAATAACAATATCACCATTATGACAACCTCAAACCATAATACTAATCAACTGAACCGAACGCACACAACTGAACTTCCAACTTGCAAACAGTGAACATAAACACTGCAATGTGCATTACCATACATTTTGAAAGACATTTCTATGGTATACAAGAAACATATTTATCCTTAGGGCATAACCCGAATAGAAACCATTTTAATGAAATTTTATAAACCAGATACATATAGAAAGCAAGAGTTGAGTTAGAGAATGCCCCTGCCTTTATAACAGAGTGGGGGTGTTTTGAACTCAAAGTTGAAACCAAAAATTGTGCTCCCAACTGACGAGCTACACCAAATCCAAACCCTCGCTCAGCAAAGCTAAACCCACCAAAAATGTTCAAGAACCAAGCAACGAAACCGAGCACCCCATGACAGAGCTCATTTCATAAGCACCAGAAACTGAATAGTGCTTCCAAATGATAGCTCGAAAACCAAAATTAGAACCATGAAATGCAAAATGGAGAATCCCATTAATAATGCACAAGTATACAACCATATTCTTCTCCAATCTGAATAGAATGACTCCATTTCCGCAACCTTTCCAGGCATCAAACCCATTACCTCAACAGAGAAAAACCTTGCCAATGCAAATGACCGACAGCGAACTGAAGTCATTCAATTCCCATAAGCATGCCGTAGCTGCATTAAAGTCCAAACTTATCTTTCACTGCCACCTTCACTGAACACAGTGGCAGTTGTCACCACAATACATACTTACTGAGAATTCCCACTTACCCATGCTCAGAGTAAAACCGCATGTGCATATAACAACCAATTCCCACTACACATTCGAACATAGAAAAACAAATATCTTGGCACTGAGAACTTACTATGACATAGCCACATTAAATCATAGTTCACGAAACCATAGGAATTATTTCCAAAACCATAGCCAAAGTTAAACCATAATACAAAGAATGTTAGGATATTACTAACACCCCTACTAACTTAACACAAAACTAATTACTAAATCATTCTAACAATTAAACTTATTTGTATTCTTTTAAATATCAATTTCCACTAACAATCAACACTAACATAATAAAACCATTTATACACTAGCATTAATCATAAAATTAACCATATTTTCCTTTCACAATAACCGACCAATATAACATCAAAATTCTCATTACTGAAAACTTAATTGCAGAATAGGAATTCCTCATTCCTTCCTCCTAAGTAACACAAATTTCCAAGTACCAAAGTCAATAGAGAAACTGATGATTCAGAAAAGACAGTGTCTACAATTATTTAATTAAATCCAATAGATCCAATGTCATAGTCTAACCAAAGATTAACAATTAATAGCCAAACTAAATATCCATAATCTGTCTAAGATATAAATCGAAGTTAAAACAAAGCTATAATCCCCTTCTAACCAAAAGCGTCTGAACATAACAAATCCGAACCAAGACATAAATCCACCCTAGAAAACCTAAATAAAGATGCAGAATGAAAAACCAAGTCAGAAGTAGATAGGGGCATGACATTAAGTCTATTGAGATTTGGGGAAAGGAATTTGGGACTCAGTGTTGGAAGATTCTATTCCTATTGTTTTGTGCTTTCTGTTCAGTAGGATTAAAAAAAAGATTAGGGGTCTATTTATTTGCCTGTTACAAGACTCTGCGATTTGTCGAGCTCTAGAGTTTTGTGGCTTTAGTTATGATTGCAGTATGAGTCATAGTTATGGGAGATTAGTGATGTATTTTTCTTTTTGAGTCCTCATAGTAAGATAGTCTTTGGTAAATTTATGGTTCGGTTAATGGCAATTTCTCTTCGGAGGATAAGCTTGGGTCTATCAGTAGAATTTTCATTAGGAATCATGTTTATATGAAGAACGTTCTGTAGTGGGATTTGAAACATAGTTTTGTCTTATTCTCAGTATTGTGGAACTATCAGTTGTTATAGAGTTTACAGTGGAAGTCACTATAGTCTTACTATTTTCCTTCGAGCACTTGGTCTATGGTTATGGTCTGTAGATCACTCGAATAGTTTTTGTAGTAGTTGATTTTCTATTTGTGAGTTGGGTTTGTGAGATTATGTAAGTAGGCCGAATTGGATTATAAGATTTTCTAGTCTATCAATTTAATAACCTCTAAGTTATTGTTCAGAATTTGAAACATAGTTTCATTCAGTATAATGACAGTATATGACAATGTATGCTTCAAATAAGTTATCTGATTCTGTATTATTTTGATAGGATTATAAATATGTTAATGTAGTGTTCTGATTCTGTATATTTTATAAGGGTACATATATATATATATATATATATATATATATATATATATATATATATATATATATATATATATATATATATATATATATATATATATACTTGTAGGGATGTGTGTGTGCGCACACACACACACACATACTATGAGTGTATATATATATATGTATATATATGTGTGGATGCCTATAAGTGTATACATATGTGACTTGGTAACTGAAATGGCAGAATTGAAACAAGTGCATTTTTATATGGATGGTCAATATGAAAATCATGTGTAATTCTGCATTAAATATTAGTATATGAAATTTGATTTTGACCTTCCATGGATTTACAAATAAACTCTGTTAGTTATAACGTGTCAGATTAATGGAATTGATTTTAAAGTATTAGTGGTATCGGTCAGTTGGTATTAAAATTAGATATTTCAATCATCAAACATAGTGTTGAATTTTGTTGTTAGAAAATTGGGCTTTATTATCTGAGCTATAATAATGGTGGTATTGAAAATTCTTGCTTTAATTTTTCCTTCAGTTGATGAAAGGAAAGTTCTTAATTGTGGTTGTTTTGAAAAGAGGATTCATGGATGTATGTGGATATTTTGATTGTTGATTCAGTTTAAAGATTTAAGCAATTAAGTTGACATTATTAGCTGAATTTGATAAAATAGATTTTATTGTGGTTTAGCTAATAATGTTGATATGAAGTGTTTTTGAGATAATGCAAGTGTGATCCTTAGTATGGGTGACTGACTTTTGTCAGGATCCTTAAGGTGAAAGAATATCTATCAGTTATTTGACTAAGTGATAATTTAATAATTCATGGGCTATGGGTTTCATTTAAAAAGATAAAATGTGTTGCCCTGATTACTTCCACATGTTGGTGAAGTAAGGGTATGGATTTACCTTATTGCTTGTAAAGAATAAGGCTGACATAATGAATTCTTCGATTTTCCTATATGGTTACTGATCGTTGATTCTTATGTAGATACCCAAAGCTAGTGGATCATCACCTTGTCATTTTCTTTGCGAGTTTATTTCTGTTGGAAATGAAATGATGTACTTGTTGATTCTGTTGAATAGAAATGGAATGCTTCCTGTTAATAATGAGATATATCTATTTTTATATGTATGGTTCAGCTTATCATGTTGAAGTTCTAACCTGTATGATGCAGATGCTATGGAGGTATTCCACCATCTTAGTCTTTTTGACTAAGCCCTATTTGTTTGTGGTTGTTTTCTATTTGGTTTTTCAGGATTCTAGATGAGGAAAACAATGTTTTTGGGGAAATGGTTAGCTGTTGTAAAGATATACGGGAAACAGATCATAACCTGATTTCTTATTATCAGAATAGTGCTTAGGATGGATAGGGGCATTTAGAAACAATCTTGAACTCTTGGAAAATATGTATTAAATATTGAGTATATTGATATACTCTCATGTATTCAGTTGTCCTTGGATATTAAATAACTAATTAAGGTAGTTAAGTTGTATTTTGATGTTAACTTGTATCTCGTAAATAAAAAAAGATTGTTGTGCTATTCTGGTTAAGTTATTTGGTTTACGATTGGTTTATCTTTTATATAGATTATATATATGGGGTTTTACACCTAAAATGTTTGAGATCTGACTAAGGTGGAGAGTTTATATCAAATGAGTTCAATCTGTTCTACAATGATAGATGAATCAAGAGACAAATGTCTATACCTAGAACACCTCCATAGAATGGTATAGCTGAGAGGAGAAACAAATCTATGATGGACTATGCAAGGACACTAATGATTGAGAAGAATGTTGCACATAAATACTGGAGAGAAGTTGTAAGTACAATTATTTATACCCTAAACTGAGTACAAATCAAGAAAGGTACAAATGTTACACCTTATGAATTATGGCATGGATATGCACCTAATGTGAAATACTTTAGAATCTTTGGGAGTAAATGATATATACTGAAGGACAATAAAAATGGAAAGTTTGATGCAAAAGTGATGAAGCCATATTCTTAGGTTATTCCACAAAGAGTAAAGCTTATAAGTGTTTTAATTCTAACACTAAAAAAATTGTGGAAAGTGCAAATGTGAAAGTTGATGAATATGCAGAGAAAAATGAACAAGAAGGCAAAAGAGAGCCTGACAACTATAGATCTTTTTTATATATGGAAGAAGGAGAGGCAAGTAATGCACTTGCACTAGATGCATAGTCATGGGTAAGCAATGTCGACCATCAGGAGGGTGCTACCGAGAATTAGGAGGATGCTACCAAGCAATCAGAAGTAGAATCTGATAATTTTCATGATGAACCTGAAGAGAAAGGAGAAAAGAAATCAAAACCTACATTGACACACTATGTAAGAAGACATCATAATCTTGAGAAAATCATTGGAGACAAGGAAACTAGAGTCTTGACCAGAAGTAAGTTGAAAGACCCTACATGTTTATTATGTGAGTTTGACCCTAAGATAGTAAGAGATGCTTTGGAAAATGAAGACTGGATTCAAGCTATGAATAAAGAAATAGATCAACTAGAAAAGAATGATACCTGGACTCTGGTGCCGAGACTAGAAAACAAGAATGTTATTGGAACAAAATGGGTATTCAGAAACAAGCTTAATGAACATGGACAAGTCACAAGGAACAAGGCAAGACTGGTATGCAAGGGGTATGTACAAGAAGAAGGAATAGACTATGGGGAAACATTTTCCCCTATAGCAAGATTAGAAGGAGTGATAAATCTACTTGCATATGCTACTCACAGAGATTTCAAGATGTATCAAATTGATGTTAAATTTGTATTTTTGAATGGCATATTAGAAGAAGTAGTATACATTGAACAACCTGAAGGATTTGTTGATCTAGAAAAGAAAAATATGGTTTGCAAACTAAACAAGGTGTTGTATGGATTGAAGCAAGCCCCAAGAGCATGGTATGAGAGGCTACAGAATTACTTGATAAAGATTGGCTTTACAAGGACAAATGAAAACATCAATCTATACATGAAAGCTAAAGAAGGTAAAGGGATTTTGTTAGCTAAATTTTTTGTAGATGATACCATATTTGGAGGACAAGATGCCTTGTGTCATAATTTTCAAATGAGATGCAAACTAAGTTTGAGATGTCTATGTTTGGTGAGATCAAATTCTTTATTGGTTTACAAGTCTATCAGATGGAGAAAGGTATCTTTATCACACAATCTAAATATGTTGAAGAGATCACTGAACCGGTTGTTATATTATGTGATAACACAAGTTCCATTAACACATTAAAGAATCCAGTGATGCACACAAAGAGAAAACATATTACTATCAAGTATCATTACTTGAGGGAATTGGTACAAGATAAAGAAGTGAGAATGGAATATGTGAATACAAAGGAACAACTAGCAGAAATATTCACAAAAGCTTTACCTAAGGATACTCATGAATATCTTAGAGGTAAGTGCTTCCCCTAATTGAGGCTACCTAGTCAAGCTAGGAGCACTGCATCAAATGTGTTACTTAGAACATCTAAAAAATTGATGCAGGAAATGTCACACTTTAGGAGCTGTCTGGAGTTGTGAAAAGAATAGAAAAGTTGATAAACAGTCATAAGCAAGATGGCAGAGGGAGAAATACTGATACTGAACTAACAAGATGACATCTACATATGAAAGATGTAAGTTCTAGATACCACTTTGGCATTATTGTCAAAGAGGGAGAGATTTTAGATGAAAAAACATCAAAGAGAAACACATCAAGAGGAAAAGAATAAGAGGGAGAGAGACATAAAAGATTCAGAGGGAGTAACTATGTGAATGGTCTAGCAAGGCTAAGTTGTTTAGAATTAGAATGAAGCTAAGGATATTATAAATATTTTTGATTCAATGAAATTTTTTTGGATTGGTTGGTAAATCATGTGTTATTAATATGGTGTTTCCATTAATGCCAAAGAGGGAGATTGTTGGAAACTACAATTGAAGAAATTGTTGTATTGTCATTGATGTCAAACTTTAACTCACAAGGTAGTTTCTATCTAAGAAAGTACTACCTCTATTGATTGATGAAAAGGATTAGGGCAAGGGAGATAACAATAGAACCTAGGGAAAGGTTGATTTATTTGATACTTCAATGAGTATTTGATTATGTGGCATAATGATAAGATAATGTATTGTTTATCTAAGTAAGAAGAAAGACTGAAGAAGTAGGCTTAACTGAGCAAAAGTGAAGAAATCTAGTTTAAGCCGAGTGATGTTAGTGTTGACAAAGCTCCAGTATATGCTAAGTAAATTTAGTGTTGACCGAACATCAGTTTATGTCAAGTCTCAGGAAATTACAGAGAAAGATAGTGTTAGCCAAGGAAGACATTTTGTAGAGATGACCGAGTTATGCAGTGATGACCGAGGAGATGAACTTAGTATTGACCAAGTGTCAGTAATTTACATTTGGAGGAAGAATTCAGATTTCTAGCTGACACAGTTGAACTCTTGAGTTATGTAAATTGTGTTGACTTTATTAATTAATTGCATAGAGAATTTAATGCATGGTAAATCATTTTATTATGGATTTAATAAGGAGATTGAAGATATTTCTAGAAGGAAGGATGAAGAACCTAAATGATGGAAGAATTTGATGAATCTGACCTAAACCTAAGATCTACAGAGGAGATTAAATGGAAAAAGATGGATCTACCTATTGAATAGGTATAAAGGAAAACCTAAGTGTATGGTTACAAAGTATGCCAGAGTATGTTGGAGTTGTTGATGTTATTGACTGATAAGTCTCAGTAGGAGGTTGAAGGTGAATGAGTTGATCAGAGTTGTGATTGCTTGAAGTAAATTTTGAGTAGATCAGAGATGGAGATGGAAATGGAACTTAGTCAGTAAATCAACATATATGTGTGAATTGGATTTGTTACTTGCAAAGTGAGTTGTATGTTTTACAGATCGGAAACTACTTCTACTTTATAACCTTTGTATCAGTCTAAATTCTTTAATCATGGTTGACCCAACATTCATTGTTTAAATCCTTTAATCAAGTTGACATTCTAATGGGATGTTCTTAAGCCTCTAACAAGGCCACTCCTAATAGAGTGATTGAAATCCTTTAACAGGGTCACACCTAGCAGTGTGTTTGTAAACCTTTAACAAGGTTGGCTTTTAACAGAGCTCACTTTGGAAGAGTGAAAATATCAGTAAACATGTTACAAAGTGGTTTTTCCCAAGTTGGATTTCCACTATAAATCCTAGTGTTATACTTGTGTGAATATTTTCATGGGTATGTTTGTATATTCTATAAGTTAAATATTTTGGATAGTGGACTACATGTTTTATATTTCTAGA